>JANAVB010007399.1:53700861-54150861 GCA_029216955.1 Iris pallida | reverse complement strand
ATACAAACAAAATTATTTTTGCTAAATTATTTGTCACTTTTTCGCATATATTTCCAAAATTGAGATTGGCCGCAAAAAAAAGGTATAGGTACACTTCACATACTAGCTAACACATACTTGAAGGTTGCTTGTGCAGTGGCTATGAAATAACAATGGTAAGCTCACTCATGGAAAAACTTGAGAGTTTTTCCTTCCATATAATGTAAATTATCACAAAAGAATTTGAGAGTTTACAGACAAAGGATTTATAGTCCAATTTAATTAAATTAGTTCAAATCAAATGTATTAGTAAAGTGCCTCAACCATGTAAAGTTGAAACAAATATGCGAATTCTATCCTTCAATTCGTCAGCATCGATTGATCCATTTAAAGTGGTCAAAAACACAACTTATGATCCATGTGCAATGACAAATACAACATTTTCTCCAATCATAATTATTGAAGAAAAACAGAATATGCGACACTTTCTAATTACTGTATTTAATCAGGTCAATTAAGGGCTCATATGGACAGATGCATATATTTCAGGGCGCAAACTAAGATGTTATATTAATAGCGATATCGCCCATATTGATAAGATATTGTCATATCGAATATTTGAATCAAAGTATATATGAAGATAGTCAAGCCTGAAGGTCAAGGTAGCAAATCCTCTATCCAATTCAGTGATGTAGTTTACCACAGGCAGACACATGATTTCTCAAGGTTTGATGAGATTTGAAAAATAAAGGACTATAAATGGATGTTGGATACAATATTGTCTGTGCAGAGTGCGGTACGCAAGTACTATATGCAAGATATAGAAGATGCTTTGAAGGGTTTCTACACGAAAATGTATCCATCTAATTGGACATGATCAAGTTCTTGAAACCACAGATGGTGGATTAGGCCTAAGAAGGCAAAGTAATTAATAAATCTTCTACTAGTGATAAGACATAGTTAAGTATAAATCAACTCAGACAACGATAATAATAATCATCCATTATACGATTATTGGAGATATCTTTTTTTTCTTCTTCTTCTTTATGTTTTCATATATACTCATATGTCAACAACAATGGTTATCTAACTAAATAACCAAATCACTGGGCTAATGATCATTTAGTCCAGGTAATTGTGGTATATACTTCAGGTACTGCACGTCACATATATCTCAAACTTCAATCTACAATACTTCCAACAACAAATCCAATGTTACTGAATGTAAAATATTTTCCTTTCCACCAATAATATATATTATAATACTACAAGGAAAGGTCATTCCCAACTTCAAAAAAATTGAAGATAAATATTATTGACAAGTAAATATCTAATTAAAAGGTAGCTGTAAGGAACTTAAAATCAAAATATTTTCTATGACAAATTATTTGGTCATGCAAGGTCCTTCGAATAGTTTGTCCAACACATACAATATCTTCATGTCATAACTGTGGTGAACTATTGCTATCAACATCATAGTTCAAAATATTTAAATAAGAACCTTCTATCTTACCCTTGATATAAAAAATATACTTCAAGCTTATCAGTGTCTATAAATATCTTCTGAGCTTTTGGAGTGTCAAAGAAATAGATGATCAAAGATAAAGTTAAGTTTGCAAATATTACTATCAAAACATGGAATTGAAGTAAGGAGGAAGAAAAGTTTCGACCATCCAATAATATATGTAGAAGAATAAAAAAAATTCTGACCTTACTTGGAGGATAAAGAATGAGATAATGTTACCAAGTGCCTCATGCTCTTGACTTTTGTTGCAAATTTTTTGTTGACTTTTGTTGCCAAATCTAGGAGCATCTTTCCGATTTTAGAATGGATTCCTTCCAAGATTCTAGCCGCCTTCTTCTTGGTTAGGGTATCGTGCTGATAACGTGTTGTGACAATGAGAGAGAAAGAGAAAAAATTGGTAGCCAGAAATCTGCACGTAGTTTTTCTTATTGATAACATATATAGAGGAAATGAGATAGAGGTTGTTGTGGGCATGGATAAGAGCATCCATATTTGGATTTATCCAAATCTCAGCATTTTTAAACAATATAGAAAAAGAATGACAATTTGTACGATGCTTACATTTACAATGGTCAAATTTATCTAACATATATAATTTTTTTCCTAACTTCACACAACCCAAACCCCAACCCCATAGAACTCCACTTCTATTCTCTTACATAATCTAACTTCTATCTAGAACCTCTCTTACATAATCTCTCTTTCCAATTCTACTATTCTTTACTGCTAGGGGTGCAACCCGGGCAGGCTAAATCTGAGCCTGATCGGATAAAACTGTTAATGGGTTGGTTTAGGGTTAAAGATACTGGGGTTCTAGTTAAAGTATTTGAATCTGATCAAAAATTAGGTTGACTTCGGGTTCATGTGTCATGTTACCCAAAGAATCCGATATCCTCTCTCTCTCTCTCTATATATATATATATATATATGTATATATATATATATATATATTTTTTTTTATATATATGTATATATATATATATATATATATATATATATATATATATATATATATATATATATATATATATATATATATATTTTGAGGTGGGATCGCGTCCCCTCTCCATCTCCATGATCACAACGGTTGGTGTAGGATTGATGGCACCTCTAGAGGGGGGTGAATAGAGTGTAACGGAATAATATTTCCCAATTAAAAAACTAAGCAAGTAAAGGCAAATATGTATAAGTACTTAAAGGCAATGAAGTAAAACAATAAGTAAATAAGGCAAGAAAGCAATACCCAGACACCAAGGTTTATACTGATTTTCCTCTGAGAGGACTAGTCAAGTTCGTGAGAACTCTTGCTCGCTATAATCCACTATTTGAAATAGAGATTGCACCGCGTGCTTTACTCCAAAGAACACGCCAACTTCAATACCGTAGTGTTTTAATCCGAAGCCCACAATCAAACTTCAAACACCTTTCTGAAGAAAGCTTTTATACTCAAGCTTGTACAACTCGAATACTCCTAATCGAAAACCACCGGCACTTAAAAGAACATGAGTTGTCTTAGAAATATGAAGTTTTAAAGCTCTTAGTAGATAGGAAGGGTATAGAGATAGAGAAGATGAAGAGTGAATGAATGAATAGAAATGTGAAAATCTTTTCTATTTGTAGGTTTTTCTAGGACAGAGTTCGGACAGAACTCGGTAGGGTTAACGTTCATAATTTTGAACATTGTAGATCTACACTAATAGGTATTTGCTGTGACCAGGAGAAATTAAGGCAGACCGAGTTCGGATCGAGTTCGATTAGGGGATTTCTAGGTCAGTGTTGGTTTGTGGAGTTCTTGGATAAACAAGGATTTAAGTTTTGTTGAGGGTCAGGAAAAGGATTTTGTGACAAAATTCTTCCAAGTAGCCAGTGATCCCGACGAACATTTTTCTTGACTCAATAAAAAGAAAATACAGAATAAATTATAAAAATTTGCTTTGACGAAATCTGCGATCTTCTTTCTTTTTATATCAATGTCAGAGTTTTAAGTCAATTATCAAAATCATTTCAACCGTGGCTATGTGGGCCAACAATCTCTCCTATTTTGATAATTTGACAAAACTATGATTAATACTTAGTAAGTGTCCAACATGGTTCGAAAGAAGACTTGATGCTGTACGGAAGTAGCTTTGTTCATGTACTTGCTCTCCCGTAAAATACTGTCAAGTCCTGTTACTACCCCGTAACAAAACATGTAGACTGAACATCTGTAAAGTTTAGAAACAGAAACTCCAACAAAAACTTTAGAGAACACTTGTTAGTGTAGTATAATCAACAAAAATAAGTATCATATTTTCTCTCTCATTTTGTCATATAAGCAAAATGACATAACGATAAAGTACTCAGCACAATAGAGATGCACAAAAAATTGAATAGAACCATCTTAGTGCTAGAAATAGGAAACTGATATATAAATAGAAAGTAGAGAGTGCATACACTAAGACAAGCCAGATAAATAAAATACAAACTGATAATGCTTGAAGGAAGCATTTATCCCTAGTACATAGCAAAAATAAAAACTAAAGCATAAATAGTGTCGCTCTATCACTAGGAGACATCCTCAATCGTCATCCTCCTCCTCCTCCTCATCATCAGCACCTGCCGCCGTAGAGGGACCGGTCTCAGTATAACGGTTGGAATCATAACGGGCAACAGCAGGATCAAAGTATCGTTGAGCCTCTGGATCATTAATGCGATACCCAAGCACCGAGGGATCACGAACTATAGAAATAGGACCACCAGGGTTGTGAGCAAAGCTGTAGGAAACGTCCTGTACGGTATTGGATATGGCCTGAAGCTAAAGAGTGGTACGGAAGTCCATGGACCGAAACTAATCTATCATCAAGGTCTGAAGGGACTCAAGGGTGACACCACCCGGAGGATGGAAAGGATGTGAACTACTGACTAATGGGTCAACTGAAGCAGGAGGAGGAGCCTGATCTGCAGGAATAAGAGCAGCTCTGTGATGCTCATGAGGATGGACAGAAGGAGCATCCTGAGCACAATCATCCAAAGTAACCTCATACCACAGAAAGATATAGGGCAGATACATCGCATAGAGAAGACGTCATAATTTTTTGTGACACTTTTCCATAGCAGCGATGATAGTCCTAGGAAGACTGAACGGAACATGGAAGTAAAGATGATAGATAGTAGAAACCTCCAAGTCATAAATCTCATCAGTGGAGGTACTCTTCAGAAGAATAGCAGAAAATATCATCCGATGCAGATCATAAAAATAGTTGTTCAAATGTCTAGGACGAAGAGTGCCTTAGGGATGTGAGTTTGGTGCACATAAAGAGTCACAAAAAAAGTCAAAAGTTGTATGTGCTGGAAATTAAACATAGGTGATATCAACTAATGCTTCCCCAACATTGGAAATATAAAGCATGATTGCCAAATCATTGACATCAAACTCAATGTTAATTCCGTCAACTTTTGATTTAACCGTGCCTTGTGTGACCATTAGATTGTAATAAAATATGCGAATAGCATTTGAATAAAGCGAAAAGGTAGATTGAACTAAATCGAGTAGGTCAAAGTGTTCAAAGACATCGATGTGATTAGAAAATAAGTTGAAAGTTAATAGGATTTCCCGCACAAATCTTTCTTTGATAAAAATTACTAAACCATTTATTAGATGCATCTTGTGACACAAAAATGAAATCATCAAAGTAGTCACCGTCTGACATGGCAGGACTAAACAAAAAGAAATAAGCTGCCTCGTGAGTAGAGGAGGAAGCTTCACTAACTTTCATCTTCTTTTTGGAAGAGTAAGGAATTTTGGGAGCCATTGAAATTGAAAAAGATGGAAAGAGTTGAAATATACCGAAATTGAGGTCAAACAGTAGAAGAGAATCTCGAAAAAGCTCTAAATCCAAGATCTTAGGGCTTGAAAGGCTTAGAAGAAAGAGAAAGAGGGTTGCTAGGGCTAGGGTTTTGGTGTATTTTGGCTGAGTTGGTGGAGAAGCTAATGATTTGTAGGGTTTATAAAGAGGAGAACCCGACTGTCCAGCTTCTGTTCTGATTAACTCAGACCGAGTTCGGTCCATGGGTAGTTGGGAGAGAATTGGAAAGAATGTGATATGAGTTTTAACATATGCAAAGACTAATTAGAAATATTGTGTTGAGAAAAAATAATTAATAATAATCAACTAAAATACATAAACCGTAAAGAATATTTCGGGTCTGTAGAGGCCGGATCTCAGCTAGCGGTAGTCCGAAGACTAGTATACCGTGTCACTTTAGGCTATTTATACCTGTGTGACTGAAGGGCCCTTTCGGTTTATAACCAAAATAGTTTCTATGAATTTATGAATTTCAATCAACTAATAATTGATTATATGACTTCAACATCCAAAATTCCTAATTTCCTTCTTATAAAGTTAAAACGATCTTCAGCCATGGGCTTAGTGAAGATGTCAGCTAATTGATGCTCAGTGTCAACAAATTCTAAACTAATATCTCTCTGCAATACATGGTCTCTAAGGAAGTGATGTCTAATTTCTATGTGTTTAGTACGAAAATGACATATAGGATCCTTCATGAGATTGTTGAGATTGTGTTAGCACAGTAAATAGGGATGTGGTTAAAAGATAACTGATAGTATTCCAAAGTTTGCTTCATCCACAAATCTGAGCACAACAACGTCCAACGACTATATATTCAGCCTCGGTTGTTGATAATGCAGCATAATTTTATTTCTTAAAAAATCAGGAGACTAATAACTTTTCTAGAAAATGACATGTGCCACTGGTACTTTTATGATCAACCTTGCATCCAGCAAAATCTGCATCCGAGTAACCTATCAAGGCAAACGAATCGGTTTTGGGATACCATAGACTGGTCATCAAAGTACCTTTAAGGTATCGGAGGATACGTTTAACGACACTCACATGTGATTCTTTAGGACAAGCCTGATATCTAGCACATAAGCATACTGAAAACATAATATCTGGTCGACTTAGTAGTTAGGTATAAT
This sequence comes from Iris pallida, assembly GCA_029216955.1. Classification (NCBI taxonomy): domain Eukaryota; kingdom Viridiplantae; phylum Streptophyta; class Magnoliopsida; order Asparagales; family Iridaceae; genus Iris; species Iris pallida. The sequence continues at coordinate 54,144,379 of JANAVB010007399.1, read as the reverse complement.
AAACTACCATTATACCTCTGTACTTACGCATGTCAGTTAGTGTACCACTTTTATCTATGTCAAGTTTTGTAGATGTTGCCATATGAGTTCTGATTGATTTGACATTATCTATGTCAAATTTCTTTAGCAGGTCTTTTGTATACTTTGCTTTATTGATGAATATCCCTTGTGAACTTTGCTTGATTTGTAGTCCAAGAAAGAATGTTAGTTCTTCCATCATACTCATTTCGAATTCACTCTGCATATACTTAACTCGTTACATAGTATCTCATTTGTTGATCCAAAAATTATATCATTGACATATATCTGCACTAATAAAATATTTTTATCTAAAGATTTTATAAAAAGAGTAGAGTTAACCTTCCCTTTTGAAAAATCGTGTTCAACTAAGAAGGAACTAAGGCACTCATACCATGCATGAGGTGCTTGTTTGAGAGCGTAGAGAGCCTTAGAAGCTTGAATACATGATCAAGATTTTTAAAATCTTCAAAGCCATGAGGTTGTTTTACAAAAACTTCTTCTTTTATAAAATCATTTAGAAAAGCACTTTTGACATTCATTTGAGAAAGTTTAAAACCATGAAAACTTGCAAAAGCACAAAGCATACGAATGGATTCTAGTCTAGCAACCGGAGCATACGTCACATCGTTGTCAATGCCTTCTTCTTGATTATCGCCTTGAACTACTAGACGTGCTTTGTTGCGTGTGACTGAACCATTCTCATCTAACTTATTTCGGAACACCCACTTAGTACCAATGATCGGATGACCAATTGGTTTGGGAACAAGTTTCCAAACTTGATTCCGTTCGAATTGGTTTAATTCCTCTTGCATTGCAGAAATCCAAAATTTATCATTAAAAGCTTCTAAAATATTCTTAGGTTCTATTTGGAAATAAATGCAACATTAGCAACTATTTCTCTTGTGCTTGAGCGAGTGCTTACACCTTTTGATATATCACCTATTACTAGTTCTTTCTGATGATTTGGTGTAAACCACAATCATTTTGGCATACTTTCCGGGTAGGAGGATGGTGTATCTTCAGTTATTTTGTCTGAATGAGTTTTCACTTCTTCATCGTCACTGTCGTTGTTGCGTTGACTGTTCAGCTCGTCGAATATGACATGTATTGACTCTTCAACAACGAGTGATCTTTTGTTGAATACTCTATAACCTTTTCTCTTTGCAGCATATCCAAAAAATATGCTCTCATCAGCTTTTTCATTAAATTTTCTAATCTTTTGTGTTCAAGATAAAATATCTGCAACCAAACACCTTGAAATAGCTGATGTTAGGAGTTTTATTGAACCATAATTCATATGGAGTCTTCTTAGAGATTGGTCTAATAAGAACTCTGTTCAAAATATGGCATGCTGTATAAACAGCTTCAATCCATAAATAATTTGGAAGATTATTGTAGCACCCTTTCCCGAAAATTCTGAAATATTCTCTTTTTTTTTACTTATTTAATTAAATGGTGATTTTTAGATTTTACAAATAATTAGTTGTTATATTTATTTGTTATATTAAATTGTTATAATGTGATTTGTAAATTATGTGCATATATATAATATATATGTGTATGAGCATGTATATATATAAATATATATAATATATGTGTGTAAGTGTATGTGAATATGAATATATATGGTCCGTGTTATTTGAATAGGGAAAATACTCCAGTAAATTAGGATTAAGGAAAACTTGCTTAGGTACTGATTGGGGGCATAGAATTGGGGGGCAAAAGGTTAGGGGTCTCCTTGTGGGTTGGGTTATACATTATACTAAGAACCGACTTATTAGCCTGACCCATATATTATTGACACTTGGTTTTAAGAAAGCTGGTCCGTTGATTGAAATCAGACTAATTAATCAGCATATCCGATTAATGAGCTTCTATGGTACTTCATCAACAGAAGTGGGTCGAAACTTGTTAATAAGCCAATTACTTGGCCTTCGCATCCTTCTTTAGAAGTCTAGTTTTAATCACAGTTTCCAAAGGAGATGGTAGTTGTATGTCATATTGAAATGTTGGCAGTCCACTTTCTGATAGTAAATGAGAAGAAGTGGACAATTTACATTCTTCATAATGCACAATTAGTATTGAAGTTCATGGATTATATAATACTGTTCTGAAACAGGGTGCCAATAAGTCTAGAAGCTAGTTAGTGAATGGAGTAATATATGGGGAACTCTGTATCCTCCATTTATATTCAGATCTTTCTGTACGATGGTAATTATTTCCCTGGCTTTCTCGAGTACACACCATTTCAATTACCAAACGAAACCAAGCAGTAGCCAAAACCCAACACAGCCCGGCCCCAAGGCCGAGCACCAAGTCCCAAGGCCAGCGCCCAACTCCCCAATACCAAGCAGCAGTGCTACTAAGCACCCCAAACTGAGTACACAGTGACCCAAAGCCCAGCCCACGAATCATCAGCAAATACCTAGCCAAGCCGACCCCTATTTCGGTGCTAACACAGTATTAATACGCGGGAAGTCGACGAGGGTTGTCTCTCGAAGAACACAAAGAACCCTAAATCCAACTCTCCCCCACGGCCCTCGCCAACACCGCGCGCCCTTCCCTGCGTGCGCGCGCCGCCGCAGAACCACCGCCGGCGGCCAGGGCCGCGAGCGCACGGACGCGCGCGAAACAGTAGACTGCAGCAGCGAGCTATTCCGGGCGGATTTCGCAGCAACGTCCCGTCGCGTACGATCCATGGTTTCGCGATTCGTCTTTTCAGGTATAAACCTAACATATTCCACTTCAAATGCCTTCAGATAGAATTAATTCTAGTGCGCTAGATCACCCATAAAATCGACGTCAAAACTGACGAAAAATTGATTCGAAAACAGGACTGAAAACAGTCGAGTTGGCCCACTTTGCATTTAATTATCTTCCAAACCATGCATAATTTTGAAAACCTGTTTGAAGGCGTTTATTGACGACATATAGGGCTCCATAACCCTTTTTGTGGATTTCGAAATCATCGAATATACGTTGAGAAATCGAATCCCGAAGTTTAGGAAAAATCTGTTTAGAAATCAATAAAATCGCTCCACACGACGTCCGTCCCGCCATTCCGAGCGACGTGGTCGCGCACCGTAAACATCGAAAGCTGCGTAACGGTTTCGTGGTCGTGTGGGCTTTGACGGAATTCAAATTGGTCGCGTGTGCGCGACGAATTCGACGCGTATCCGTCGGAATCGCCCCGTATCCGTCCAATGCAAATTTAGTCATAACTTTGTACACGCTCGTCAGATCGAGACGAAACTTGTGCCAGCAGAACCGTATCATTTTTCTGGTCCTGCATGCCAAGTTTGGTCCGATTCTGAGACCATTGATAAAATCACCGTTTTGCGGGCCCCACGGTCCCACTCAACGGGCGATTTTGTGCACGGCCCGCCGGAATCCAACTTTGGACATACGGTTGGGTTCGTATCGAAAAACTGGATCCGTAGACATGTAGTTTGACGACTTTAGAGACCATTGACTCTGGCACGCTTTTCGGTGCAAAGCGGGTCCAACGGCGGACATCGTTTTGGCCCGAAATTATCGTTTTGCCCCTGTGTCCAGAATTGAATGTAAGGACAGGCAATCCTAGCTAATTGGACTATTCTGAGATCATTGGTATTGTTTATTTCAGCTTCCGGGGACTGTTGTACGGGTTTTGACTATAGTGGCACAGTGAGTAGTTCAGATTGTCGGTTTCACCAGCAAAGGACCACAGGCGAGTACAGTTTATTGTCTGCATTTCGATATTGATTTTCACTATATTTCATTGGTTGGTTTCATTAGTTATGTGATTATTTTCTATTATAAATTGTTGAGTCGGGAATGAGAAGTACCAACGATGTGTGATCTGACCTTAGACCGTGTAGACCGTGTAGACCGTGTTGCATTTATTTCTTGTAGACCGTGTAGACCGTGTTACATTTATTTCTTGTAGACAGTGATTTATTTATTGCAAGTAGACCGTGTAGACAGTGATTTATTTATTGCATTTAATCTGTGTAGTTCGTGATTATTATTCTGTAGACAATGTTTCTTTATTGCAATATTTTCTGTAGACCGTGTAACTGTAGACCGTGTAACTGTAGACCGTGTAACTTTAGACCGTGTAACTTTAGACCGTGTAGACCGTGTCGCATAATTGTCCCGAGACCGATCACATATCAAAGGTACTTCTAATGGTGGAAAAGTATATTGGTCTATTTATTACTATTGATTTTTCTTACGGCTTTACTGTTTATTTTCAAACCCATGATTGATGTCTAACCTTTGTCTTATAGTCATTTTCTTTATTTGAAATTGCATTCAGTGAATTGTGCTCGTTCCATTCCTGACTGGAAACCAACATTTTCAGGTTAGCCGTGGATTCACTTAGCTTGGGGAGTTCGGGTGTACTTGCAGACGAGCCTAGAAGATTAGTTAGATAGTCAAGTTATAGTCATTCATATTTGTACAAGTTTATATTTTTCTGCAAATGTAAAACTTGTGATCATTGTAAATTAAATTAGTTTGTGAATGAGCATTATTTGTGATCTTGATCTTCATGGCCGTGACAGCGTTCTACCGCCGACACTGCGGCGTAGGCTGGCTTGGACACGTCTTGTATCCGTTTAAAAAAAAAAACGGGTGCGGGTCGTGACAAGTTTTGTGGTGGCCCATGCAGGTCAGTCTTCGCAAATCACGCGAACTCGTGATGGTACTTAAGTTAGTTGTACTATTGCGAGCCTGCGACTAGAACATGCTCATTCACGAATAAGGATTAATTTAATTTAAGAGAATGACTAGGACTAGGAGTCCCTATACGAACTTACCGATGGGTAGTCTAGGCTATGCAATGTAGATGAGGGTTATATATTTTGATAGTTTGTCATATCTCCATAAGTACACTATCTTCTCTTGATATGACGATATGATCCAATGTGAATAGATTATTCACTTGGTGAGATCGGACTTCCTAGGATTGATAATCTAACCTCGATAAATTGTTCAGTTCCTCCTCTTGACCCCTTAGGTATCATCCCCATACCCTAGTCCGAATGGCCCATTTAGTTCCTAGTTGCCCTAAGGATTAGTGTATTATATAATTTCTGATTAGATTATCCATATACGGACCTCGAGTTAGTTTCGGTTCAAGTTTTTCCCCAATGTTTGAATACAATGGAATAGTTAGAATGTTGTACTTCATTGTCATCATATTTCTTTCCTGTGCAACCTCTTATTTTAAAGATTGTGAATGATAGGACAAATATTTATGCCTTATTACATAGTCGACTTATTTGAATCCCTAGAAGCCCAGGAATTTTACAGATAAAGGAATGTTAGTTAACTCATAATGGCAGGACAGCAGCGCACTGTCGCCATTTATTTAAATTATGAAGACTCTGGATTCCCTGCAGCCAGCAGCGCACTGGCAAGGCACAACCCCTAGAGGTGAAATTAGTTTAAGAAAATATATAGGTTATATAACATTCCTAAAACTATGGCTAGTGGCTCACTCCTTATCGTAGTTACACTTGAGCCGATATTGGATAGAGATAAGTAATGTTCGATTTGTGTCATATTTGAGTTACGAAACCAAGGGTTTACCACAGCCTGATTTTTACGGGCGAGGCATAATCCTTGGTAAAATAACTTCAGACGTGATTACAAATTAGGGATACCATAGAGGATAGGACAGTGCTCTGTATGTTCTATAAGATCTGAAGCCAATAAGTAGTGGGAGTTCTGTGAGATTGGATAGCATGTCTCCCGACCTAGCATTCTGTAGTCCTTGTGACTTAGTGATGAGGAAATTGATTGACACTAATAGGTTTACCTAGAATACCGAAGTTAGAGGTCTAAACCCATTAGTCGACCAAGTTCTCGTGGATAAGAGGATAGAAGGAAGACTGTATAAGCAAGAACACCGGGTAAGTTTTGATTCTCTCTAAACTCGAACTACTTGTGTCCCCTTTCAAAAAATCTCGCATAATATTTTGACTCTCTAGACCAATGCTGTTATTACAGCCTAGTTTTTGCAAGCTTACCCTTTTATCGAGCTTGATTCAAGACATATGTTTAGTGGGGACGCCTGCTAACTTATTGTCTAATCAGAATCAGTGTATTATGGTCTGATCAACCATGATGCATTTGGTTCGCACTTTATTTAATTACCCTACGTGGATTGAGATATAGATGTCTCTAGGGTCTCAGCCACGACTGCATTGACAATTCCTCTTGAATTATATGTTCGCCCTTGAATCACGAAATTGTATTCAGTAACATCACCCTTGAATTCTTTATTGCTTTTGTCTTTCACCGATTTGGAAAGACGAAAGCTCGTGATAGTAGATAGATACAGAGTACTCCCATGGCTATGATAATGGTAGGCCCAAGTGTCGCTACCATCGGCCAGTCATGAGATAGAGTTACTCGTTCTCCCATCGACCCTCAAACTACTATTGAGACTTTTGAGCCAGCTGAAATTGAGAATGACTAGGGTTTTACCCTTAGTCGAAATGCCTACCTAGGAGACTATCTATCCTCAAGAGACCAGATAGTGTGAGTCTCCAATTTTTGCTGGAAGCTTGCCTTAACTTTCAACCCTTATGCCTTGACTCGACCGTCCCTCGACCAAAGTCCACAATTTAGACATGAGATGAATAGACAAGGCTAAGGACAATAATTTACCGTGACTATGGTGGACACTCATCCCGAGATTGGTTTCCAACCAATATTACTCTAATTATGTAAATTTTATTATTAAGACCTAACTAGTGTTGGAATACCACAGTCACTAGCTTAGCCAATACCATAGCTTAAGTACCCTGTCAAATTGTGATGTACCAGTTGTCAACAACAACGCATGATCACTACAGCCCATACCACTAGAACCCTTATGACAATAGTCTGACAGGTTTGACACAACTAGAGATTCAAGACTCAGTTGTTAGAAATCTCTTCATAGGACATGCCTTGGAACTGGTTACCCCGTCGATAACTCTTGTACACTATGGATGGGTATTTTCCTCTATGTTATCGACCATGTGTTATTATACACCCTTGTTTCTCATTTATTGAGGAATGATCATTGACTTGACTTACATCTACCGTATCCCATTACGTCGTACCTTATTCTTTATTAACAAGAGTCGAGGTACAATATCCAGACTTTAAAATTTTTTTAACCTCATTATTCCAAAAAACCCTGTCCTAGCTTCTAAGGTGGGTAGACTGTATGCCTTCTAAAATTTTAGGATATATCAGGATTATCGATTGATCAGAATAAATTCCATTAGGATGATAATTAGTGCCCTTGGACTCCCACTTTTCATTTAGATTATTTTGCGTCCCCACCTCTTAGGACGTAATGTCATTCGTAACTCTTATTCCATTTACCCGAAAATCGCGACACGATCTTGTGTTGTATTATCCCTTGCTCGTGTGTTTAAATAACCACGGAATAGATCGTAATCTTGATTTCTCAAATTCTGTTCTATCATGAAATCGTGCTTAGTTTTAATTTCGAGAACGGGATTTTCGTAGTGCATAGGTTGCAAGCCTCTCTAAGAAACGAAGGGTCTCTTCGAAGTTAGCCAGTGATTGGAACGGAGTAGCCCCAATCTAGCTAAGTCAATGGATTATGAGGTCCATTTTATCGGTATCATTTGATATCCTCTACCACTCTTGAAACTTCGTGCTTGTTCACAGTTATTCTTCCTCGTCCTTTCGTACCATCGACTCTCGTCCTTCCTATTTTAGGGGTCGATAACCGTGTTGCTTAGAATTTAGCAGAGGTTATAGTATAAGTTAGTTGATAATTGAATTTTGGGTTGCTTGATAGATATGCAAGGATTATAGATACCATAGGCGATAGATATCCAGTGGAAGAATTTGAGCAACTAGTTGGATGATTATAAAATTTAGTGACCTAGCTTTGAGGGAGTAGTGTGACCAAAGGTGGGTAGAAGTCCTCGATATTTTGTAGTTGCCAAAATGGACAAGGAGGATATTAACTATTTTTGAGGAATTAAAAAAAAATTGAGAAGATTGTGGTAATAGTGGATTTATTCTATTATTTTTATTTTATTTTATTTTTTGATTTTAGGCATGTTTATGAGTTAGAATTTCGAGGACGAAATTATTTTTAAGGTGGGTAGATTTGTAGCACCCTTTCCCGAAAATTCTGAAATATTCTCTTTTTTTTACTTATTTAATTAAATGGTGATTTTTAGATTTTACAAATAATTAGTTGTTATATTTATTTGTTATATTAAATTGTTATAATGTGATTTGTAAATTATGTGCATATATATAATATATATGTGTATGAGCATGTATATATATAAATATATATAATATGTGTGTAGTGTATGTGAATATGAATATATATGGTCCGTGTTATTTGAATAGGGAAAATACTCCAGTAAATTAGGATTAAGGAAAACTGCTTAGGTACTGATTGGGGGCATAGAATTGGGGGGCAAAAGGTTAGGGGTCTCCTTGTGGGTTGGGTTATACATTATACTAAGAACCGACTTATTAGCCTGACCCATATATTATTGACACTTGGTTTTAAGAAAGCTGGTCCGTTGATTGAAATCAGACTAATTAATCAGCATATCCGATTAATGAGCTTCTATGGTACTTCATCAACAGAAGTGGGTCGAAACTTGTTATAAGCCAATTACTTGGCCTTCGTATCCTTCTTTAGAAGTCTAGTTTTAATCACAGTTTCCAAAGGAGATGGTAGTTGTATGTCATATTGAAATGTTGGCAGTCCACTTTCTGATAGTAAATGAGAAGAAGTGGACAATTTACATTCTTCATAATGCACAATTAGTATTGAAGTTCATGGATTATATAATACTGTTCTGAAACAGGGTGCCAATAAGTCTAGAAGCTAGTTAGTGAATGGAGTAATATATGGGGAACTCTGTATCCTCCATTTATATTCAGATCTTTCTGTACGATGGTAATTATTTCCCTGGCTTTCTCGAGTACACACCATTTCAATTACCAAACGAAACCAAGCAGTAGCCAAAACCCAACACAGCCCGGCCCCAAGGCCGAGCACCAAGTCCCAAGGCCAGCGCCCAACTCCCCAATACCAAGCAGCAGTGCTACTAAGCACCCCAAACTGAGTACACAGTGACCCAAAGCCCAGCCCACGAATCATCAGCAAATACCTAGCCAAGCCGACCCCTATTTCGGTGCTAACACAGTATTAATACGCGGGAAGTCGACGAGGGTTGTCTCTCGAAGAACACAAAGAACCCTAAATCCAACTCTCCCCCACGGCCCTCGCCAACACCGCGCGCCCTTCCCTGCGTGCGCGCGCCGCCGCAGAACCACCGCCGGCGGCCAGGGCCGCGAGCGCACGGACGCGCGCGAAACAGTAGACTGCAGCAGCGAGCTATTCCGGGCGGATTTCGCAGCAACGTCCCGTCGCGTACGATCCATGGTTTCGCGATTCGTCTTTTCAGGTATAAACCTAACATATTCCACTTCAAATGCCTTCAGATAGAATTAATTCTAGTGCGCTAGATCACCCATAAAATCGACGTCAAAACTGACGAAAAACTGATTCGAAAACAGGACTGAAAACAGTCGAGTTGGCCCACTTTGCATTTAATTATCTTCCAAACCATGCATAATTTTGAAAACCTGTTTGAAGGCGTTTATTGACGACATATAGGGCTCCACAACCCTTTTTGTGGATTTCGAAATCATCGAATATACGTTGAGAAATCGAATCCCGAAGTTTAGGAAAAATCTGTTTAGAAATCAATAAAATCCACACGACGTCCGTCCCCGCCATTCCGAGCGACGTGGTCGCGCACCGTAAACATCGAAAGCTGCGTAACGGTTTCGTGTCGTGTGGGCTTTGACGGAATTCAAATTGGTCGCGTGTGCGCGACGAATTCGACGCGTATCCGCGGAATCGCCCTGTATCCGTCCAATGCAAATTTAGTCATAACTTTGTACACGCTCGTCAGATCGAGACGAAACTTGTGCCAGCAGAACCGTATCATTTTTCTGGTCCTGCATGCCAAGTTTGGTCCGATTCTGAGACCATTGATAAAATCACCGTTTTGCGGGCCCCACGGTCCCACTCAACGGGCGATTTTGTGCACGGCCCGCCGGAATCCAACTTTGGACATACGGTTGGGTTCGTATCGAAAAACTAGATCCGTAGACATGTAGTTTGACGACTTAGAGACCATTGACTCTGGCACGCTTTTCGGTGCAAAGCGGGTCCAACGGCGGACATCGTTTTGGCCCGAAATTATCGTTTTGCCCCTGTGTCCAGAATTGAATGTAAGGACAGGCAATCCTAGCTAATTGGACTATTCTGAGATCATTGGTATTGTTTATTTCAGCTTCCGGGGACTGTTGTACGGGTTTTGACTATAGTGGCACAGTGAGTAGTTCAGATTGTCGGTTTCACCAGCAAAGGACCACAGGCGAGTACAGTTTATTGTCTGCATTTCGATATTGATTTTCACTATATTTCATTGGTTGGTTTCATTAGTTATGTGATTATTTTCTATTATAAATTGTTGAGTCGGGAATGAGAAGTACCAACGATGTGTGATCTGACCTTAGACCGTGTAGATCGTGTAGACCGTGTTGCATTTATTTCTTGTAGACCGTGTAGACCGTGTTACATTTATTTCTTGTAGATAGTGATTTATTTATTGCAAGTAGACCGTGTAGACAGTGATTTATTTATTGCATTTAATCTGTGTAGTTCGTGATTATTATTCTGTAGACAATGTTTCTTTATTGTAATATTTCTGTAGACCGTGTAACTGTAGACCGTGTAACTGTAGACCGTGTAACTTTAGACCGTGTAACTTTAGACCGTGTAGACCGTGTCACATAATTGTCCCGAGACCGATCACATATCAAAGGTACTTCTAATGGTGGAAAAGTATATTGGTCTATTTATTACTATTGATTTTTTCTTACGGCTTTACTGTTTATTTTCAAACCCATGATTGATGTCTAACCTTTGTCTTATAGTCATTTTCTTTATTTGAAATTGCATTCAGTGAATTGTGCTCGTTCCATTCCTGACTGGAAACCAATATTTTCAGGTTAGCCGTGGATTCACTTAGCTTGGGGAGTTCGGGTGTACTTGCAGACGAGCCTAGAAGATTAGTTAGATAGTCAAGTTATAGTCATTCATATTTGTACAAGTTATATTTTTCTGCAAATGTAAAACTTGTGATCATTGTAAATTAAATTAGTTTGTGAATGAGCATTATTTGTGATCTTGATCTTCATGGCCGTGACAGCGTTCTACCGCCGACACTGCGGCGTAGGCTGGCTTGGACACGTCTTGTATCCGTTTAAAAAAAAAAAACGGGTGCGGGTCGTGACAATTATGCTGATTAAGCATAACTCTGGCCATATTGCCAAGGGTTATGTTCTTCCTCTCCATAATGACATTCTGTTGAGGAGCTCCGGGGCAAGAGAATTCATGTGATAAACCATTTGAATCACAAAAAGTTTTAAAGTCATGGTTATCAAATTCTCCTCCATGATCACTTCGTATACGGGTAATCATGAATACTTTCTTATTTTGTACCGTTTTACAAAACGATACAAATTCAGAAAATGCCATATTTTTATTTGTAAGAAAGTAAACTCAAGAATACTGCGAATAGTCATCAAGTATTATATAAGAATAAAGCTTACCGCCAAGACTGGCGACTCTACTTGGTCCAAACAAGTCCATATATAATAATTGCAGTGGTCTAGAGGTACTTACAACGTTTATTGATTTGAAAGATAATCTAAATGCCTTGTTCTTTTCACATTTAGCACAGACTATATCTTTCTTGAATGTGATATCAGGTAAGCCTCTTACCAGTTTTTTTGTGGACAATCTTGTAATAGTGTATTCGCATATCCAAGACATATATGCCATACCAAATTTTATCTTGAGTTATGAACAGACACTTCCCTGTACTGTTAGTACTTTCTGACAGATATAATACATATATATTATCCTCTCTTATTCCCTCAAAGGAAGTTATTCCAAAAGTTTTATCATAAACAAAGAATTTATTCTTAACAAAATTAATTCCATAATCATAAAAAGTTAATTGACTAATACTTAGCAGGTTATGTTTAATTCTGTTACTAAACATATATTTTTATTAATGGGTGAGGGAGAAGTACCTATGTTCAACTCCAATTATATGTCCTTTCAAGTCATTTCCAAAAGAGGTATAGCCTTCTTTCTTCAACGATAGAGTTGCAAACAAAGTGTTGTCATCCGTCATGTGCCTGGAGCAACCCTATCGAGGATCCATTTGCTTCTAGTGGAAGGAGGAAGGTCTACCTACAACACAAGTTAAAGATGTAACCTTTGATACCCACTTCCTTGAGGGTCCTGATTTGTTAGCTTTTGGAACCCAAACATACACATGCATATCTACTAGCTTTGTAATCTTACATTGATGTGATACATGTCCTTTTATACCACAATAATGATATGTAGCAGAAGTGTTAGTGCTAAGTGTCATTCAAGATCATGTATGTGTGTTTTTGAAGATGTGTGTGATTTCTTATGTGAAAAAGTATACATTTTTTATGTGAAAAAGTATACATGAATGCATGGCTTCTGGCAGTTCTATTAGTATTGGTTGTGTTGTGTTTGTGCTTAGACTTGTGATTGTGTTCACTTGAGCTATAAGTTTGATAACCTGTTTACCCAACTTAATCTCTAATTTTTTAGAGATGTCATAGGCTTCACTGTACTTGGCCGTGAGTGCATCTATTCTCTGCATAACAATACTGTACTTCTTTTTCTCTAGCCCATAGAGATCGTTGAATTTTACATTCTCTCGATTAGCTTTCTCAAGCTTTTCAAGAGTGCATGTAGACTCAGCTTTAAAGAGGTTACCTCATCCGTGTTATTAGAAGAGTTTCTAATATCTACTAGCATATGAGATTGCTTTGAAAATTCAGATTGTACAAATTTGAGCTCTTTCTTGGCGCTTTTGTGCAAATCTATCATTTTTCTCTGATCTTCTAACATATCAATGAAGGCATTAGATAGTTCATCAAATATAAATTCTTCATAGAGAGGGTTCGATATTACCTTAGCAACTGTAGCCATAAAGCAAAGATTTTTTGTGTTGCGAGATTTTTTTTCGTCTTCAGAGTCACTAGTCTCGCTTTCACACCAGATACTAGTGTTTGCATAATTCCTTATCGAAGTCCTTCTCTTGCTTGACTGATCATGCTTGCTTCCCTTTCTTACAACTTGACAGTCTTTCTTGATGTGACCTATTCTCTTACAGCTATAATAGATTGGGTCTTCGTCGTCTCTAGAATCTTTTTTCTTTTTGTTTGTCTTCTCATACTTTAGGAATCTTCTGAAGTTCCTTGTCATGAGGGCCATTTGCTCGTTGTCTGAGCTATCAGATTCACTCTCGTCATTGGAGGCTATTTTATGGTTAGCTTTAAATGCTATAGCCTTCTCTTTTGGTGCTGTATCTTCAAAATCTTTAGGGTCCAGCTCATGCGTCATAAGTTTTTCCATAAGGGTTTCATGAGTTATCGTAATGAGATCATTTCCTTCAATAATGGTCGTCGTTTTGGGATTCCAGTTCTTTGTCAGCCCGCGAAGTACCTTCTGAATCTTCTCATGATTGCTGTATTCTTTTTCAAGGGAAGATAAAGGATTAACAATATCTAGAAACTGAGTAAACATATTGGTAATAGTCTCATTAGGCTTCATTTTGAAGGCCTCATACTCTTGTGTTAGTCGTGAGATTTTGGACTCCTGCACTTGTGAATTACCTTCATGAGTAACCTGAAGAAGTTTCCAAACCTCGTGAGACGTGACACATGTTAATACTCTATTAAACAAAGTTCTATCTACAACACAGAATAAAGCATTGATAGCTTTTGCATCAAGACTTGGTTGTTTCTTTTCATTGTCGGTATATTTGTCATGTGGTTTTTCAACTAGATTACCATCTACCACAATAGACAGTGGTTTCTTGTAACCATTGATGACAAACAACCATAAATCGAAATCAAGAGACTTGAGGTTAAAGCTCATGCGTGTCTTCCAATATGTATAGTTTGTGCCATCAAATAGGGGTAATCTATTTGTAGATTGGCCTTCACCATTGCTTGAGTATAATGATGTCATATCTCAAGGAGATTAAATCCAACTAGAGAGAAATCATGATTTGATATCAATTTAGGATTAATGGCACCTATAGAGGGGGGGGGGGGGGGGTGAATAGAGTGCAACGAAATAATATTTCCCAATTGAAAAGCTAAGCAAGTAAAGGCAAATATGTATAAATACATAAAGGTAGTGAAGTAAAGCAATAAGTAAATAAGGCAAGAAAGCAATACATAGACACCGAGGTTTATACTAGTTTCCCTCTGAGGGGACTAGTCCAGTTTGCGAGAACTCTTGTTCGCTATAATCCACTATTTGAAATTTACGCTGTGTGCTTTACTCTGAAGAACACGTCAACTTCAACACCGTCATGTTTTAGTTCGAAGTACATGATCAAACTTCAAACACCTTTCTGAAGAAAGCTTTTATACTCCAAGCTTGTACAACTCGAATATTCCTAATCAGAAATCACTGGCACTTAGAAGAACATGAGTTGTCTTGAAAATAGGAATTTTTAAAGCTCTTAGTAGATAGGAAGGGTTTAGAATAGATAGAGAAGCTGAAGAGTGAATGAGTGAATAGAAATGTAAAATTCTTCTCTATTTATAGGTTTTTCTAGGACAGAGTTCGGGCAGAACTCGGTAGGGTTAACGTTCATAATTTTGAACGTTGTAGATCCACAAGAATAAGTATTTGCTGCTAACCAGAAGAAATTAAGGCAGATCGAGTTCGGACCGAGTTCAGGCAAAACTCTAACCGAGTTCGGTTAGGGATTTCTAGGTCAGTCTTAGTTTGTGGAGTTCTTGGATAAACAATGATTTAATTTTTGTTGAGGGTCAGAAAAAGGATATTGTGAGGAAATTTTTCTATGTAGCTAGTGATCCCGACGCACATTTTTCTAGACTCAGTAAAAAAATACAGAATAAATTGCAAAAATTTGCTTTGACGAAATCTGCGATCTTCTTTCTTTTCATATCAAGGTTAGCATTTTAAGTCAATTATTGAAATCAGTTCGACTGTGACTATATGGGCCAACTGTTGGATCATATTTAAGTCATCTAATCTTAAATTATTCAAATCAACGGTTAAGATTAGATGACTTAAACAAGATCATATATATATATATATATATATATATATATATATATATATATATACTTCATTAGTAAAAGTTAATGAATTATATATATATATATATATATATATATATATATATATATATATATATATATATATATATATATATATATATACTTCATTAGTAAAAGTTAATGAAGTATATATATATATATATATATATATATATATATATATATATATATATATATATATATATATATATATAATATATACTTCATTAGTAAAAGTTTAATCTCCTAAATATCATTTCAGTTTGTATTTTGTAATGATTGAGTTTTGATTGCTATTTGATTATGTGTTTAATATTAATCTTGTTTTAAATTATTTTAAATATCATATTAGAGCCCGATGGACCCGACCCAATCCGAGGAACCTTGGTTCCTTTTATATTCCACTGGGCTCGATCTTAGGCTTTATATGTTGAACCCATGGTTGGGTTGGGCTTAGGCTCGAGCTAGGCTTATGATTCATCGGGTTGGGCTCAGATTGAACTCAAGTCCAACCCAACCTGTCTGAGTTGCACCCCTATTTACTACAAACATAAAATTCTTACTACTCTCTAGAAGCAAAGCAGTTGTTTAGAGAAGCTTTCTCTTTAGGAGCAATTTTTTCTTCTATGGACTTTCTTTCTCCTATAGTTCTGTGCAAGCTAACCACGAACTTACAACATGGATGAAATCCTAGACATAATATGCTCGCATGGAGGTACACTTAATGGAATTTCGTAAGAAGGAGGTAGTACTCATTTTCTTTTAGTGAATTAGAATATTACGTTACATAATTTATGAAAGCTTATTGTCGATCGTTTTGTTATCCAATATGACTTTATAATAAGATACAATTTTTTTGAAACTATTTTAACAATAAAGTGAAGATTCATAGAATTATGTTGTTTGAAGTAATTTAGATTCATCATGTATAAATATTTACATTACTCCATTATTACCAAATCTGACACAAATATCATTTCTGGTACTCAACCTTTTTCTAGTAACCCAAGTATTAATATTGGACCTAATTCTTCAAACCAAATTAAAAACAACAATGATGATGAAAATAGTGACGATTTAATTGACAATTTAGATGATAATATCAATAACAGTTTACTTGTTAGCACTCCTGAATTATTTGTTAGAAAATATCTGATTCTCATACTTTAGAAAATTTATAAGTAATATAGCATGACCCAAATCATTTTTGGAGAGTGTACGCCAAAGCCATTGGTGAAGGCGGAACATTATTTATTAGTATATTAGAATGTAGACATCCTTATTTAGGTGGACTTACAAAAGGACATAATTCATTAGCTACTACTTCTTGGGTAAAAAAAGATTATTGGTAAAATTAGAGAGAACAATTCCTATAGTCCAGCACACACTGAAAAGATATGCTTAGAGATTTGAAAACATATTTCATATGTTAAAGCTTGGAGAGACCGAAAGAATGCATTATCTGAAATTATTGCTAGCTGTACTGATGCATACAGTAGTCTTGAAAAATATGCTTTCACAATTATTGAAACAAATTCCGGCATCAAATATTTTTAAAGATCGTAGAAAATAATATCTTCTAAAGAATATTTGTTTATTTCAAGGCATATAGAGATGGTTTTTTTACACAGTTGTTTACCTATAATTAGTATTGATGCTATATTTCATACATTTAGATATAAAGGTAATTTATTTGTTGCTTGTTCTCATGATCCATATTACAAATTATATCTAATTACTATGCAGTTTCTGAAAATGAAAATACAAACTCATGGACTTGATTTTTAGACTGTTTGGAAAGATCGTTTGAAAACTTTTTTAATCAATAGGATAGCATTTCATTTATATTAGATAAACAAAAAGGATTAATAAATGGTATGCATGAAAATTTTCCAAATTCATCACATTTGTTTGTATTTAACATTTTAAACAAAATTAAAAAGTAAAGCTACTGGAGTAACTAGAGTAAGAGCATATCAAGTATGTCTAGATAAGTTTCCAAGATCTTATAATAAAACGGATGCAAATATGTTGCTTGAAAGAATTAAAATAGAAAATATAGTGGTTTTAACTAGATTATTGGTTCATGTGATGAGACTCGTGTATTTGTCCATTGGGTAAAACTTATCTCCGTGCCTTACATTTGGTATTAACACTTCAATTTTTTTGTTGTCGAATGTTTTAACAATTGGATTAAAAAATTTGCAAGATAAATCAATAACTATGCTACTTGATGGTATTAGAGCCAGTATTATATCACCTCATGAAACTCACATAAAAATCAACAAAAAATTGAGTACCAATTATTTCCCAAAAATGCTTCAAACTATGGCTTGTATCTGAAATGAACCACAACATTTTCAATTTTTGCGTATTGATAATTTTTTTTATTTGAAATATTAGAGAATGAAACAAGTAGAACATATGTGGTTCGCTTAGACAGTGGATATTGTTCATGTTGTAGGTGATATCATACTTTATTACCTTCTGTGTATGTATATTTTGAGTGTAAATATTGTAATGTACCAATTTAAAATTATTATGCTGCTCAAATTTCTACTAAGAAATATAAAAGTCCATATAAACCACGTACAGAACCAATTCCACTCCCTTGCACTCCTCAAATTGAACTGGTTAGAGGCCAAATAGGAGTACCAATTCTATGTCGCAAAGCTAGAAAATCGAAAAAGAACCACATGATGACAAAGGGAGATCTCAATTGCGGCCATTCTGGTGGGCCTGGACACAACGGAAGAAATGTAGAAACTCACGATACTGTTATTTTATTAATCTATTATGTTATAATTAAACTTGTTCTTGTGCACAATTTTAAAGCGGAATACGAATTTTAGTTTTTTTGGTTTATTATGTAAAGTAGACATATTTGTGTTATACAATTGTCTAAGTTGTTAAGGGTACTTCAAAGATGGCTGCATCAAACAAGTTACTAGAAACAATTGTCGAGATGTCTACATAGTGTTTCAATACCATAAAAAGGTACACATGTCAATTGTTTCCCATATTGTATGCATCGAACATGAGTTGCATTCAAGAGTCTTCTTTGGCCTTCATGTTTCTCAATATACTTCTCAAACCTTCGACAAATGCATCAGACGATGCAAATTTTGGGGACGATGCCCCTCCTCCTCCGTTGTCATGTTTATTTTCCATGGCGGTAAGAGAAAGAGAGCTCGTATTTAAAAGAAAATTTCATAAAACAAAAGTTGGAACCCATCAATCTATAACTTTTAAAAATATAACTGTTATAATATGAACGTTGAAATGATAATATTATCAAAAAATAATAGTCCAGACCGTTGAAGCCAAGCCAAGGCACTATTGCCATTGGCGGTCTGAGTACATTCTACAAAAATACAAATCCACCCTTACTACTAGTGGTTTCATGGCCATGTCGACAACAACATTAGCGATGTGTAGTCTTAATTTGTATTTCACAAACTATTTTAGCCCCTATGTAATATAGATATAGTTCTTTATTGTGTACGTAAATTTTTGTAGATTTTATGGTGAAATTGGTTTGGGACTCTGCAACAGTATAGATGCACTTTTTCTACTTCCAAATGGAAGCTGCATTAACTTTATTCATCATGTAATTGGCACTTAAGTTTTGGGCTTGAGTTGAGAATAATTTTAAATCATGTGTGATTATTCATTTTGTATGAATTTGATCGATAATTGGAAGGAAATTGTGGTCATGAATGGTTTGTAGGATGGGATGATACATCTAAGATGTGTTTCACATATTTTTGTAAGAGAGCTGCATTTTTTTGTAAATTTTGATTGGACGTGCATTTGAACTTGCACACGTTGACTTATTGGTATCTTTTATCCTAATTGGTACCTTCTAATTCTATCAAGGCTGGCCCAGAGTCGTTTAATGTCCATGACGAAATTCAAAATGATGTCCCTTGTTCTAAAGATATATTGAAAACAAAATATTAATTTTTTTGGGGAAGATTTAGTATTTAATTATTGCACGACCCGTACCCAGTGTAGGGGCACGAGAAGTGGGTACGTCCAGCCTACGCCGCAGTGTCGGTGGTAGAACGCTGTCCTAGGTCACATACATCTAACAATTATAAGGTACCTGTACAATGTATACGCTCTGAATGGAGGACAATATAAAAATGTACAACTCAATCACAACTAAGGTAGAAAGTACGATAAGATAGATAGATATGAACGTCGCCAAATGAAATACAATAAGAGAAGAAGTCTAAGAGTCTAAGATAGCATCTCCACAACATCCAGAATAACAAAATCCCCAAATAAGTACAAAATGTATCCAAAATAAGACAATACAGTAAGTAAGATAACTAGTCTAGCTAACTAGCCTAGACTACTGGGATAATGTGCTCTGCAAGGGCTGGGTCCACCTGGGAGTCTACCTCACAGGTGTCATCTAGGCCTGCTCCATAGTATGTAAGATAGAACTCCTCAATGTCATCTGTAATATTTCAACAGGTCCAGTCAGGACATGAACGAGCACAATACATCTCACGCAGTTCATAATATAACATGATATGTAAATATGCTATAGAGTAAGATACATGAAACGCTGGAGAATATTTGAAGTAAAAAGAGATGACTGTAAATAAATATCTACTATAAGTAAAGAGCTAACAGTGGCTAGTAATGTAGAGTACAAGATAGACATGTGAACGGCTTGAATTTGCACATAATTATTCTAAGAGTTTGCACATGATTACACTACTTTGGAATTGTTCACATGACCATTTATACTCTCCCGTACCCCAATCAATACACAAGGATCCAGACAAGTTATGTTATTGCACATGATATCACATGAAGGCCCATAAATGGGTGCACATGAATGTATACATGGGGGCTCTGTGAACATGAGAGTACATGAATCACAAGAGTGCACATGAATGGTGAAAGCACCAGAGTACATGATGAAAGTGAAACGCACATGACATGACGTAACCCGATGCTCCCGAGGGGGATAACATCTCATGAAGGGATCCATATAGTACCAATTCGTGTTAACAACGTGACAGCATCAAGTAAAGTAATCTGGAGCATAAATATAAATCCTATCAAGTATGA
The DNA here is from genome assembly GCA_029216955.1 of Iris pallida. Classification (NCBI taxonomy): domain Eukaryota; kingdom Viridiplantae; phylum Streptophyta; class Magnoliopsida; order Asparagales; family Iridaceae; genus Iris; species Iris pallida. The sequence goes on along the minus strand of JANAVB010007399.1, from coordinate 54,124,009 downwards.
AACGGTCAGAGAATGTACCCGTCTGGTATCCGATGAGTATATATGTCCAGACAGAGTAGATGAGTCCTATTTAGAGCAACACAGGTCACAACATGTCCAGAATGGTAATATTAAACTTTACAATGCATTCTATATGAATTTTAGGTCATTCTAGACTAAAGTCAACTCTTGGTCAACTCTAGTCACTTCACTAGTCAAACTAGGTCAACTAGGTCAATCCTAGTCCAATCAAGTCTCATTAAGCCTAACCAAGCCTAGGCTAGCACTCACACACATTCTCAAAGCTACACAAGTCATCAACACACATGACATATATTGATACATATATACTCAATGTATATAGGCATACACATAGGAAACCACTACTACAAAAATTTGTCAGATTAGCGACGTTTTAAAATGTCGCTAACCTCGGTGAAAACGTCGCTAAGTAAATTTAACGATGTTTTGGGCGACGTTTTGGAAACGACAAAAAAAATGTGTCGCTAAACGAGAAAACGTCGCAAAACGTCGCTAGGGCGACGTTATGTGGCGACTTTACTAACGTCGCTAATTAGCGACGTTATTTGCGACGTTTTACGTTGATGCTAATTAGCGACGTAAAAGGCGACGTTATTGTGTGGTCGCCGTTTAGCGACACTGTTGCGACGTTTTGGCGACGACGTCCTGACATCGGATTTGGTGCTACGTGTTGCCACATCAGCATTTAGCGACGCTTTTAGCGACATTTATTAACGTCGCTACTATTTAGCGATGAATACTAACGTCGCTAAAAACGTCGCTAAGTAAAAAATATATAAAAAAACAGGTTCCAGAATGCAAATAGAGTTGGAGCCTGAGCCAAAATACAGAATACAAAATACAAAATACAGAATCCAATCCCTGGGTTCACCGACCCCCTCGGTGGAACACTCAACACCGGCACGCACAATACATTCCAGAATATAGAAAAAATATAAAAAAATACTATCCGTAACGAACAATGTCAATATATAATATCCTCAACAAACCAAATCAATATCCGCAAATACGTACAAACTCAATATCCTCAACGAAAAAACTAAATATCCCTAAATACGTACAAAGAAAAAATATAGTACAGTCCAAAAATGCAAAAACGAAACTACTGATCGCCTGGAGCTGGACCCGATGTTGGATCCAGAGCTGGAGGAGGAGCGCCACCAGCTGACTGTCGTCACAACGTCAGGATCGTCTGATACTCCTCCGGTGACAACAGGTGGACGAGCATGTCCTTCCGTGCACCGCCGGATGTAGACGATGCTCCCGGCGTACCAACATACGGTCGCTCCGTAGCCATCTCCTGGAACTGCTGCATCTGCTCGACCAAGCGCTGCGTAGTCTCCTGCATAGCGCGGGTCATCTGTTGCAGCGCCTCCGTAGTCTCCTCCAGCCTCTCAAAGCGTGAGATGAGCGCAGAATCATCTGTATGTAGCGCCCCCATCCTCTGCAGCATCTCGTCACGCAGAGCTGTGATCTGCGTATCGACACTCTGCTGGTGGCGGAGCGACTCCTCAGTCTGTGCGGGGCCGGGCACACTAGTGGCGGTCGCAAAGGCCTGTGACGTAATGAAGGCACCATAGGAACCCGTACCATAGTACGTACCCCTATGTATGCCACCAACAGCCCTCATCCACAGCTCGTCATTCGACTGAGCTGCGGCGGTCGGAGACTGCTGGGAAGTGCTAGCACCAGCTCCCTCTGACCGTGTCGGCCCGGCCTCCCTAAGCCTCAAAAACTCGGCCTAGAAATAACATCTATATGAATTCTCACGTGGTCGCTAAAAATTAATATTAATAAACTAGCATTAAGTAAAACTTCTAAAACTCGGCCTAGAAATAACATCTATATGAATTTTCTACGTAACTAAAAATTAATATTAATGAACTAGCATTAAGTAAAACTTACGTAGGTGTCCCAGGCCTTGTCGTCTACGAACCGCTCCCCCTTCGTGTGCGTGGCGAGGAACAAGGTCACCATATTCGGGTCTTCTCCCGATTCAACCTGTTACAAAATTATTATATAATTTGTCAGTTAAGTTGAAAGAAATATATTACTATAAAGTATTAATTATGGGTATACGACGAAATACGTACCATATGGGTGAAGAAATCCATGATGGACCGTGATCCACCACACCACTGCGATCCCGCCTGTCACGCTCTTTTAGACTTCGCGAACTTCTCCTTGTAGGATTCCTCCTCGAATCTCCTCTTCATTACCGCCCGGTCGGCGACAGAGATCCAACCCTGAATAGGTTCTTCCCGGCGGTCGCGATCCTTTTGGTCGAGGATCGCGTCCCTAATGAGCTTGCTGGCGACGCTGGAAATTATAGCCTCGACAGCAACGGCGAGGTGGGGAGGGAAGAAGTAAGTCCGCTGAAAAAAATCATAGAAGTACGTAAGTTATAACATAACATAACATACTAAATGTTAAAAGGAAATAAACTTTTACGTACCAAAAAGTGCTCAAACCAGAAGGCCTTCTTGTCGGCCGGGACATCCCTCCAGTTGATCCAGGCCCCACCGTAGTTCTGTCGCAGGAATGTACCCAGCGACCGGTGTACGGAGGAGGGATAATACCTGTAAAATAGAAATTAAAATTTATTAAACAAGTTTATAATAAATTTAAACTAATTAAATACAATAATTTCACTTACCGCCTGGTCCGAGTACAGGCCCAAATCTCTAACCTCAGATCCCCCTCCGGGCGATATGGAGGATCTGTCTCAAATAGGAGCTATACTATGCCCCTGTCCTGCCCCCTGTCCCTGCCCCTGCCCGTAGCCTGCCCCTCGGCCTCGCCCTCGGCCTCGCCCTCGGCGTGGGCCTCGCCATCGCCCTCGACCTCGACGTGGGCCTCGGCCTCGGCCTGCTCCTCAGTAGTGGGGTCGACTTCTGGAATACTCGATGGTACTGGCTGCGTAGAAGAAGAAGGCCTAGCCTCGAACTGCTAGAGCCGAGTATGGAGACACTGTCGGCGACTAGACCGCTAGTGTATACTGGAGTGCGGGGGGATGAAGAGTCGGTAGGAGTGGTAGATGGAGACTGTCGGGGTCGTCGACTCCCACCAGCACCGGAACCAAATGATCCACGTCGAGCCATATCTGAAAAAATACAGAAGTATACCATACTACATCTTAAAAAAACAAAAGTATACCATACTACATCTGAAAACATTGCTAAGTAAACCATACTATATCTGAAAAAAACAAAAGTAAACCATACTACATCTGAAAATGTCGCTTATTAACGTCGTTAAAACAAAAGTAAACCATACTACATCTGAAAAAAATAAAAGTAAACCATACTACATCTAAAAATTAAACATATTCAATCTTCTTCTGAAAATTCATCTTGTTCCGATTCCTTTTCCTCTTTCTCTTCACTTCTATCAACTTCCTCTTCCTCTTCTGATACTTCTACCTCTTCCAATTGATGAAACATGTCATGAGGAACTTCTGTTGAGTCCACATCGACAATATTTGTAATAAGAGGTAGTTCGTCTTCCTGATAAGCTATCTCGTTGACATCGAATGTATTCCGAGCTTTAGTCTTACAGACTGCCCACCAATCTGATCTCCCGGCTCCTCGTTTTGGATAGCTGGTAAAGTAAACTAGCTGAGCCTGGCTTGCTAGAACAAACGGCTCATAAGCTTGATATCGACGACGATAATTTATGTCAACAAGACCATGTTTGTCAACTCTCCAACCTCGACCTTGGATCGGATCAAACCAGTCACATCTGAACAAGACGATCTTACAAGGTTCTATAGCATAATTGTATGTCAGTTCCATAATCTCCCGTAAGACGCCAAAAAAGTCATTGCCTGGGTCGATATCTTTGTAGTTTGAAGATTTTATGCACAAACAGCTATTCTTCGTAGAATCCAAATCCAAGAAGTCGTCTCTTATTCGAGCATTTATTGACTTGAACCTGAAACCATTTACGCAGTAACTTGGCCAGGTCTTCACTTGATAAATTGGCCCCTTGGCTAGAGTTTTAATATACTCATTCTCAAGGATTGCCTCCGGACGATCAACCTAAATACCATATAAACGATGCTAACTTAATTATTATGTGCAAGTATATACGTACAGAAAAAGTAAATTGTGAAGATATCCGTACATATGCTCTCAACCAAAAAGGAAAATGAAGTCTCATTTGCTGTTCTACTTCCTCCTCGGTTGCGTACGGATTATTGGACGTTACCTCATCCTTAAACATGCTGAAAAGCAACGAAGCATAAGTATATTAGTTATATTCAAAAGCAATGAAGCACGCAAAATAATTTTACTTACCCCTCTAGCTTGTCCACTTCTTCTTCGTCGCAGTTGAGCAATACATATAACATTGCAGCGCTAACCTCGTCGTCATTTAGATATCTTTTTTTCATTTTACCAGATGGTTTTCCGTAGGCAGTAAATACTTTCAGCTTTGCCTCAATACCAACTTCATAGCCGTCGTCATTTCTGGGAGCCCTTGTTCTATTTGTAGCAATATGAGGCTGAAAATACATGAAACAGAAGTTTAAAATCTCCTCAAGGACATATGCTTCACAAATAGAACCCTCCACCCGTGCCTTATTTTTCACCTTCCTCTTGAGGTGGTTCAACTGTCGCTCGAACGGGTACATCCAACGATAACCGATAGGTCCAGCAATAAGAGCCTTATGGATAAGATGAATCGACAATGCTCCATTGAGTCGAAGAATGCAGGAGGAAAAACTCTCTCAAGTTTGCAAAGTATTACCACAATATCCTTCTCTTTCTTCTCTAAACGATCGACGAGCAACTTGTAAGAACAAAGATCTCTAAAAAATATGCTAAGCTCTGTTAATGGATCCTAGACTACCGACGGTAATAATTCTCGAAATGCAACAGGAATTAACCTCTCCATGAATACGTGGCAATCGTGGCTCTTCATTCCGGTCAGTTTACACACCTTTATGTCGACACATCTTCTTAGATTGGAGACGTATCCGTCCAGAAATTTCAAGTCCTGGATCCATCTACAGAGTCTCACTTTGTCCTCATTGTCCAATGAGTAGATCGCCTTAGGCCGCAAAAGCTTTTCCTTTCCGTTGTCAATCATGTGCAATATAGGGCGTCTGCATATTTCGGCTAAGTCCAATCTAGCCTTCTGATTGTCTTTTGTCTTTCCCTTGACGTCCATTACAGTATTAATTATGTTATCAAACACTTTCTTCTCGATATGTATGCCGTCAAGATTATGTCTAATCAGATATGTGCTCCAATATGACAGATCCCAGAATATACTCCTTTTGGTTCAGTTATGATCTTCGCCAAATCCCTCGCAACGGCTGCTCATTGTAGGATCTTCAATAGCACTTGGGATTTCTTTTACTTGCTTCCATGTGTCCTCTCCGGACCATATTGGCGGTGGATCGCCCTTCTCCATAGCTCCGGCACGGAATGTAGTTCTGTTCCTACGGTACGGATGGTCTTTTGGAAAGAACTGCCGGTGACAATCAAAGAAGCATGGCTTTCCTCCGTGTCTCAAACGAAAAGCTTTAGTGCGGTCCATGCAATACGGACATAAAAGCCGATCGTGAGTGTTCCATCCAGATAACATTCCATAATCCGAAAAGTCATTGATTGTCCACATTAGTGTTGTCCGTATCTAAAAATTCAGTTTTTTTCGAAGCATCATACGTGTACGCCCCTTTTCCCATTGCTGCTTCAGCTCATCTATCAACGGCTATAAGTACACGTCGATGTTCCTCTTCGGGTTGTTCGGACCGAGGATGATAATAGTTAAGAACATGTAATGTGTCTTCATGCACATCCAAGGCGGTAGGTTGTACGGAGTGAGGATTACCGGCCAGCATGAATATTGGGAGCCTGAAAGACCAAATGGGGTGAAACCATCAGAGCAGAGCCCCAACCTTACATTACGCGCATCAGAAGCAAAATTAGGATATGCTCGATCAAAGTGCTTCCACGCTTCTCCATCAGATGGATGATCCAACACTCCTTCGGTCTGTTGTTGCTTATGCCAACTCATATTTTCGGCAGTCTCTTTCACCATGAACAATTTCTGCAACTGCGGTGTCAACGGCAAGTAGTGCATTGAAGCAGTCGGTCTTCTAGACTTGCCTGCAGCAGTTGGCTTGTAGCGATCAGCACTACAGAATCTGCATACTTCTGCATCCTTGTGATCTTTGTAGTAAAGTATGCATCCGTTCTGACAGCAATCGATCTTGTCGTATCCCATCCAGAGGGATCTCACCATCCTCTTAGAGCGGTAGAAGTCTTTCGGTAACTTGGCACCCTCCGACAAGACATCGGTAATCAACTCGAGCACTCTATTGTAGCATTCTTGCGACATGTTAAAGTCAGACTTTATGCTCAAGAGCCGAGTGATCATCTCTAACGGTGAATGGTCCTCACAGCCAGGGTATAAAGGAGTCCTTACATTCTCTAGCAACTCTATGAACTTCGCGACATCGGTATTCGGTGCCTCCTCAGCTGCGTCACGATTGTATGGATCGAAACTAGGCCCCGCAGCGTCGAAGACCATGTTCATGTACTCGTTGTCGACACCAGTTTGGTTGTGGACATTCATATAAGGCTCCACAAAAGGCTCCACATAAGGCTCCACATAAGGCTTCGCTTGGAATGCTAAAGGTACAAGCTCTCCGTGTGCGGTCCATTGGTAGTAATTCGGAAGGAAATCCTTTGTGTATAAGTGATACGTCACATCCAATTCTGGTTGAAACTTCATATTCCGACATTTTGCACACGGGCACTAAATGTCCATGTCGTCCATGGATTGAGGAAACGCTTTCGCAAATTGGAGGAATTGTTCTACTCCGGCGATGTATTCATCTCGCACACTGCACCTGTCATCTCGAATGCGGTTGTACATCTACGAACGGTCTAGCAGATACATGGATATAGCCATTTCTAGATATCTACAAATATTAATAAACTTCAAAACTAAAACGAATATACTACATACTACATACTACGGCCGTGACTTGGGACCATTCCTATGAGTCGGGACCATTCCTACTACATACTACATACTAAAACGAATAAACTTCAAAACTAAAACGAATATATTACAAACTAAAATGAATATACTACATACTACGGCCGTGACTCGGGACCATTCCTATGAGTATCGGGATCAAGGAAACTACGTGTTACAAATATCGGCACTATCGGAACATGTTACAAATATCGGCACTATCGTGTTACAAATTAACCAACCAACAAAACTACGTGTTACAAATATCGGCACTATCGGTACGTGGTTCCGAATCGGAGTATCACATTTTTCGGTGTCAAAAAACAAATAACTATTACTAAATTATCAAATTTTTTGGCACTATCGGTGCCCCTGACCCAGCCCCCCGCACCCCTCCCCCCTACACCACCCCTAACCCTAACCCGAACCCTATCCCTAACCCCTCCCCTACCAGCCCCCTCCCCTTCCTAGCCCCTCCAACCCCTACACCACCCCTAACCCTAACCCGAACCCTATCCCCAATCCCTCTCCCACCATCCCCCCTCCCCTCCCAAGCCCCCCCGCCCTCACCCCCAGCTGCCCTCACCCCTCCGCCCCTCCCCCCTAACCTGAACCCTAACCCTTCCCTTCCTCCAGCCCCCCTCCTCACCCCCAGTCGCCCTCACCCCCCTGCTCCACCCCCCAGCCACCCCCAACCATTCCTCACAACCAACCACCCGCACCCCCTTCCCCTCCCCCCGAGCCACCAGCACCCCCCAACCACCAACAACAAATAGAGAGAGAGGGAGTCACATACCAGAAGGGAGTCGCCGAAGAGAGTGAAGTCGCCGGAGAGAGTGAAGTCGCCAGAGAGAGTGAGAGCGAGAGCGAGAGTGAGGGCGAGAGCGCCGAAGAGAGTGAGAGCGAGAGCGCCGGAGGAAGAGAGTGAGAGAGTAAAATGGATGGGGGGAAATGAATCGGGGGGGATTTAATTTAGTTAGAATTTAGCGACGTTATTATTAACGTCGCTAAATCAGTCGCAATTAGCGACGTTGTAGCGACGTTTCGCGACAACTAGCTCACGTAACTAATATACGTCGTTGTCACATCGCTATTTGCGTCGCTAGTAGCGACTGTTACCGACGTTTCATTTATACGTCGCTAATGTCCACAAATTAGCGACGTTTTGCTAACGTCGCTAAATTTACGTCGCCAATTAAGCAGTTTTTAGTAGTGCACATATAGGCTATCATGTATAGGCTATATGCCTATAATCAATTTAGTATATATTCATACCATATATATATCTATAGGAAGCTATATATATACACATTATATCAACATATATATTACATATACATATATTAGAGAGATATAGAGGTGAGATGGTGTATAGTGTGTGTGACAGGTTTTCAGTCAAATATGTGAATATGTGTTCTCAGGTTTCAGTCAACAGTGAATATGTGTGTGAGATGAGAGTGATAGTGAGGGAGACTTGGATGTGTGTGTGTGTGTGTATCAGCTGCATAATGTGACAGGTTGTGTGTGTGTGTCAGGGTTTAGTCATAAACAGTAAAATATGTGTGTGTGTTCTCATATTTTGTGTGCAGCAGTGGTATAAGTGTTCTCAGGAAAAAGGGTATCATGTTATCTCATTCAATAACACATATATATAGGTATAACCCCATGCTATATCCCTATTCAATTTTCGAGTATAGGAAATATCAGTCCTTCGAAAATCGACCAAACTGCCAAATGATAACTAAACATACAACCTAACATGAATCAACATCTACCAGTCAGGATAACCTATCTGACATTTAACATTGCATCTCAAATCGAGTCTTAAAAACTCAGTTAACAGCTATTAATGTATCAGATATAGGTTTACATGCTCGAAAACCAAAATCAATAAAAAAACGAATATCATAATGTCCCAGAGGTGTAAACCAAATTCCCAGACATGCTCATATGTTAACATCATCTACTTAAATAGTAATTAACAATTTTAAACCTAATTTAGTCTCAGAAAGTGTGAACAACATGTATATCAGAACATCTCAGGAAACCTATGTTTTGAATTCGAAAATGCATGAAACAACAAATTAAGGGTCGAATGTGACTCGTGTACATAATAGCATGCTTCACAGTGTGTGTCGTGTCCCTAAAGTGGGACACGACGTGTCCAAATATAGATTAAACATTTAAACTCAGAACAACACACAGGCAGCCTCGTGCTGAGGTATCGAGTAGCCTAGGACACGACACACGTAACTTTGTGTCACGTGCTCACATCCACAGGTAGGTGGGGTATAGATCTAGGTGTCTGACACCCTGAATGGTGTCCAAGTGTCCTCGTGTCCATGCACGAAACGAGTATCAGAGCGTGTTTTCGCGTGTATGCACGTGTGTATAAAACCAGTACAAGAGGAATATCGTGTCCGATACGTCACGGCATGTCGAGCCACTTGGGGGCTGGCGTTTCAGTGTTTGCCCCAAGGCACACGCCAAGACTCGCTTGTCAAAGTGACACGGACACACAGAAATCATGCCCGAGAAGCAGGGCATGCGCACGGCTTGCGTGCGAGCGTGTTCATGCCCAAATCAGACACGGACACGACACAAAAAATACCTCAGAGCTACACGAAATCACAGACAATATATAGATCAAACAATCTATTCAAAAACATTTCGAATATATCAAATAAAAACCCTTTGTGGCATTTCATAAAACACATACATACAAACAATAATATGTGTCCGATACTGACACCAAATCGACACGAATTTCCACCAAACTTTTTCTACAGCTAGGGACACCTAGATGGATGCATCTATGGAATAAAATCAGGGTTTTAGGGTGATTTATAGGAATTACCTATAGGGATCCAATCTCTAAGAAAAAGCCCTAAATAGTGAAGTCTCCTTCCTCTAGCTATATCCCAATGAGCTCTCCTCCTTGCAAGCTAGCCTCCTTCTCCTTCTACTCCAGATTTGGATTCCAATGCAAAAGGTTAGGATCAATTTGGTGGAGAAATGATGAAAGAGGAAAGAAATTAGGGTTTCCTAAAGGAAAGTTTCTAAAAGAGGCAAGTGTGTGTGAGGAGACATTAAATAGGCTGAAATTTGGTTAGGAATGGGCTGTGGTAGCCGGCCATATAGGGGACTAGGGTTAGGGTTTCATGTAAATGGGCTTGTGCCTAAGTTCATAAACTAGCTAGAACAACCCCTTAGCTATAAGTCCAAAATACCTAACTCTCCCAATCCTCTCATGAACCCTAGCCACACCCAAGTCAACTAAGACTAACTTAAGTCACATTAGGGTCCCACACCATGGTAACTAAGTCACTAAAGTCAAAGTCAAACTCTAGGCTAGTCTCTAAAGTCACAACTAGCAAAAGTCAAAAATCACAACACCAATGCAATAATTAATAAAATAATTCACAAAAATCAAAATGACCAAAATACCCTCAAGACTAAAATATGGTAGTGACAAATCTACCCTCCTTAAAAGAATTTTGTCCTCAAAATTGAAAGACAAAATTGAACTAATGAGAAGGATAGACAATCATACCTCAAGGTCCAAAAAGATATGGGTATCGCTCGCACATCTCATCCTCCCGCTCCCACGTAGACTCTCCTGGAGAATGATGCCTCCATGCGACGTGAATCAAGGGTATCACTTGGTTTCTCAGAACCTTCTCTCGTCGATCTAGAATCTCCACATGCTGCTCTAGATAGCTAAGAGTAGGTCCCACCTCAATCTCTGAGTGATCGAGTACATGGCTAGGATCTGCCACATACCGTCTCAGTTGCGACACATAGAATACGTTATGGACGTCCACTAGTGCAGGTGGCAAGTCTAGCCTATAAGCCATGTCACCGACTCTTCCGCTGATCAGGAAAGGTCCGATGAAGCGCGGGCTAAGCTTTCCATCTCCACCAAAATGTATCGTACCACGTATCGAAGATATCCTCAAGAAAACCAGATCTCCAACCTAATCACAAATAAGGTCTCAATTACTAATATATTCAAACATGATCAAATAAAATTATAAACAAAACAACTCCTAAATCTAATCCTATCTCTAATCTGTACCTCAAACTCCAAAGGTCTGCGGTGGCTATCGGCCCAGTACCGATGTCTGTCCTGCGAATCCGGTCTCTGATGAGCTTCACCTTCTCGGCTGCATCTACAGCCATCTCAGGTCCCAATAAAGCTCGCTCTCCAACGTCGTCCAAAGACAAGGGTGTACAACATATGCACCTGTACAATGTCTTGAATGGTGACATCTCAATGCTGGCCTGAAAATTGTTGTTGTATACAAACTCCACTAAGTGCAGGTGATCCTCCCAGGGTCCCTCGAAATCCAAAACACAAGTCAGCAGCATGCCCTCGAGCGTATGAATAGTCCTTTCTGACTGTCTGTACGTCTGAGGGTGGTATACAGTACTAAACTTGAGCTGAGTGCCCAAACTAGTCTGCAGACTCTGCCAGAAATAGGAAGTAAAGCGACTATCCCGATCCGAGACAATGCTCACCGGAACTCCATAAATCCTGACAATCTGTCGTATATACATCTCTGCTAGCCTCTCAGTAGACGTACCCACTTTAAATGACAAAATGTGGGCCGATTTGGTCAACCTGTCTACGGTGACCCAAATCGCATCTTTTTCTCCTGGTGTACATGACAATCCAGAAACAAAGTCCATCGTTATGTGCTCCTACTTCCACTCAAAAATGGGCAATGGCTGCAACAAACCTCCTGGCCTCTGTCTCTCTGCCTTGACCTGCTGGCAGACCAAACATCTGGCTACGAAGCGAGCTACCTTCTGCTTTATCCCATACCACCAGACATGCTCCCTCAGATCCCTATACATCTTGTTGGCACCTGGATGTATAGAGTATTGAGATCGGTGGGCCTCCTGCATGACCTGCTCCCTGAGCTCTCTACTGGGCATACACAGCCTGGAACCGTACCTCAATGTGCCATCCTCTGTAAGAGTAAACTCATCATCCACCAGCCCAACTCGAACCTGCTCTTGGATACACAACAGAGCAACATCCTCGAACTGTGTCGAATTGATCCTCTCCATCAAGTTCGACTGAATCTGAAGGCCCTACATCTGTATCTGAACTTCTGACACGACCACCTCAATCCCCAGGCTCTCCAAATCTGCTAGCAAGTGACGATCCATAGTCAAACACATGGCTGTCGGATACCTACTCAAGGCATCGGCAACCACGTTGGCCTTTCCTGGGTGATACTGTAGTAAAATATCGAAGTCCTTCATCAACTCCAACCACCCGCGCTGTCTCATGTTGAGCTCCTTCTCTGTAAACACATACTTCAAGCTCTTATGATATGTAAAGATTTCCACCCGCTCTCCGTATAAGTAGTGTTTCCACAACTTCAAAGCAAATATAACTGCTGCCAACTCCAAGTCGTGGGTATGGTAGTTCTTCTCATGGGTACGTAAATGCCTGGAAGCATAGGCAATCACCTTTCCATGCTGCTGCAAGACACAACCCAAATCCTTCCATGAGGCGACACTGTAGATAGTGAACCTTCCTGATCCTGATGGCAATATCAGAATCGGAGCTGTCGACAGTCGCTTCTTCAACTTATCAAAAGCGGCCTGACACTCCTCTGACCAGACAAACTCTGTATTCTTTCGGGTCAACCTAGTCAATGGCTCTGCAACCCGAGAGAAATCCTGTACGAACCTCCTATAATAGCCTGCCAATTCCAAGAAGCTCCTGATCCCTGCTACTGAACTCGGTGCTGTCCAAGCCTCAACTGTCGTAATCTTCTTCGGGTCAACTGAGATCCCATCTCCAATCACCACATGACCCAAGAAGTCAACTCTGTTCAGAAAGAACTCACACTTCGAGAGCTTGCCATAAAGCTCCTCCCTCCTGAGAGTCTCCAGAACCACTCTCAAGTGCTCCTCATGCTCCTCCTCAGTCTTCGAGTACACTAGGATATCATTGATGAAAACCACCACAAACTTGTCCAAGTACTGGTAGAACACCTTGTTTATTAGGTTCATGAATACCGCTGGGGCATTAGTCAATCCAAACGGCATCACCATAAACTCAAACTGGCCATACCGTATCCTGAATGCGGTCTTCGGGATATCCTTCTTCTTCACCTTCACCTGATAGTAACCTGACCTCAGATCAATCTTAAAAAATACCCTCGCCCCACTCAGCTGATCGAAGAGATCGTCGATCCTTGGCAACGAGTACTTGTTCTTGATCGTAAGGTTGTTGAGTGCCATGTAGTCGATACACATACTGACCGACCCATCCTTCCTCGGTAAGAAGAGTACCGGTGCACCCCATGGTGAAAAACTCGATCGGATGAAGCCCTTGTCCTGCAGCTCATCTACCTGCTTCTTCAACTCTACCAGCTCGCTGTTGTTCACCCTATAGACGTGCTGAGATATCGGCTCTGTGCCGAGTAATAAGTCTCCACCTGCTTCTTTAACTATACCAGCTCGCTGTTGTTCACCTTATAGACGTGCTGAGATATCGGCTCTGCGCCGGGCACTAATTCTATAAAGAACTCCACGTCCCTGTCTGGTAGTAGTCCTAGAAAATCCTCCGAAAAGATGTCCATGAACTCCGCTACCAAAGGGTGTGGCACTGCCTGCTCCTCAACTGATACTCCACAGAAAATTTTGCTGCTCTGCTCCACCTGCCGTTGGGTGAACTCGAACTCTGGCTCTCCGGGTGCTCTAAAAAGAACTCTACCCCTGCGACAATCTATGCTGGCGTGGTGCCTGCTCAACCAATCCATACCGAGTACGATACAATGACATCACGAGCAGACTCATATCCAACTCTCGGCCTCCTAAATCAACCCTCCGTCCCTTACAAATATCATTAACGAGGATAATACCACCCCCGATCGTGATCTTGTAAGTCCTAGGCAACAATTCAGATACAAGGTGGTATCTAATAGCAAAAGATACAGAAACAAAGCTGTGGGAAGCCCCCGAATCGAACAATACAAAAGTTGGAATGGAGTCGAGAAGAATAGAACCTGGGATCAGCTCCCCGATAGCCTCTGCGTCCTCAGCTGCCATGGCGAAAGCTCTCCCCTGCTGACCTCCCCTAGCCTGCTGCTGCTGCTGAGCGAACCTGTGCTGCTGAGTCTGCAAAGGTCCCTTCTGCTACACTGTTGGAGCTCTGGCTCCCGCTCCTCGAGCTGCTCGTCCTGAAGACATGGAACACTCCCTCAACTGGTGCTCCATCGAACCACAGAGTAGGTACCTCCCGAGCCTCTACCTGTAGTCATTCCATACATGCCCTGGCTTCTTACAGAAACCACAACTAACGAGCTGCTGCCTGAGTGCCTGTGGCTGAACCCTTGGCTGCTGCTGCACCTGCTGGAAAGGTGCACGACCCTGACCCTGGAACTGCCTCCGCTGATGCTGGTGCTACTGCTGAAAGTGCAGCCTCTTGGCCGGTCCTCCGCTACTACTAGCTCTTTGAGCGTCTCGTCCCCTTTTGAGCCTCAGCTCAAGATCATCCTCTACTGCTAGGGCACGCACCAGAATCTCCTCAAAAGTGGCACTCCGGTCACTCTTGGTCAAGGACTTGACCTCCTTGACTAACCCCTTTCAGAACCTCCGGGCCTTCGCCGTCTCACTGAGCCCCTCAACAAATCTGTCCAGATGGCAGAACTCCCCAGCATACTCCTCGACAGTCTGACTGCCCAAAACTAAGCTCTCAAACTGCGTCTCCAGGGCGCCAAGAGCTGTGTCAGGAAAGAACTTATCCTTGAATAGCTTCTTGAAGGCTACCCAAGTCTGCCCCTCTGTATCGACCCTCGGGTCCGTCTGGTACCATGTGCGGGCCAGGTCCTGCATCTGGCTACCTGTCGCCTCAATCTGCAGTCGTGCTGAATCTTCGCCAGTCGGAAGATCTCCTCGATGTGCTCTATCCAGTCATCCGCATACAAAATCCCCTCAGTGCCGCGGATGTCCCACGGACGCATCCTCTAGAAGTCCTGGATCCCTGGTATCCTCGGCTGATATGGCTGCATCTGGGCTGCTTGCGGCTGCACAATAACTCTCTCCACAGTCATCAGGGCAAGCTGATGGGCATTCTCTATGCCCTGCTGGAAATGAGCGGACTGCTGTCACTGGGCCTCCACCATCCTCTGAAAGAAGTCGAATAACTGCCCTGCGTCAACTGATCCAGAAGGTGGCTGCTGTCGAGAGAAATCAGGAATGACGGAAGAAGGTCTCTGTACAGGCGGAGGTGCACCTCCAAATGCAGCAGAAACGCCAACCTGAGTCGGCACAACAGGAGCTGCGTCTCGAGGCCCTGCTGAACAGGACGAGAGGTGGCCGACCTCTCGATAGTATCCCCCGGACCGGAGCGATGAGATAGTGTCTCCATAACCATCCTAAAGACAGATCAAAACAAGAAGAAATTACTGAGAATGAAGCAAAAAATCAAAGGACGACAGTTTATTTATTCAAAAGAAAAATATTAAATCAACAAGAATTTAGATGGCATGTATCGGATCAAAGCTTTTCTAATGTGATTGAGTACCTCAAAACTATATCCTATATCCTACTATAGGCTGTAGTGATACTCAAGTTCGAATACCACTACAAATCTGTTGACCTGTATGGGCCACCACTAAAAATGTGTTACAACCCGCACCCAGTGTAGGGACACGAGAAGTAGGTACGTCCAGCCTATGCCGTGGTGTCGGCGGTAGAACGCTGTCCTAGGTCACATACATCTAACAATTATTAGGTACCTGTATAATGTATACGCTCCGAATGGAGGACAATATAGAAATGTACAACTCAATCACAGTTAAGGTAGAAAGTACGATAAGATAGATAGATATGAATGTCACCAAATGAAATACACTAAGAGAAGAAGTCTAAGAGTCTAAGATAGCATCTCCACAACATCCAGAATAACAAAATCCCTAAATAAGTACAAAATGTATCCAAAATAAGACAATATAGTAAGTAAGATAACTAGTCTAGCTAACTAGCCTAGACTACTGGGGTAATATCCTCTGCAAGGGCTGGGTCCTCCTGGAAGTCCAGCTCACAGGTGTCATCTAGGCCTGCTCCATAGTTTGTAGGACAGAACTCCTTAATGTCATCTGTAATATTTCAACAGGTCCAGTCAGGACATGAACGAGCACAATACATCTCACGCAGTTCATAATATGACAGGTTATGTAAATATGCTATAGAGTAAGATACATGAAACGCTGAAGAATAAATGAAGTAAAAAGAGATGACTGTAAAGAAATATCTACTATAAGTAAAAAGCTAACAGTGGATAGTGATGTAGAGTACAAGATGGACATGTGAACGGCTTGAATTTGCACATGATTATTCTAAGAGTTTGCACATAATTACACTACTTTGGAATTGTTCACATGACCATTTATACTCTCCCGTACCCCAATCAATACACAAGGATCCAGACAAGTTATGTTATTGCACATGATATCACATGAAGGTCCATAATTGGGTGCACATGAATGTATACATGGGGGCTCTGTGAACATGAGAGCACATGAATCACAAGAGTGCACATGAATGGTGAAAGCACCGGGGTACATAATGAAAGTGAAATGCACATGACATGACGTAACCCGATGCTCCCGAGGGGGATAACGTCTCATGAAGGGATCCATATAGTACCAATCCGTGTTAAAAACGTGACAACATCAAGTAAAGTAATCTAGAGCATAAATGTAAATCCTATCAAGTATGAAACGGTCAGAGAATGTACTCGCCTAGTATCCTAAGTATCCGATGTATATATGTCCAGACAGAGTAGATGAGTCATATTTAGAGCAACACATGTCACAACATGTCCAGAATGGTAATATTAAACCTATAATGCATTCTATATGAATTCTAGGTCATTCTAGACTAAAGTTAACTCTTGGTCAGCTCTAGCCACTTTACTAGTCAAACTAGGTCAACTAGGTCAATCCTAGTCCAATCAAGTCTCACTAAGCCTAACCAAGCCTAGAATAGCACTCACACACAACCTCAAAGCTACACAAGTCATCAAAACACATTACATATATAGATACATATATACTCAATGTATATATGCATACACATAGGAAACCACATACAGGCTATCATGTATAGGCTATATGCTATAATCAATTTAGCATATATATATATATATATATATATTTTTTTTTTAGCATATATATATATATATATATATATATATATATATATATTTATATATATATACATATATATACATACCAACTTACCTACATGCGTACATTATATCAACATATATATTACATATACATATATTAGAGAGATAGAGAGGTGAGATGGTGTATAGTGTGTGTGACAGGTTTTCAGTCAAATATGTGAATATGTGTTCTCAGGTTTCAGTCAACAGTGAATATGTGTATGTGTGTGTGTGTGTGTGTGTGTGTGTGTGTGTGTGTGTGTGTGATAAGAGTCATAGTGAGGGTGACTTGTAGGGGTGAGCATTATTCGGTTTTGGACCGAAAACCGAACCGAACCGAACTGAATAAGAGGTTCGGTTCGGTTTTAAAAAAATTCGGTTCGGTTTTGGTTTTGAAAATACTAAATTTTCTTATTCGGTTTCGGTTTCGGTTTTGGGTTTCGGTCCAAAATCGAAAACCGAATAAGAAAATTTAATTTATATATATATATATATATATATATATATATATATATATATATATATATATATATATATATTTTATATATATATATATATATGTGTGTGTGTGTGTGTGTGTGTGTGTGTGTGTGTGTGTGTGTGTGTGTGTGTGTGTATACTATATATATAAGTATTAATATATATAGGTATATACTAAATATATATAGGTATATACTAAATATGTCTATGTATATTTAGTTACTATATATATTAACAAAAAAAAGCTCAAAAAAAAAATGAATAAACCGAATAAACTGAAAACCGAACCGATTTAATTCGGTTCGGTTTGATTCGGTTTTGGGCCAATTCGGTTCGGTTTCGGTTTTGCTTATTCGGTTTCGGTCCAATTCGGTTTTGGGTTATTCGGTTCGGTTTAAACCGAATAAACCGAATGCTCACCCCTAGTGACTTGGATGTGTGTGTGTGTGTCAGCTACATAATGTGACAGGTTGTGTGTGTGTGTGTGTGTTTCAGGGTTTAGTCATAAACAGTAAAATATGTGTGTGTGTGTTTTCTCAGATTTCGTGTGCAGCAGTGGTATAAGTGTTCTCAGGAAAATGGGTATCATGTTATCTCATTCAATAACACACACATATATATAGGTATAACCCCATGCTATATCCCTATTCAATTTTCGAGTATAGGGAATATCAGTCCTTCGAAAATCAACCAAATTGCCAAATGATAACTAAACATACAACCTAACATGAATCAACATCTACCAGTCAGGATAACCTATCTGACATTTAACATTGTATCTCAAATCGATCTTAAAAACTCAGTTAACAGCTATCAATGTATCACATATAGGTTTACATGCTCGAAAACCAAAATCAATCCAAAAACGAGCATCACAATGTCCCAGAAGTGTAAACCAAATTCCCAGACATGCTCATATGTTAACATCATCTACTTAAACAGTAATTAACAATTTTAAACCCAATTTAACATGTATATCAGAACATCTCAGGAAACCTAGGTTTTGAATTCGAAAATGCGTGAAACAACAAATTAAGGGTCGAATGTGACTCATGTACATAATAGCATGCTTCACAGTGTGTGTCGTGTCCCTAAAGTGGGACACGACGTGTCCAAATATAGATTAAACATTTAAACTCAGAACAACACACAGGCAGCCTCGTGCTGAGGTGTAGAGTAGCCTAGGACACGACACACGTAACTTCGTGTCATGTGCTCACGTCCACAGGTAGGTGGGGTATAGATCTAGGTGTCTGACACCCTGAATGGAGTCCAAGTGTCCTCGTGTCCATGCACGAAACGAGTATCAGAGCGTGTCTGCTCGTGTGTGTAAAACCAGTACAAGAGGAATATCGTGTCCGATACGACACGACATGTCGAGCCACTTAGGGGCTGGTGTGTCAGTGTTTGCCCTAAGGCACACGCCAAGACTCGCGTGTCCAAGTGATATGGACACACAGGAATCGTGCCCGAGCAGTAGGGCATGTGCACGGCTCGTGCACGAGCATGTTTATGCCCAAATCAGACACGGACACGACACAAAAAATACCTCAGAGCAACACGAAATCACAGACAATATATAGATCAAACAATCTGTTAAAAAACATTTCGAATATATCAAATAAAAACCCTTTGTGGCATTTCATCAAACACATACATACAAATAATGATACGTGTCCGATACGGATGTGTCACGCCCCAGAACCAGAATACTGGAGAGCGGGGGAATGACTCAGCCAGCTACGTATTACGGGTAGATGAATACCGTATAATACGATCAATGCTGTTTACAAGACGAGGGGGGTGCATACTACATGAAAGTCTCACTATGGTCACTTCACATCTATTGTCTCAATCATCCAAGCAAGAAACAGTAATAGAGAACATGTAAGATAAAGCAGTAAGGCGTCCCAAACGCTCTGTCAAAATGTTCTTGATATCTGGCTTTACAAAACATCGCCAGATTGATGTAGCAAAAATATACACAATTGTTATCAGCTGCAGCCTGACTTTAGTTACAATTATGTAAAAAGTAAATACAAGACAATCCGACTAACATGTCGGTGCCAAACGGCTAAGGTATAAAGTAGATAACAAAACGAGCGGGGAAGTAAGAAACCCACTCGAGTCCTCCTGCGATCATCCCTCTAGTGTTGACCATCTTGGAGGTAGAAGTAAGCTGGATCCTCGGGGACCGGCTCTAAATCTGGCTATGCAAAACCAGAGAGGTTAGACCTCTAATAGCAAGTACCACAAGGAAGCACAATATGAGAACTAAAACCAGTAATAAGAAAATATGATAAATAGATCTCTGTTTGCTACTAGGATTTACATAACATCACGACACTTCGAACCAACCTCCCAACCAAACAAGGACAGAAGTTGGCCCATTATGTCCTGACATTCTGATCATCTCAGTTAAGTAACAGAGTAGGTACAGTACACAAACAAATCAATTCAAACGGTCATTCAACTACTACGGCTTGCTATTGTGAGTCCCAAGTTATCCTAGAATTTATGCAATAGGGATTCCTCAGTTCTTACTATGTGCGAGCAAGGCTAGTCTATCCAGTTAATCATGTGCGCCATGCATGAATTAGACGAGTCCTAGCAGGACGCCCGTCATCTATATACAATATACAATAATAATATAAGCAGATACTGTTCCCTGCCCGTGTGGCAGGTTTACAGTATCTGTGGGAACCAGCCGGCCCGTCGGGTACTACTTGTCCCAAGGGGGCTGCCATGTAAGAACTCGAGAATCCATTCTCTCCATGCAATCATTATTTTATTTAACTTAATAGTCTCTACGTTGAGTGAAATCCCATGCCGTGGATCATGGTTATTCAAATGAGTACTTTCGTACGGGGTACGATATGCGCAACTCTACAACGATACCCGTACGGCTAGGTTGTAGGTCTTACATAGCATAATACAACAATCAAATCAAATCACGAAATAATCATGCCTTGACCATAAAGTACACATGCTTCTTTGGTAAGATAAATAAATAAATAAATAATTAGATTGAAGCATGCATGTGTCTGTATGCCGAAGTTCGGGATTAGCCAGTCGATTGCAATAGTTCATAGTTAATATGAACGTGTCTCATTCATTCAATTCAATAAGACGACTAGCCAGTCTCTTAGTTCCAACTAGGAACGCATGATCAATTATTAGTCAAGGTCACAATCATTATCAATGGTGACAAGGCATGAAAGTCAACTAGTATTCAGTGGGGTCGAGTCTACAACTCTCAGGGTTTAATTCCAGTAAATCGGGGTATCTATAACTCAATTCACGACACATGGTACGTCCCACGTAACAATCTATATTTAACAGAAATATTAACATATCATGATTATATCAAGTTTTATGTCAAAAGGCGTAAGGATATAAAATGGATGTTAAATATCTAATAAAATATCAATATACAGGGCTATAGAAGATCCAGGGTAAGTAGGGTCAGGTCCAGTTGTGCCTAAACACTCAAGTCAGACTACGCTCAAGTCGAGCTACGCTCAAGTCAGCGTACGCTCGGGTCAGGCTACGCTCAAGTCAGGCTACGCTCAAGTCAGGCTACGCTCAAGTCAGCGTACGCTCAAGTCAAGCTACGCTCCTTACGATCCAAGCTAGCGTATGCAAGACATACGCTTCCGAAAGGCAGCGTATGAACTCCATACGACTCCTTACCATCTAAGTCAGCGTATGCAAGACATACGCTTCCAAAAGGCAGCGTATGAACTCCATACGACTCCTTACCATCCAAGTCAGCGTATGCAAGACATACGCTCCCAAAAGGCAGCGTATGAACTCTATACGATTTTTTACCATCCAAGTCAGCGTATGCAAGACATACGCTCCCAAAAGGCAGCGTATGAACTCCATACGACTCCTTACCATCCAAGTCAGCGTATGCAAGACATACGCTCCCAAAAGGCAGCGTATGAACTAAACTGCGCTGCGCTAAAGAGCGCACGCAACTCCGTGATGCAAGCTAAAAAGCTAGCGTACACTGCTCACTGTCTTCTCCAAACAGCAAGGACTCCATGGTTGCACCCCCAAAGCTTCAAAAGTCCATATCTTGGTCAAAACAAGTCTAAATCCAACTTTCCAAAGGTCAAAATTGGGTAGAATAAAATTCTCTACAACATGGAACCATCCAAACTTGTAAACAAAGAAGTTTGATAGATCAAAACCACCAAAATCCGAAAATAACTAATTTCTAGATCTACAAAAATTAAGACTTCGAAATAAAAAATGCCAAGTTCTAAACTCTCTTAGGATCATGAGAGGAAGATAAATGAACTATAAAAACATGGGTTCTCATGTGAAGCAATTTGTACTTGCCTACGGTTTGGTAGGTGGAGAGAGTGATGAGGAAGAAGAAAAAGTAATGGTGAAGAAGAGTTTATGAAGAGAAAGAAAGGGGATGGGGGCTTTAAATGGAAGGGGTGGTGGTAGGTGGGGGTGTTGGGTTCATGTTGAGCCAACTAAACTAAACCAAACCAAGCCGAACCCAAAGTAAGACTAAAGCAGAGAATAAAAGCAGAAAATAAAATGCAGGAATAAAATTACAGAAATATTAATTAACATGAATTAAAGGAATTTAAATACAGGATAATACATGATAAATATTAAATAAATACATTCGAGTAGTACATGTATAAAAATACATTTTCTGGGAACGGGGAGTGACAGGATGCCAAATCGACACGAATTTCTACCAAACTTTTCCTACAGCTAGGAGACACCTAGATGGATGCATCTATGGAATAAAATTAGTTTTTAGGGTAATTTGTAGGAATTACTTATAGGGATCCAATCTCTAAGAAAAAGCCCCAAATAGTGAAGTCTCCTTCCTCAAGCTATGTCCCAATGAGCTCTCCTCCTTGCAAGCTAGCCTCCTTCTCCTTCTACTCCAGATTTGGATTCCAATGCAAAAGGTTGGGATCGATTTGGTGGAGAAATGATGAAAGAGAAAAGAAATTAGGGTTTCCTAAAGAGAAGTTTCTAAAAAAGGCAAGTGTGTGTGAGGAGACATTAAATAGGCTGAAATTAGGTTAGGAATGGGCTGTGGTGGCCGGCCATGTAGGGGACTAGGGTTAGGGTTTCATGTAAATGGGCTTGAGCCTAAGTTCATAAACTAGCTAGAACAACCCCTTAGCTATAAGTCCAAAATACCTAATTCTTCCAATCCTCTCATGAACCCTAGCCACACCCAAGTCAACTAAGACTAACTTAAGTCACATTAGGGTCCCACACCATGCTAACTAAGTCAATAAAGTCAAAGTCAAACTCTAGGCTAGTCTCTAAAGTCACAACTAGCAAAAGTCAAAAGTTACAACACCAATGCAATAATTAATAAAATAATTCACAAAAATCAAAATGACCAAAATACCCTCAAGACTAAAATGTGGTAGTGACAATATCATAAATGTATTTTACATTTAGGGGCTCGTTAAAACCACACTTCCTTCGAGGAAAGAGTACCCTGACCATTTAAGTACCATTTTTTATATAACTGAATGATTAAACACCAACACTCATTCTAACTCGAGTTCGGCTAAGCAGCATATAAAAATAAAGTCAATCCGAATATCAAACTAGATTTCGCATAATGGTTAATCAGAACAAAGAAAAGCGCATCTTTGAAGTGAACATTTCAATTCCGTATAAGACCCAAATCCAAATACCAAATTCGACATTCCTCAAATCATCTTGTCATCAAACTTGTAAAAATCCACTACGTAATACAACATTCCATACTCTATAGTATGTTATGCAAAAATTCTAAATCAATTTAATCAACATTAAATAATTCATCAGCGCAACTCAAGACCTTTAAAATTATTTTGCTATTAGCATCAACACCACTCAAGTTCATCATTAAAACTCGAATTCGGAACAGACTAGAGTTTATTACCTGGAGATCATTCAAAGGAAGTTGCATCGTTGTTTCAGTGAGGAGTAGTTGTTGTTGTCTTAGTTGTAGCTCATGCTAATTCAACGATTGTAAAATACTAATTTCCAACTTTAAATCCCTAAATAAATTTTGAAAGTTTGGACATAAGAAGAGGGGATGAAAGAGATAAGATAAAAAAAGATTTAAGAGTTTGAGATTTAATTATAACAAGAAGAAAGAAGGAGGAAAGAATTAAAATCAACAATTTCCAAGAACACTTTTTGTTAGCCATCGATTCATCTCTAGAATCAGAAAGGAAGAAGTTATTCTTCTCTATAATGGAAAGGAAGCTTTCATGACTGGAAAATTAATTGTCCAATTTTTTCTTTTACCATCATTTTTATTATATATTAATATTATATATATTATATATTACTAAGTATTAAAATTATTTGGGCCCTTTGGGCCTTGGTTTCCTGGATCCAGGCCCTGTCTGCCCCTCCCCTGGGCCGTCCCTAAATTCTGAATTAAAATCCTAGTTCATGGGGAATAATAATAATATTTTTTAATTAGAAAGCATGGAAATTATTACAAGTTTCAAAATTGACTACATGTAATAATGGACTATTTCGATGGCCGCAAGAGGACTATGAAAGGCTAAAAGTTGGTGAATTTTGAGCCACTTTCACATTTAGTGTTTGATGAAATATGAAAGAGAATACAAGAACTTGGAGTCATCATTACTTTCTAATTATTGTCCCATCTTTCTTATAAGAAAAAGAAGTCCCCCAATTTTGCCTCATATTTTGAGTAAAAGCACCCAAAGTTACACTTATAACTACTTTAATATTATTTTAATTAAAAAAGAATAAGAATATTAAATAAAATAATTAGTACTTTTATTAATTAATTTTTTTATTTAGTATTAAAATAGAAAATTAATACTTATATAAATAAAAGAGTTATATAATTAGTACTAAATCTAACTAATTAGTACTAATTACTACTAAATACTTAAATAATTAATACTAATTATTTAACCAACTAATTGAATTTTGTAACTTAGTATTTTAATACTAGTATTAAATAAAATAATAAAATGATTAATATTGTTTACCTACTTACTACTAATTATTGTAATTAAATAGTAACTACAAATCATTTAACTAATTAATTATTATTTTTGAAATTTAGTACTAATAAAAATACTAAATTTAAATAAAATAATAAATGATTAATACTAATTATATTACTAAATACTACTTATTATCAAATAATAAGTACTAATTTATTTTATTTTATATTAGTATTAAATTTATAATATTAGATATTAAAATAAGTAACAACAATGAAAAATAGTAATACTATTTCATACATTAAAATTATTTAATTGTTGTAGTTAGCAACATCTAACTACCAGATATGATTGTACAAACCAATAACTCTCTTAGGGTCGGCATGGATTAAGGACGAAAAAAATAAGCAGAGTTAAGTGGGGTTAAGTGAAGGAAAGTGAAGTGAGGGAGAGTAGAGTTAATACATATAACCTTGCTTGGATTGGAGGGAGAGTTAAGTGGGGTGTGTTTAATAACTCTTGTTTGGCTTGGAGGTTTTGAGTGAGAGGAGGATTAGTTAAAATATAATAGTTAGCAAAATACCCTTATTACATATGTCATAAAATTTAATTTGATTGAAATTTTAATTAGAACTTATCAAAATATCTTCGCAAATGAGGAAGGTACGAAGCAACTTGTTAAAAGCCAAAAAAATGGAGAAAAAAGTCACAATATTTTATAAGACAAATAAGAGATATTTATGACTTTTTAAACAAAACCCCTCTATCCCCTCATTAACCCTCCGATTTGGAGGTTGGAAAAATAGACAAATGAGGGTTAAATAAACCCTCACTTAACTCTCTTTAATCCCCTTCTAAACCCCTACCCTCAAACCAGGCATATTTTGTTTTTCTCTTACTTAACTCTCTTAACCCTCAGTCCAAGCAGACCTTAGAATTTGGTGGTTATCTCTTGTAACTGTAATGAGCTTGTATATAAAGCTAACAACACACCCATTTCTGGATTGCTTGCCAATATCAATAAACTGATACTTTTCTCTTCTCAATTCCTTCTTTTCTTCCATTAGAGTTCCTACAGAACTCCATTGTCTTATAGACTACAATACGTTATTAACATGCTCTACCAAAAAAGCTACACGATCTATGATTATCAAAACGAAAGAGTAAGTAGACCTTTTTTAGACCTAATTTCTTCCTTTGCAACATCACAAAATCGTCCATAGGCGAGGCATAAGTTCTTACGAATTGAAGTGCCCGTAAAAAAACAATAAAACCAGACCCTTCGGGATCAAAATCTTCGGCAATGACAATTGAACTGTTATTGTCGGGGCACAATTTTTGATAAAAAACTGAGAAAATAAAACAATTATAAAAACAACACAACACTTCAAAGAAGGTGCACACCAGAGATCCTATGAGGATTCTGGATTACGATAATCTAAACAGATTTCGTAACAGTAGAAAATGACAGCAGCACTTCTAAACAGAAGGTTTGAATCGAAATACTAACAGCAGCAACAATGACAGACGAAAGATGGAAGATGGCCTGCTGGAGTAAATGATAACTGTTGCTCAAAGCTTAATTCGCCCTACACGAACAGCTTCCAGGAACCAGCAAGTTCGACGAAGAACTTAGGAACACTCTGCTCTTCTGACTCCTCGGAAGGTGCACAGACTCCTGCACTAAGTGGCGCTGATGCCTTGCTTCTCTTCACTCTCAAACTCTGTGGAAACACGTAAGGAATTGTGCTAAAAAATACTTATGCCTTATGTGAATTCTGAACTTGTACTGAGAGAGAGAGAGAGAGAGAGCAGAGAAGCTTATATAGCCTCGCTCTGTAAACGCCCAGTTAGCAATATGTTCGGGATGTAGGAAGAAACTGTCCCGAACATGCTGTAACTGCTCCATCATGCACAGCCACGATCTGAGCCAAAGGGCGTACAACGTACGCCATCTGCGTCACTTGTACAACGTGCATAACTTGTGCCACTAGCGCACCCCGTACAACCTGTGCCAACCGTGCGCTAATAGGCATCGTCCACTGGCGTGCTACTGGGCCGTACAACTGGGCGTGCCTCTGGGCTGTGCAACAGGATGTAACACTTGGTCACGCAACTTGGCCGTACAACTGGGCGCACAACTGGAGATGCAACTTGGCTGCACAATTAGCGCAACTTAAATGCACTATGCGCCTAGCGACGATGCTGACGTACTAAGTGCAAAGTCCGCCAACAAAATGCCATATTATACCTCATGAGCCCATGAGTCCGAGTCCGTGTCCGAGTTCGAGTCCGAGTCTGAGTCGCTAAGCCCCTACGGGGCTTAGCTCCAATAGAAATAAATTTCCCAAGAGCAAAAAGCATGAATGCTTTCAATTATTGATTTAGACTTTTTTCTATTAGAAAAATAACCCTACATGGCACACCCATGTGCACCTCCACACCACAAGTGCATCTCTAAAAAAGTATAGCTAATATATAGAGATACAACTCCTTTGGCCTAGCTGATGTGGGACTAAAGTTCCAAAACAAAAAGGCCAAAACCCAACAATCCCCCACATATCTCTATATATGGGTATAAGTGTTTCCCACAGTAACTGTCCATCATGCATTAGGAGAGATATCGCTGACGACTTGAATCTTCCCGTATGGTCAAACAACAGACTATAATACAAGAATGGACTAAGCCTTGAATTCTGCACCATAGCTGAAATTCTTTCCACTCACATAATGCAGTTATATGTGCTTCTGGCTACACATTAAAGGCCCTGTGCCAGCCTGGTTTCAGTTTATAATTTTGGGCGTCTACAAGTTTAGCTTCAAGAGACGGCCTGATATCTCTTTGTCCATACATTATAGGTGAGTTCTTTGTTAAAGAGACATGGCATGAAGCGCTTTGCGCTTTCCTTACGGTGGTATGCCACTATGACATGGCCTAAAGCCAAGGCCTTACCCCGTATCGGGAACCTCATCGTAGTGTCATACTACTGTAGCATGAGGTCACCGCCTCTTAGTGTCATACCATCCATCATGAAGCCTTAGGCTCCCTTGCGGTGTTACGCTGCAACGATATGGCTTACAAGACCGAGGCTTTACCCCTAATCGGGTACCTCATGTGGTGTCGTACCATTGTAACTTGAGGAAGCCCTCCTCTTTGTAGTGTTGACTACACCCTCTTTCATTTCAACATACAACATTAGGCTACCTGCCTATTTGCGGTACTACACCGCTGTGACTTGTCTCATATAGCCGAGGCATTACCCCTTTCGGAAACCTCATGATGGAGTCACCCCACAGTAGCATGGAGTTTTACTCCTTGTAGTGCTGCGCTACCGTGCTTCCTATTAATCACACCAGGCATTCACTCTGCCTGAGAACTCATTAAGGCATTTAAGCCAACCTTTCCACATAATTCGTTTTTCTCAGAAAATAATAGTAGACAATATTGGTTATAGGTCCGTAACCTCTCCATGCCTAATAGGACATGTACCCACCGTTTCTGATATTCTTCCGATTAATGGTCCTCCTTTGAACCAAAAGCTAGATGCCTAGTAGATTTCTCTTTGAACTAATAGCATAAAACTTTATGGTAGGATTGCAATAATACAATATCAGAATGCCTTCAAGCCTATTTTACAAGTCGTATCATTGACCAGCTGGCACTTGAG
Source organism: Iris pallida (assembly GCA_029216955.1). Classification (NCBI taxonomy): domain Eukaryota; kingdom Viridiplantae; phylum Streptophyta; class Magnoliopsida; order Asparagales; family Iridaceae; genus Iris; species Iris pallida. The sequence continues at coordinate 54,095,669 of JANAVB010007399.1, read as the reverse complement.
GCATATTCTTCCGATTAATGGTCCTCCTTTGAACTAAAAGCTAGATGCCTAGTAGATTTCTCTTTGAACTAATAGCATAAAACTTTATGGTAGGATTGCAATAATACAATATCAGAATGCCTTCAAGCCTATTTTACAAGCCGTGTCATTGACCAGCTGGCACTTGAGGCCCTTGGTGAACGGGTCTGCCAGGTTCTCCTGATTACGAACATCAATCACAGCAATAATACCCCTCTTGATGAGATCGTGTACTGTCCTGTGCTTCAACCGCACAGTCCTCTTTTTCCCGTTGAAGAGGTCATTTGATGCTACCGTCCCAGTCGCCTGGTTGTCACAGTATAATGGTATCGTCGGTATTTGTTTCCCAGCCACTGGAAGATCATACATGAGCTCCCGAAGCCATTCTACTTTCTCTGCTGCGGTATCAAGTGCAAAGAACTCAGATTCCATAGATGACCATGAGAGCATAGTCTGCTTCTTCGATTTCCATGATATAGCAGCTCCATCTATTATGAAAATGTATCCACCTGTGGACCTTTCGTTCTCCACTTCTGAGCACCAGCTCGCATAACTGAAGCCTTCCACTACCAGCAGATTTTTGCTGTAGTGTAGTACATATGTCTGAGTCTTCTTGAGATATCTCATAACCCGTTTCACAGCTTTCCAGTGCTTAATGCCTGGGTTGCTTGTGAAACGACTCAGCATTCTCATGGCGAAAGCTATGTCAGGCCTTGTAGAAGTAGTAGCATACATCAAACTCCCAATTACGCTTGCATACTCCAGCTACCTGATGCTTTCCCCTGAATTAGGCTTCAGCTTCATATCACACCTGTACGGCGTATCGATCTCTGGAAGATCCTGATACCCATAACGAATGATCATCTTCTCAATATAATGAGACTGTGACAGTGCTAGTCCAGTGTCTATCCGGATGATCTTGATCCCTAAGATCACATCAGCTTCCCCAAGTCCTTCATACTGAACTTGTTTGAGATGAACTTCTTTGTCTCCGTGACACAACCCATATCCGTACCTAGGATTAGCATGTCGTCCACGTATAGACAAACGATCACACCTCTTCCATCAACGAACTTCGTATAAACACACTTGTCCGTTTCACTGACCATGTAGCCATTTGACCTTATAATCTTGTCAAATTTCTTATGCCACATCTTGGGAGCCAGTTTAAGACCGTACAAGGATTTTACTAAATTACAGACTTTGTCTTCAAGACCCTTGAAGATAAATCCCTCTGGCTGTTGCATGTAAATCTCTTCGGTCAGTTCGCCATTTAGGAAATCCGTTTTCACATCCATCTGATGTATCACCATCTTATGTATTGCTGCGAGAGCAATCAACATTCTTATGGTGGTCATCCGGACTACTGGAGCATACATGTCAAAGTAGTCAATCCCCTGCTTCTGAGAAAATCCCTTGGCTACCGACCTAGCCTTGAACTTGTCAATAGTTTCGAATTTTTTCATCTTATTCTTGAAGATCCATTTGTATCCGATGGGTTTCGCTCCTTTAGGAAGATCAACCAACACCCAAGTGTTATTTGAGGTGATAGAATCAATTTTATTATCAATTGTCTCCTTCCAGAAAATTGCGTCTCTGGTCTTCATCGCCTCATCATAGGTAAGCGGGTCTGCTTCCACATAATATATGAAAAAGTCACTTCCGAAGTCCTTCGGCCTCCTCACACACTTCGCTAATGGCTTAGTGAGTTCTGGTTCAACCGTTGTTTCAACAACAACATCTTCTTGGACTACTTCTTCATTGAAAACTTTAGTTTCTTGTGCACCCACATTGTTCTCCGATATATCCGCAAGAACAATATCCTTGTGCCTTGTAAATTTGTCTTCAAAATATTCTGTGTCGCAAGCTTCAATGATATGATTGACTCAATATCAAAAAATCTTCGAGCATCACTCTTTTCGGCATACCCCAAGAAGATCGTCTTTGTAGTCCTTGTCCCAAGCTTCTAAATCTTCAGATCTAGAAGCTTGACATATGCCAGACACCTCCACATTCGAATGACATTCAAGTTAGGTCTGACCTTGAACCAGAGTTCATGAGGAGTAATGTCTGAAGTTACACGAGGCACTCTATTTAGAATAAAAGTGGATGTTAATGCAGCTTCTCCCCAGTAGCACTTTGGAAGACCCGCAGTAAACAACATTGAGTTAATCATTTCTGTTAACGTTTTGTTCTTCCTCTCTACTACTCCGTTTGATTGAGAAGAGTATGGAGCCGTAGTCTCATTGACCATTCCATATTTTTTGCAGAACGATGCGAATTCATGAGACCTGTACTCCCCACCTCGATCACTTCTTATTCTTTTGAGTTGTTGTCTAGTCTGCCACTCAGCTTCGGCTCTGAATTCCTTGAACTTTTCGAATGCTTCATCTTTAGCCTTCAGCAAGTAGACAAACGCATACTTTGAAAAGTCATCGATGAAGGTTATGAAATACTTCATCTCGGCCTTTGTAGAGAATTATTTGAAGTCACAGATATCGGAGTATACCAACTCTAGAAGATCTGTACTTCGATAAACCCGAGGAAAGAGTTTTCTTGTGATCTTCGTTTGAGCACAAACTTCACATTTCTCTACCTTACCCCCATACTTGGAGATAAGTCCTAGACTAGACATTTTGTCTATTCGTTTATAATGAACATGTCCTAGCCAATTATGCCACAACTCAAGAGTATAAGTAGAAGGAGTGATTGCATTAATTACATTGGACTGATTTACAAGCTGAATTTTGAACATTTCTTTGGTATAAAAAGCTTTCCCGAAATATGTTCCCTTAATATACATCACAATCTAGCCAGCATTGATGTCCATCCTGAGACCTGCATTGCAGAGTAGGCCTTCCGAGATCAGGTTCTTGGCAATAGCAGGTACATGTTTCATGCCATGAAGCGTCAGAGTCTTGCCAGAAGTCAGCTTCAACACCACCGTCCCGACCCCGAAAACTTCAGCTTGTGCCTGGTTTTCCACAACAACCACTTCAGAAGTAGGTGTGTAGGTGGTGAACCACTCCTTGCTGGAATAGACATGGCAAGTGGCACCAGTGTCTACCCACCAGTCAGAATTACCCCAACCGCAGTGACCTACACAATTATAGCAACAACATCAGTGATCATTGAGACCTTACTAGGCTCACGTTGTTCTGATTGCTTGGCCTTGGATTTGTATTCACTTTTGAAGTGGCCCTTCTTGCCACACTTGAAGAAAGCCAAATGGGACTTTGGCTTCTTTTGCTTGAAGGAAGTCCCATTGACTTTCAGATTGTCAGGATCCTTCTTCTTGCTGTGAGAAGCCGCCTGCTTTCCCCTTGGTTTCCTGGTATGAACCATATTGGCGTTAGCCAATTGCTTGGACAGTGCGTCCACTTTCAGTTGAGCCCGCATATGGTCCTCAACATACACTTCCTGTAGGAGATCTTCGAGAGAAATCTCCAACTTCTTCCTATGCATGTTTGCATAGAACTTGCTCCACCTAGCAGGGAGCTTAGAGACGATCCCACCAACAACAAACTTGTCGGTAAGGGGCATTGCCTCATCCTCCAACTTCTGTCGCAGCTTCAGGAACTCCTTCACCTGCGGCAGCATTGGCTTTTCGTCTTCAAAGAACCACTTGTGATATTTCTCAACAAGAAATATCTTGCTCCAATTATTATCTTCGTCATAAAGTTTTTCTAGAGACTCCCAAATCTCTTTGGCAACAGTCTTCTTTGAATAAGATTCGACAAGGGAATCTTCCATAGCATTTAGGATCATAAGCCTGCAAATGTTGTTGTCCCTTCTCCACTTGTTCTGGTTCTTAGCAGCCGTAGCGATTGCCGCTGTAGATCTAGTTTCTGGAATATAATAGGTTCCTCCTCAATCATCACGTGATCAACTTCAGAGAAATGAAGATTGAGGAAAATCTTTCTTTTCCAGATTTGATAGTGCTCACCATCAAATTGTTCTAACTTAAAGAAGTTAGGATTGATTAGCGAAGCACGAAAGTTCTCCATCGTAGAAATTAAGCTTTGAGATTGTTATTGTCGGGGCACAATTTTCGATAGAAAACTGAGAAAATAAAACAATTATAAAAACAACGTTTCAACACAACATTTCAAAGAAGGTGCACAACAGAGATCCTAGGAGGAATCTGGATTACGATAATCTAAAAAAATTTCGTAATAGTAGCAAACGACAGTAGCACTTTTAAACAGAAGGTACGAATCGAAATGCTAACAGCAGCAGCAATGACAGGCGAAAGATGGAAGATGGCCTGCTGGGGTGATTGATCACCATTGCGCAAAGCTTAATTTGCCCTACACGAACAGCTTCCAGGAACCAACAAATTTGACGGAGAACTTAGGAACACTCTGTTCTTCTGACTCCTCGGAAGGCGTACGGACTCCTGCGCTAAGTGGCGCTGATGCACTGCTTCTCTTCACTCTCAAACTCTGTGGAAACACGTAAGGAATGGTGCTTAAAACACTTTTGTCTTGTGTGAATTCTAAACTTATACTTTGAGAGATAGAGTAGAGAAGCTTATATAGTCTCACTTTGTAACCGTCCAGTTAGCAACATGTTCGGGATGTGGGAAGAAACCGTCCCGAACATGCTGTAACTGCTCCATCGTGCACAGACACGATCTGAGCCAAAGGGCGTATAGCACGTGCCATCTGCGCCAAAGTGCAAAGTACAAAGTGCGCCAACAAAATGCCATATTACGCCTCATGAGCCCATGAGTCCGAGTCCGTGTCCGAGTCAGAGTCCGAGTCGCTAAGCCCCTACGGGGCTTAGCTCCATTGGAAATAAATTTCCCAAGAGCAAAAAGCATGAATGCTTTTAATTGTTGATTTAGCCTTTTTCCTATTAGAAAAATAATCCCACATGGCACACCCATGTGCAACTCCACACCACAAGTGCATCTCTAAAAAAGCATAGCTAATATATAGAGATACAACTCTTTTGGCCTAGCCGATATGGGACTAAAATTCCAAAACAAAAAGGCCAAAACCCAACATGAACAAATTATTCAGTACTAAATCAGTGAAATGACAATCAAACAAATCCTTCAGAATTAATAAGCCGTGCAATGGCCTAGTCTCATAGGAACTAATCCTGCATAAACTAGTTCTGTAGAACTAGTTATGCTAAAATATAGTTGCTCCAATAGCAAAAACTCAAATTCTGCTGATAGAATTGTTCCCATGGAGCAGAAGCCCCATTGAAATATAGTTGTTCCTATAGAGCACAAGAATGTTAAAATACAGTCAGCATAAGACATCACTGAAATGGAGTCAACATAAGACTCCACTGAAAATGAGCCTTCATAAGTTCTTAGTTTCGCTGAAAAGGAGCAAGTACAAGTACTTAACCCCTGTTGAAAAGGAGCCAACAATAGCCAATTACTTAATTTAGCTAAAATGAAGCATATTTCTTATAGAAACTTTACTTCATTTTTTTGAGGGTGTCTACTTCTTAATAGTGCTTCGAGGCATACCTCCAAGGGGGCTCGAATCCGCACCACTGCGCCGGGATGCTCCACCGTAGCTACCCACGCTGAAGCACGCACATCAATGCACCACCTCATTAAAGAGGGTTATCTTGTTAATGATGGACGTTACGTCCAACGAGGCAAAACAATCAGCGTGGGCTGCTATGTTAAATTGCCATCACGGCCTTTGGGTCAGTAGAGATATATGTGGCTACACATACCGCATTTGGCATAGTAACATATGCCACATTGGTTATGGTTATCCACTGAACAAGACTTCAATGACGGAGCTACGTTCATGCATGTCATAATTCATCGAGTTTTGCACATTTATGCAACTCATCAATTCAAGGGAAACTCCATAACAAATAAATTTGCCTTAAATAAACTAGACCATAAAATTGTATAACTTTTCGATGATTTTCTCCCGACCCCCCACGTGGGCGCTGCCCACTCGATTCTCATCGGGGGTTTCATTCGCCCATGAAACAAAACCCAAAAATATCATGTGTGCAAGGGGTTTCAAAATTCATCCATGTTGTCAGGAATTTGTCAGAAGCAAAATTTGGTAGAGGCATAGTCACTCCTTGACATCCCTGAAGAGGTTAGCATATTACACCCGAAGTTCATATTGAACCTGAAGTTCATCTTGAACTTGTAGTTCATAAGTGAAATCAAAGATCATATTGAACCTGAAGTTCATAAGTGACCCGATGTTCATAAGTGAACCCGAAGTTCATATTGAACCCAAAGTTCATAATGAAGCCAAATTTTATCTTGAACACGAAGTTCATAAGAAGCACTAATAGGCCAATAAAAGTGGCTAAGGAATTTGCCATTCCATACTACTAGCATCGCAGAGCAATACACTTTTCTAGAAGAAAAGTTAATAAAATGGTAAAGGTACTAGCCTCACTATAGTGATATCATTGTCGCAACAACAAGTTTATCAGAAACAAAATTTAGTATTTTCCCACCTAGCATTGCTTGAAGCAATACTATAATTTGGCTAAGGCATGAGCATCGCCATATGGCACCACCTCCTAACATCGTTAGAAGCACAACTAAATTATCTTGGCTAAGGCATTAGCCTCACCAAAAATGACAAAGTTCACAACCTTGTCGTAATGCCAGCAACATTAAGACTTGTCATAAGTCTAACAAAAAGACTAGCCGTAATGCTAACAATGTTAAGACTCCTCATAAAGCCATGAACTTTAACCTCGTAAAATATAGATTTTTGAAAAGTTGACCTTAATATTAGCAGAAGGCTAGCTTCATTATATTGCTAGGTTTGCGAGAAACAAGGCTAGATATTGGTAAAGCGTAGCCCCGCCACTCCATCTGAAGCAAAGCTATTTGGTAGAGGCATAACTCACTATATTTATGCTTGGCGCCTATGAATAGAACTAAAAGTTCATAAATAGAACATGAAGTTCATCGTGGAGTTCACAAGCCTGAAACATGCAGTTTCCTAAAATTTATGTTATGAACAAAAAGCTTTCTTGTTTAATCCGTAATTTCTATGTCATAGAACGAAGTTCTTATATAGTTGCTTAGGATTTTTTAACACTAATATCTTGTGTTGAAACTGAACAATCCTTTTCCCTGAAGCAAATGTGGGATGTTCAAAGTAAACTACTGTCCTTGCACGTGTCGTGCATCATGGGTACTATCTTTAATATTTGACTTCCACCACTTGATGGAAGAATAAACAATGAAGGCCACGAGATACTAGAATCAAAATTTTATTACTGGATTAATATGTTTTATTTTAGTTTTAATATTTTTAGAATAATATAGTTTTTAGATAATTAATTGTACTATACATGTTATCAATTCAATTTAGGTATGATAAGTGGAAAGTTAGATGTCTAACTAACAATGCACTATATACACTATTCTTCCTTAACAGAAATAGGTTTTTTAAATTTATATCTAAGAACAAAAATCTGAAAACCCTATTAGGCCCATCCAATCTAATAGAGGAGCATGTTATAGCCCACTTTATATTGTCTAATGGTACCAAAATTACCATTAAATAGGCCTTTTCTTCCTGCTCCAGAAGAACATTGTTGAGATTTAACAATCCAAAAAATTAATTATTACGATGAAACCACTGATAGACATGAAGTGGAGATCCAATACATATGCCCAGAAGTGTATACCAGAGTGATGAACACTTTTATGCTCTGACATGACCGTCTGGATAATTCGGGTCGGGACTTGATACACTATATTCATATTCCTCCCTCTTGAGATTCTAGACCTATCCAACCGACATATGGACCATTTAAAGATTTAATGGTATTGGTTAAAAAATCGACTCGCTGGTCACATATATGCTTGTTGTCCACTTAAAAAGATGAAACTCCTGGCTCAAATGATTAAGCTGCAGGCTCAAAATCCTGATTATCACATAAAATATGTAAGATTTAATAATGCCAAAGAGTTTCCATTAAATATATTTGTTGATTGTTGTATGATGTTGGATATTAAAGTTAAACATACACTTCTCTATGTTCACACCCAGAATGACCTCACATAACTAGAATTGTTCCACTCTCACAAGGACATTGGTGATACACACCCACCTCCATTTTATATATAGGGATATGCAATAGCACATGCAACAATATTGGTCTTCCCAAGGCCCATTTTCATCCAACCTTATTTGGTGTTATAATTGGTTACTGGTGTAATGCCCCACACTGCACGGTATATTATGCTGAGTCGTTTGGTTCGATAAGGTATGAGTTTGATTCGATGAGGTATGATTACAATTTGAAGAAGTATTGATTGAGTTGATTTTATGTGCAGATATCATGAAGAGTCCCTTGTAACGAACAAAGGCATAGACGATAGGCCGAATCAGTGAATGAGTGCGTAGGAGCATGAAGTGCTCGTATGGTTAGCTCGGACGAGAGGATCGTGCAACAAAGTTAAGGTGTCGGACCGCATCGCCACGACGAAGCAATGGACAGATTGGCTTAAGGTGGGTAGGTTCAGACCCTTCTTCCCTACCCCTTCATATCTAATAAAATGTACCTTGTATGCATTTTGAGGAGTCCACTGGCATGGCTTAAATGTGTTTGAATATTAAACAATTGAGACGACGTGCATCAAGTGCACGGGTCACGATAGGACATTGATGGTAAAATATTGAAAGAAAATATTGAGGCGTGCATCAAATGCATGACTCAAAAAATATTGAACAATAGGCCTAGAACATTAAATATGGAGTTGAGCGTTCATTTGTGCATGGAGAATATGTGTTTGACTTAGTAAGCAGATTATAGAAGTTGTGGTGCAATGCCACGGGACTGTCAGAACATTGAAAGGTATACTTCGTGCAACGAAATATGAAGTTGTGGCACAATTGTCATGAAACTGCTATTATACGAATGACTTGAGAATTAATGGATTCACTAGATGTTGCTTATTGCTATGGATGTGTTTGGTACATACGAGTCGTTGTTCGGGCGCATGTGCATCTATATGGATGTGTTGAGGCATATTGTCGATGGAGCTTGAGATAGAGTGATGTTAAGCGAGTTGATACGGTTTATGACTTGGACTTGAGAAGGTGCTTGTGATTGTGATGGCTTCTTAACTTTTGTGCATATTGCATGGTCAATGGACTTGAATAAATTGTGCGGATTTTGCTTCCCTCGAACAAGTTATGACCGGGGCACCGGGACCGTTCGGCCTAGGATGGAATTATGTTTGGTATTTGTGGTGCACTTTATTTGGACGGATTGCGATTGGCCACTGATGTTATAAGCCACAATACTAGTAAGTTTGGGATCCTTTGGATACAGGACTAGCAAGCCATATGGGAGCGGTCATGGACTTACACGTTAATATACAGTCCATTATGGCTCGATATGCCATGACTTTTCTTATAGATAAGGTCGATGGGCTGAGATTAGAATTGGGTGCAAGCACAGATTCAACCACCCTTATATTTTTATTAAAGTAGTTTGTTGACTATGTGAATTGTTATCAGTTTGCAGGCTTGGCGATTGGAGACGGAGATGTGCACGATCATCATATTTATGTACATCATGTGGCTAATAGTGTCTATTGTAGGAACATGATATGGGACATATTTATGATTCAGTTGTTATCTGTAACATGCTTTACTGCTTGAATCTTGCTATGAAACTAATCCTAAGGCAATAATAGAAAGACCACATAATAAGATATATGGTTCAATAAATTACTTAGTGTTGGTTTAGGAGAGTGGGTCTCATCAATATGCGAGAGGATTAGTACTGATCCTCCACTAGATTGCTTGCAGGTTCAGGGAATGGTTTGCGCGTGGCAGAGGTTTGCTTGGACGTACTGAGGCATGGAGTTCCTTAGCGTTTTGAGGCGTACGACCGCACTAGAGCTCAGTATACAACATGAGGATATTTCGGCCGAGTATTATTGGATGTGCTATAAAAGACATGATGTATGGAATGAAGAAATTTTTTGTGAGCACGAGATATCAAGGGTGTTGTAAGCCTACTTAGCATATTCAATAAGGCTATTCAAGCCTTTGTATTCATGTGCTTGATTAATAAAAGTGATTCTTTGTATACTCCGACGTGTCTTCACCTTTCTTCCGTTACTTATGTATTGAATAGAGACAACCATTTTGAGGATATGTCATCTTGCCTCGTTTGAGTGCAACTCCAGACTCGTGCGACATCACGTCCCAAGCGAGGACGACTGGTTCAGGTGAAATTGATGCGAGGATAAGCGATTTCCTGGGTTGGGGCATGACAACTGGGTACAAAACTATAGTTTTGTATTTACGCATTTTTGGGTGTGCAACCTACATACCAATTTTTTTTATTGCAACCACAAACAAAGGGCCCTTAGAAAAAAGATGGAAATCTATGTCAATTATTATTTGCTATTTAGAATCCTAGACATTCGAACTCTTTACCACATGATTTGTGGACTCTCACTTTGAGGAGACAGTTTTCCCACCATTAAAGTGAGATAAGAATGTAGCATCCACTCGCAAAATTTTCAATCTAATACAATATTATAAAAATAGAATAGTAGCATTTTGAACGTATTTAGACAAGATTCGCTAGACTTTTTGATTTGTCAAACTGAACCAATAAGGGAAGTAAATCCCATGTAGTTTGAAACTAGTAACAATAGGCCCTAAATTTAGCCTAACAATCAATTTAGGGCATTATTGATTTAATCATTGGTGGAAGGATTCATCTAGAATTTCTAAGTAATTATCATCCTAATAAAACGAATTACCATTGACCTTCCAAGAATTTCTGTAAAGAATCAGTACAACTTTTCACTCAAAACTTGAGGCATAGCCATACTATGGCATAATTTAATCTCTACAAATTTTTGGTATTTTTTCCTAAATTGGATGATTTTTTCCTAGGCCTAAAAACTATTCTAGGTATTAAATAAATATTTATTAAGTATTAACTAAATTTATAACTAGTTATATATCTATATATATTTATATGTTTATATATATATATATATATATATATATATATATATATATATATATATATATATATATATATATATATATATTTTGAACAAACAAGGAATATTATTAATGTATCAGGCGCAAAATGCCGAAGCCTATATAAATAAGCGCGTCGAGCGCGGAGACAACAAAAGGTGCGCCGAGCACGGAGACAACAAAAGGGAAAGGACCCACACCGTGCACCATCGGGTGCTACAGACTAAGTTATGAAAGAGCCTGCCAAAACCGGTCCGAGGAGTGGGGGCACTGGTGCCGTCTTTTAAGAATTTGACGGCGCACTTCGCCGATAAGTTGGGCCGGGTTGTAAAGGCGACCCTCATACCTGAATTTGTTCCGGTTCCTCCAGAGGACCCATATGCCAGCGGCGGCGGAGATCTGGTGACAATAGGACTCGTCCCAATTGGGCAGGAGATCGTTGAAGCCCCCGGCCTGGTGTCTCTTCCCGCAGCGCTGAGCAAGAACTTGCCACAACTGATGCCCTAGATCTCCGAAGAGCAGGATGTGCTCAGCAGTTTTTGTTTAGTGAGAGGTACAGCAGTGGCAGCTGGATGCAAGGCTAAATCCGATGGTGGTTAGGGAGTCGTCGGTCGGGAACTTCTTACGCTGAGCACGCCAGATCAGAAAAGACCACTTGATGGGGATGCAAGATTGCCAAAAAGGAGCCGTCAGTGGGGATGGCACACCTCCGCCCCCTACCTCGCGCCTGGCGGAGGCCATGGTGAAGGAACCTCCGACATTGGGGGCCCAAATCAGGGCGTCTGGGAGATCGTTGATCCTGACATCCGTGGCTGCTAGCTCCATCGTCACCTTTGGCCCGATCCAGTCTCTGGTCTCTGACCCACTCCTATCTCCAACCCGAAATGGCATCCCAGAGATCCCGGATGATGCAGTTCGGGGGGCATTCGAGGACATATGGTAAACCATATTACCAATCCACCATTTGTGGGACGGCTTAGTGAGACCATTACCCAGCCACAAGCGAATAAGAGGTTCAGCGAGGTGGCGACCGTGCCGTATGCGGTGCCAGGATACAGAAGAACGACTGTTGGCTACCGCTGTTGCTGGATGGGAATGTTGGAAGTATCTGGCTTTCATGAACCGCGTCCAGATAGAGTTGTGCGATCTAATTTTCCACCAAAGTTTTATAGAACAGGCATCCACAATGTGCGCTAATTTGATAAAACCAATCCCCCCTCGTCCGTAGGTTTGGCCATCGTGTCCCAGCTGGCCCAGTGGTGTTTGTCCTTGTCGTCATGATGACCCCAAAAGAAGTTGGCGAAGAGGGCCTCCAGGGAAGATAGGACCTTCTGGGGCGGAGAGCAAACAGCCAGGGTGTAAATGGGGATGGAGGACAGGACGTGCTTGATCAGGATCAACTTGCCGCCCGGGAATAGAGTAGTATTGTGCCATCCGCCGATCTTCATCCTAGTCTTGTTGAGGAGCCCTTCGTAGATGCCTGAATAATTCCTCCCGTAAACCAGCGGGCAACCCAGGTAGGTGAAAGGTTGGTGAGCGGTGGTGAAGGAGGTGAGATTGGTGAGAGTGGTCGAGTGGCTCCTATCGGCATTGAGGTGGGTATAAATGACACTCTTACCCCGGTTGATCCATTGACCGGAACATCTAGTGTAATTATCCAGGACTTTACAAACCACCTCCACAGATCCGACGTCGTCGAAGGAGAAGATGAGGATGTCGTCGGCGTAGGCCAGGTGGGTGATAAGAGGGCAGCCCACGGTGGTGTGGAAGTGCTGGAATCTGGGGATGTCTACCATGCCGTTGAGATTTTTGCTGAGTGCTTCTGCCGCGATGATGAAGATGGTGGAAGATAGGGGGTCCCCCTGCCGGACACCTCGGCTAGATGTGAAGAAACCATCCGCCTGAACGTTGATGACAGTGCAGAACCAAGAGTTGCTGATAGATCTGTATATGATATCAATCCAAGTTTCGGAAAACTCGAAGGCCCTGAGCACCCAAATCATGAATTGCCAGTCCAGACGATCCTAGGCCTTCTCCATATCGAGCTTGATGGCGATGTTCTCCCCTGGATGGGAATTTCATGCAAGTAATCATCTCCTGGGCCAGTAGGATGTTGTCTGTGATGTTTCGGCCCAGGACAAAACCGCTTTGACCCTCGGATATAATCTTGGAAAGAATGTGGGCCATTCAGGTGGCAATGATTTTGGATATGATTTTATTTACGAAAGTGCATAAGCTGATTGGTCTGAAATCTTTGAAGGTCTTCGGGTTATCTTTTTTTGGGGATTAAGATGAGGTTGGCTCGGGATAGTGATTTAGGATAGCAAGCTCCTTGAAAGAAAGCAATAGCAGCTTCGATCACGTAGTTCTGAACGATGTTCCAACAGGATCTGAAAAAAAAACCCCAAAGAAGCCGTCTGGGCCTGGGGCACTATATTCGTCAAGGGCCCAGACCGTCGTCCTCACTTCATCCACGGAGGGAGGGGTTAATAGCCGAGCATTATCCTGATCTTCGATTAAAGGGGGGACATTAGCCAAGAAGAGCTCGTCCTTGACTACGTCCTCTTTAGTAAAAAGTTTGGAGTAGAAGTTGGCTGCTCCTGCCTGGATGTTCTGGTGATCTTTAAGTAAGATGCCGTTATCGTCATAGATTTGATGAAGGGTGAGTTGATGCCTACGTCCCCTAATACAGGCGTGAAAGAACGCAGAGTTGCGATCGCCCTCGGTGTCCCATGTTAATCTGGCTTTCTGTTTCCAAAATTCCGTCTCCACTTTCAGGCGAGATTTAAGGATAGCCTTGTTCAGGTTAAGCGTTGACGGCTTTTGGGAGAGCAATCCGTGGCCAGCCTAATCTCCGCACGAGTGACATCGTCCTCCGCTGTCTTAGTTTCTTGGAAGATATTGCCAAAAGCGAGTTTGCTCCAAGAAGTGAGGGCTTTCTTGGTGGCCTTAAGTTTCACAGCCATCCTAATAAGGGGTCTGGATTGTTTGCTAAATTCTAGGCGGAAGCAACTATGTTTTGGAATTGGGGATGATGTCTCCAGAAGTCCAGAAATTTGAATAGTTTTTTTATCAGGTTGGAGTTGCTGCCGTTCTCTATAAGAAGGGGGCGTGGTCGGATTCTGTGGAGTTAAGGTGGAAAAGGTTGGAGATGAGATTCATATCTACCCACTGGCTGTCGATCAGAGCGTGGTCCAGACGGGAGTATTGGCGATGATCTCCTTCTTGTATGTTGCATTAGGTGATGGAGTTGCCGGAGTAGGGGAGGGGGTGTAGGTGAGCCTGAAAAATGAAAGAGTTGAAGTCATTCATGGCTGGTTGGTGGGGAGGGTGGCCCCCCGATTTTTCGTCTGGGCTCACGATCGTGTTAAAATCCCCAAGGCATAGCCACGGAATGCTGTCAAGGGAGGAATGGGTTTCCATAAGGGTGTTCCATGGCTGCTTGCGCTCGACGAAATCACAGCTGCCGTGGACCACAAAAATTAGAGAGCGGAAGGGGAGAGTGGGGTGTTCCACCCAGCAGGAAAGCGCCTGGTCAGAGTCGAGGACGGAACCGAAGAGGCATTCTTTGGAGAAGAGGATCCAGATGTCGTGACACTCAGCTATGGCGTTCGGGAATCTGAGCTGAAGTTGGATGGATTTGAGTTTTCTTTGGGGGATTTTGGGCTCTATGATAATAATAATGTCGATCCGATGGATTTTGATAAGGAAGATTAATCTCCTCATGGTTGGTTTGTTGGCCAGCCTTCTAACATTCCATGTGAGGATGTTAAGCATTGACGGTATTGCAATTGGAGGTGGGGATGAGCTTTAAGGCTGACCGTATGGTCATGATCGAGGGCTCTTTTGTGAGATTCTTTTTTTTCTTATTTTGTTGGGTTTTGGCGGCCCTATGGGTAGTAGCAGGGGTAGCTGCCGTCGCTTCACGGCGGCACGATGTTTCTGAGCCTGTTACGATTCCCAGATGATTGTCGAGTTCTGTCTCAATTTCGGCCAGGACGCTGAGGGGGTTGTTGGGGTTGAGGAAGTCGGCTTCCTGAGCTTGTCGGATCCTGGTATCGTAATCTTGGTCTAAAGACTGTGCAGCCTCTGCCGGTGGAGGGGGGTGGTAGTGGGTGATTGGCCGGGATCAGGGAGGATAATCAGCGCCAGACTATTCTCCTCATCAGTACTAGGTTCGACGATTGTAGATTCGTCGGCGATCTCACCTCCTTCATCGGGCGGAGGCATCTCGAGGAGGGAGGTTAGCTGTTCTGTGACCCCTGAGGGGGAGCTGAGTATGTCGAATCTGTTGAGGAGGGTGATGTCTGTTTGCTTGTTGTGAGCCATAGGACTATCAGTCGTTGCGGGATCGCGGGGGCTGGGGGAGCAGTCACTATCTACAAAGTGGGCATGGGATTTAGGGAGGGGTAATAAGGGGCCTGGAGTGGGAAGAAGGGTCGCCCTAGGGGATTGAGTTTTTTGCGTAGCTTTTTTCCTGAGCTCTAGGTGGACTTTGTAACAATGCTTCGAGAGGTGGCCTCTGATCTGACAGTGCTTGCAGAAGCTAATACCGTTGTCGTATTCAAGTTTCTGGAGGCGTGTCCGTCTCTCTAGCTCGAGCTGAATGTGCGTGGCGGGTCGGAGGATATATCGATCTCTACGCATATCTTAGCGTAGTTGCCTTTGGAGAGATTGCGAGTTTCTTCGGCGATGGCTACCAGAGTCCCAAAGGAACTGGCGATTCTCTTGAGGGCTGCGGCGGCGAAGCAAACAAGGAGGAGTTACAGTAAGGTAATCCACGTCGAGATAATCTTAGAGTCGACATTAGGGTTGAAATTGGGGGACGATTTGGCGATCTTCACATTGAGGGGTCCGATGTTGGTGGATCCCTTGGCCCATACCAAGGAGCAGTCTCGATCGGAGGAGAGGTGGAGGAGGAGGTGTTTTGAGTCCAATGGGGCGACCTTGTATGCTGATAAGAGACCCCAGCTTGCGATGGCTTCTTTAGCAGAAGGTAATTTAGGGCACCCGGACTGAAATTTTAGCACGAAGGTCTTCGAGAAGGACGCTGATAGCGAGGAGATTTTGTCAGGGGAGAACGTCACTCTGATAGTATTGTACCTTCGGGGGGGATGGGAAATCGATCTTCGGAAGTTCGAGATCCTGCTCTGCGTTAGGTGGCTGCACGACTCTATTCGGTCTCAATATCTCCGTATAGGAAGGCGGTTGTGTGAGGACTTTAGGGGGTGGGTCGATCTGCCCGGACGGGGTGTGGGTTGGGGCCGTAACTGATCTACCCGGCTGTGTCTGCCGTCTGACTGGTCCCCCAAGGATGGGAGCCCCTACGCTTCGAAGGAGGATGGATGCTTTACCTCCGAGCATTGGTGCAAGGAACCCTAGAGCGGCTGGGGTGCATATGCTCGACCCTACCCCCGGTGCCTGAGTGGGTGGGGCGCATAAGCTCGGCTCTGCCCCCGCTGGCACAGCGCCTCCTATCGAGGACACGCAGGGCGAGATGCTGGCTCTCTGAGGCGAAAGCGGAGAGGTCATGGCTACAAGGGTGGGCGCATGGAGGCTTGAAATCTGCTGGGGCGCATGGCCAGCCGTGAAGGGGAGCGATAGGGCACGGGGAGGTGACCCGGGCGCATACTTCGACACGGAAGTGGGGGGCGGATGTTCCTGCGCAGGAGGGGGGCGCCTCCGCAAGCGTCGATGGAGGAGGCGCATGTGTACGTCGGCCGGGCGCATGAGTCCCTGGGAGGAGGGGCGCATACTTCTCTTCGGGGAATGAGGGTGCATGCGCCAGCTTGGAGCTATTGGGCGCATATCATGTACGGTTCAGTGGAGGGGGCGCATGGCTTCCACGAGTAGGTGGGGCGCATAGCTGGGCGGGGGATTCGAATTTTGAATGTTCAAATTCGAATCCCATAGGGAAAGCCCGGAAGTCGAAGCTTCATCGTCCTCGAGGAGCCTTAGGGCGAGGAGGTGGGGACCGCACTGTGCCGACGGGGCCGGGGGCCACCTCAGAGGAGAGGCGAGGCCGGTGGGGGGGGGAAGGGGCGGAGCACCTCCTTGCGCGGTGAACGCAACGACGAGGAGGGATGGGGATCCGTCGGCAACAGGAGCATGGGAAGGGGCAGTGGAATGGGCCGCAGGCGGCCACCATAACTTCTGAGCGACGCCGGCAGAGGGAAAGCCGACCAAAGCAAGCTGTGCTGGGGTCCAAACCGGGGGCTGTGCGCGGATCCCGTGCGCGCGACTGCTGGCGGCGTTCTAGCAGTAGGGGAGATATGGGTGCGGCGGGAGAAGGGCCGCCTGGGCTGGGCGATTCCGGTCGCGTCGCAGGAGGCGAACTGCGGGGGACGCCGGAGCCGAGCGGGCCGGGGCGCCATGAGGGACGATGGGGGAGGGGATAAGGGGGGAACTCGAGCAAGCATTGGAGATGTGTTATATATATATATATATATATATATATATATATATATATATATATATATATATATATTTATATATATATATATATATATATATATAACATCCAGAGCTAGCTTCGTGGCTTTTGTAGACGTCACCCGCAATCTCACCAAAGCCAACTATGCTAAAATGTACATAGAAGTTGATCTGCCGAAGGAACTCCCCAACCTCATTCAAATCTCCCTAGGTAACAAGACTCACACTCAGCAAATTATCTATGAAAACAACATTTCGTACTACAAGCACTGCCACAAGCATGGCCACTCCACATATATATGCTTCAAAGCTGAACCAGAATTGAGGAAAAAAGCAGAACGGAAGGACGCTTCTTAGCCAACACGACAAAGGCACAACCCACCTATCCTCCCATTGCCAAACTCTCACCTGTCATTCAAACATCTTTGTTTGGGTTGGACAACAGGTTGATTCATAAACCAGATCACAAGCTCTAAACATTGGAGAGGTATAAATATTGTCTTCATTATATGCCTTTGTAGGTCCTTTCTCAATTATCAGTTATCCGTCTTTTGTTCCTTATGATTTTTCTTTGAGAAAATTTGAGTGGCACCCCACTTTTGTTACGCTTATTTAAGGTGCATCCCACATGTTTACATGAATGTATGACACCCTCCACTTTCAACATTTTTCGTCCAAAATTAACAGTTGACCGCTTTGACCAATTTTTTGGGACAAAAATACCCCCATGTCTGTTGTCCTCTTCCCCGCGTCAACTGTCCGTCTCCCCCCGCCGTGCTCGGCCCCCCTCCACGGCGTCGCCGCACCCCCCCCTCTCCGACCTCGCCGCACCCCCCTCCCGCCACCACCACCACCACCACCATCATCACCATCATCACCAACCATCGTCACCATCATCACCACCTTTTACAATGAGCTCCGTGTTGCTCCTGAGGAACATCCTGTCCTTCTTACTGAAGCGTCTCTTAACCCCAAAGCTAACAGAGAAAAAATGATCCAGATTATGTTCGAGACTTTCAATGCACCGGCCATGTATGTTGCAATTCAGGCCGTCCTTTCCTTGTATGCTAGTGGACGTACAACTGGTTCGTGTCAATGTTGTTTACAAACTCTGCTAAATGTTCTCTCTCATGTTCCTAATGCTAATCAGAAGCTTTCTTATGAACATGTATTGTACTGGATTATGGTGATGGTGTGAGTCACACGGTTCCAATTTACGAAGGCTATGCTCTTCCTCATGCCATTCTTCGTTTGGACCTTGCTGGCCGTGACCTTACAGATGCCCTCATGAAGATCCTTACGGAGAGGGGGTACTCCTTCACCATGACTGCAGAGCGCCCCCCTCCCCTACCCCCCACCGCCACCGCATCACCATCATCACCAGTAGCAGCAGCCGCAGCAGCGCGCGGCAGCGGCATCAGCGGCGGCGGTGGGGGCTGGGGGGCGGAGAGGGAGGGGAGGGGGGGGGGGGGGGGGGCAGAGCGGGAGGGGGGGTGCGACGACGCCGTGGAGGGGGGCCGAGCACAACGGGGAGCAGCCACGTGTGACGGGAGGGGGGACACACAAAAGGAGACGAGGACATTTTCGTCCAAAAAAATTGGTCAAAGCGGTCAACTGTTAGTCTTGGATGGAAAACGTTGAACGTGGGGGGTGTCATACATTCATGTAAACATGTGGGGTGCACCTTAAATAAGCATAACAAAAGTGGGGTGCCACTCAAATTTTTTCTTTTTCCTTTTTTGTTGCTCCCCAGAAACTCATTGAAAGTAATTTTCTCATGAAAAATTTATCCCGAGAAACTCCTATTTTTGTTGTAGTCGAAGAAAGTGAACCCCATTTCTTCACCCGGTTCTTCCCTTTCTTCACCCAGTTCTTCTCTTGGGAGTATTCAAATTCCATGGTAAGCATATGGTTTCTATAATTTATATAGTTGAAACTCAATGCCTGGAGTTTGTTGTATGCTCTGGAGTCTGGTTAGCTTATGCTGGTGCATATGCTGGTTAGCTTATGCTGGTGCATCTTCAAATTATCTTTTATGTATGGCTGAAGATTTGTCGTAGTTGCTAAATCTTTTCTTTTTTGGGTTTAGGTTGCATAACATGCAGCTTTTAAATGTTTTTGTCGGTTGCAAATGCATGGGAGTTTATACCAAAGGAAGCTAGCAATAGTGAAAGATGGAGTAACATCAACAATGGACGTTAGAATAATATAATCCTGGTTTCAGATAACCATTGCAATCATGATTTTGTTTGGACATTTGCTATTGGATTACTTATCTATAAAGTGATTTATTTAGCATGAAACTGAAATCAATAATAGACTGATCATGAGCTAATGGTGGACAGAACCAGGTAATACATTTGACAGACAAGTGGAATGAGAAACTTAGATTAGATTACGGAAACCTCATATTTCTAGCAAAATTGAAGCCCTCACCTGTAAATCTGAATCTTCCAGTTCCGCTTTAGAGAACAGTAAGATCTGAGGGTGAAAATATCGTGGAAAAGAAATTAATTCCATAGAACTATTTTTCTAGGAAAAAAATTTCATGGAATTTTAAAAGATCTCCATGGAAAACTTAATTTGGGTGTTTGATTGCCATTATTTTCTACGGAAAATAATTATTTTTCATGGAAAATGATATTTATCCATGGGTTGGACAAGTTTCATTTTTCACCATTTTAGATGAAAATATGAAAAATGATAGTTTTTTGAAAAATAATTCCATAGAAAATATAAGCTATCAAACACTACGGGTGCGTTTGATTGCAAGGTGAAAAATATGTGGAAAAGAAATTGATTCCATGGAATTATTTTCCTAGGAAAAAATTCCATGGAATTTTAAAAAATTTCCATGGAAAACTAAATTTGGGTGTTTGATTGCCATTATTTTCAACGGAAAATAATTATTTTCCATGGAAAATAGTTATTTTCCATGGAAAATAATATTTTTCTATGGGTTGTACAAGTTTTATTTTCCACCATTTTAGATGAAAATATGGAAAATGATAGTTTTTTGGAAAATAATTTCATGGAAAATACAAGCTATCAAACACTACAATTGGTGGAAAATTTGTGATGAAAATATTTTCCATGGAAAAAAAGCCCAATCAAACACAGTACATGGAAAATTTGTGATGGAAATATTTTTCATGTAAAAAAAAGTCAATCAAACACAGCTTAGAGCATCTCCAACCCTATTGTGAGTTTAGAAAAAATGGTTGCCACATAGGAATGACAAACTTTCATTCCAAAAATTCTTCTCCAATGTAAATGTAGAATAAAACATGAAGTTGACATGCCAATGACATGACAAGGAGAATGTGAAGTTGGTTGTCTAGATCTAGACAATGCACTTCACAATGACTTTGTCTCCACATCATCAATTATGAATAGAAATATTTATAAAAAAGTTGAAGTGGAGGAGTTGCCTTGGAAGTTGGAAAAAATACTTTTTATTGTCTTCTCAATACTTTTGCATTGGCGAGAGTTTTTCTATCTCATTGTCTTTTGAGATATAATTTTGCCACATAAACAAGACACTTGTGGCTCATGCCACGTAGGAGTCACCTAAGACTCACAACACTTAACAACACAATAGGGTTGGAGATGCTTTTAGAGGAAAGTCCCAATTTGGAATTTGTGCAGTGAAGTATTAAAATCTGCAGTTATGGAACTGCAGTTGGTATATTGATATACAGCTTTCTAAATCACTGCTACAACAGTTCCATTTGTTCTACAGTTTGTTTTACTGATACAATGCCACTGCAGTTTATATACAGTTGGAATGCACATAGCTGTAACACATTACCCACTGATTCTTCAAAGTAGTTATTGATGGAATGCCATCTCAATTTTTGTTAGTTGCAAGCAAATGTGTGCTATTTGAAGAAACTATTGGCTAGCCATATATATGGAGAACCTACTAGTTTTTTCTATTCCTCTTACATTATTTTTAATCATGCAAATTTTACATGTCGAATCTATAAAAAAATTGCTATAACATAATCTTTTCCATTTCTCTTGTTCACTAAGGAACTACATGAAAAATGAAGCCTTTACTGTGATGGGATGTGCTTTGAGTTCAGATATTTTGTTAAATAGTTAGACAATGTGCCATGTATTTTGGTTTACTTGTATATATAGGTTTGGATGTTTAAGATATTGTACAAAAATCATATATTCTGGTTTATTTGGATATGTGGTTGGATGTTTGCGGTGTACAAATGCATATTTGTTAATATTAAAAGTATGTTTATTATTTTTCTTTGATGCTTGTCACGTTCTGGATTATGTTAAAATTATGTCTATTCAGTAACTAACAAATGGAAGCATATAATATATAATTATAAACATAATTTTGGTTAAACAAAAATCAACTTCTCATGATAGTCCGATTCTGAGAAGGTCGACCGGAACGCCTATTTGGCGGGCCCGCGACCCGATCCAACGGACGAAATTGTACACGGCCCACCAGAATCCAAATTTGGACATACGGTTGGGTTTGTCTCCTCAAACCGGATCCGTAGACATGTAGTTTGACGACTTTAGAGACCATAAATACTGTGACGCATTTCGGTACAAAACGGATCCAACGGCGGACATCGTTTTGACCCGAAATTACAAATTTACCCCTGTTCCAGAATTGGACGTTTGGACATGCGTTTCCTACATATATCTTTTATACCGGGAACTTTCTTGATGTTTGTTGCATCCAAAGCCGTTCGTGGATTTTGAGATTTATTGCTGACGTGATTGATTGTTTGGACTTGTTATTCCCGCACTGCCAGGTAAGATACCTTGCCACCTTACTTTATGATTTACTTTTTCTTATCAGTTATTTATATTTAGTATTACTTATTTGTTGTTAGTATTATATCACTATGCGTCCAAGTCACACTTGGGTACAAACGACTATATCGGTCGTTCTACTTGTTTTGTTTTATTCTCTTGCATTGACTTAGCCTAGTGACCACCCATTGATGATAAGGTATTGATATATCTCATATGGCCTTGACACATGCTTTATCACGTGTTGTGAGTCACATGTAGGACACATACTCGCGTAGTCGGTTGGCCACCGATACGTCTGAGGCGTGCAACGGATAGGAGTAACTATCAATAGAATTGCATACTAGTAGACTTGACAGTTACTAGAGGTTCATATTAGTCATGGAGATGACGATACTAGGCATTGGGTGGGGATAACAATACCTGACGTATGGGCTTCTATTATACTTTATCTTCTAACTCGGAAGCTCCGCTGGAGATACGGGTATGATTATCCACTCAAGTTGGCCACTGACGTTCTTGAACGTTATGTGCTTGGTCACTGGTGCCCGAGAGGGGACTATACCGGATCCTATTATCAGCCAGGGCTCATGCGTCGAAGGATTGTATCTCAACTGCATATTCATAGTAAAATGGTTAGGAACCCTATTGCATACATTCCCTTTTACTCTCTATTATATATCACAGTTTGTATGGCATGGTATTTTCTTGTATCTTGTTACGTCCCTCTGAGAACCTGGTTATCTCTCCAGGGTTAGACAATTTTTTGTAGGATTACAGAGTGGCAATGGATCCTTCATACATTGATGATGAGACATCTCCTGCTGATTTCTAATTTATTTATTCCTTGAGACATAAGTGGACATTTTTGTATCTTTTTTCTTTTTATTTTGCGGAGGTTGGACTCTGATCATTGAGACTATTTATTATAGTTGTTTGGAGTGGATATGTCCACCCGGCTATCTCTTTGCTACACTCATTTATTATTTGGACTCTATCATCTTTTGTGTTGAGCTGTGATGAGATTAGATGATTATATTTTAGCCTGTGATTAGTTTATATTTACAGCTTATGTACATATACGAGGATTTCATATATTGGAGTATTCTTCGTATATGTGCAACTGGCATGTCTACGTACTCGGTCCTAAGTATTTTTGGACTGGGGCGTTACACGATGCAAGTGTTAAGTTAGCCCGAGAGAAAGCATTGAGTCGATTCGAAGATTCTAAGAAATTGAATCGACGCAAGGCATTAGTCCGATTCGGACAAGTATTGATTTTAGTTGGTTTTATGTGCATGCTATACGTTTATGCTGAAATATAAGATATCGGCATTTTGCCTTATTTACAATAGGGTCCGCAAAACCAAATCACCACCTCGCAACGGACTGCGACATAGGCTCGATAAGCCAAATCGATCGTATAATTTAATGAAGCACGAAGTGCTCGAATGGCTAAGTCAGAAGAGTTGGCCATGCAACAAAGATATGAAATTGAGCCGCATGGGCTCGGCAAAACGACAAGGCGTATTGGCTTAAGGTGGGGGGACTTTCACATCTCCTTCCTAGTCCTTCATGCCTAAGTAAAATATATCGTTGTATGCTATGTTAACCTATCGAGACCACTGGCTCGATCGAGAGATGAACATAGTGTGTGTCGAACAATAGAAAAAAAACGTTAATCAAATGTATAAGTCACTACTGAACAATGAATATCGCAAAGGCGAGCGCCTCGGTGCGCAAGCCATAAGAACATGAGATAACTGTATCGACGAGTGCCTCAGCGCACAAGTCATTCGTGCCCCCATGCACGAGTTAGTATGCTAGAACATTGAAAGACTATATTGGCACAAGTGCCTCAGAAAACGAGCTATAGAACATTGAATGCCCTGTCAAGGTGTGCCTCAGTTGCACGAGTCGGAGGGAAGGAACATAAGTCTAACGTATTAAACACTAAGGTGTAGAACATGGAAATACTGAATCGAGGAGTGCATCGAATGTACGACGTAAGGAATAGACAATAACTATATCAAAGCATACGTACTTGCACAAGACTAATGAAAGATGGCTTCGTTGCGAAGAATAAGACAGTTATGGCACAAATATGGCGGAAATGTCCAATGTGGCATGGTGCCATCGAAATATTTACGGCCTTCGGGGCATTCGTTGATGAACATTGAGTTGGGGCATTGTGCCAATTGAAATAGAGATAGGCAAATTTGCTTGGTTGTATGAAAGATAAGATGTGTTGTATGGTCAAATGGACTTAAAGGTATATTGCCCATATACGGATGTTTTCTTCCCTCGAACGTGGTACGCTAGGACGCTGGGACCGTTCTGCAATACCCCGCTCCGTGTGAGGCATTTGGTTAGCTTGTTGGATGGGATCAGAATGTTGGACCGTGACTTAGGTTGAAAATTAGGAGAATTGAGACTGATGCAGTCTCTCTTAGCTGGCTGGACAAAATGGATATTGGAACGTGGCTCGCTGGTGGAGCTACGCTTAGTGGAATTGTGTATGATCGGAACAGAAAGACCCTTTTATGCAAGTGAGTGGAACTATCATTCCTCCTCCTTATTCCTTCATGCTTAAATAAAATGGAGTATTGAAATGCTATAAACTGTCCCTAAATGTCCCATATTTTAGTTGCTGAATAATGGAGATGCTTATGCTGAGAATTATTAAAATGTACCACACATGATCATTGAACTGCTGAATGAATCACACTTGAACTGCTAATGTGACTTGATGTCTGAGAATGAATTGATAATATCCCTTTATGCTTAACTTTGCCTGAACAAGTAGAACACTTGAATAATGAGATGCCTTATGAATGACAGAATAAGAAATGAACTGGCTATGCTATCGATCCAATGAACTGAATGAAACACTAGAATCATGTACTTTCTGCATAATTGTTGTTGTTGTCTGTTTCCTTATAAGCAATGAAAGAAAGAATAACGTTCCTATGAAATGAATGAAATGTTGCAGGTCTTATTAAGACGAATGAAATATTGTTTGTTCCTCTTGGAAAGGAATGATATAAGATACGTTGCAATGAAGCAATGAATGAGAAATGATAAAGCTGGGATCGTTGAGATCACCAAATGAAATGATGGTAATGATGAAATGAATAAGTCATTGAATATGACTAATGATGCACTATTGCCTTTACTTTCCTTTATATATTTTACCATGCGATTATGTTCACAATCGAGTCGGACATGCATTCGCATGGTCATGCACAACTTGTATACAAGGTTTGAGTTTTAATTTCTTCGAACGGTACTGGGGCGCCGGGACCAATTCGGCCTAGGAAGAAATAATGATGAGTTCTGCGGGAGCACGGATAATACGAGGTGGCATAGAGGCTCGCCACCTACTATACTGACCGTATTATCTTGAAGTGAAATGAAATAAAAAGAGTCCATATGGTTTAACAACACCAGTGACCATGTAGTCAGGATGCACGCTAATAAATATTTTTGTGCAGGAAGAGTAAGTTTATCTGATAACCTATATTTGATGCAGGTACGAGGGAGTTAGCTATCGGTAAGAAATCATTTAAGTGTGATATACTCAATGTCTGTGTTGGTTTAACTTACATGCTTAATATGCCAAATAAATGATGCTGTATGTAGCCTTTCATTATGAGAACCTGCTTAACATGTTAAATTCAGTATGCTAGAAATATGCCATGCTATAAACATTGCTCAAACATGACATACATGCTATAATGATACGTCTACATGAATATTGCTAAGAATATATTTACATGCTTCACTATGATTATTGCCCATGAACTGTAAACTGATGCTAGGCCCAAGTAGAAAGATCATTCTAATAAATACTGTTTAAATGGTTACTTAAATGTTGGCTTAGGCGAGTGGGTTGGATTCTGCTCGCCAGTACATAGATGATGTACTGACCTACATTTTTCGTGGGCAGGTGCTTGTGCTTGGAATGTTCTGCAACATGGAGATTGGCTTATTGGTCCCGCGACATCGAAGATTTGTTGGGCATACAGAAGCTCTCCTTTCAAAAGATGATGCCTTCCGTCTATAAAGGGCATAATGTATGGAACATTGTAATCAGTTGTACCAGTGAATTATAAGCCAAGTCGGTATATTGAGTTGTAATCCAATGTATCAAAGTATCAAATGTAAGCTTTGTAGCACTATTCAGTTGGCTTTCAATGTAAAGTGAGATATATTGTAAGCGTTGTATTTCAATACATGTCTTGTACTCTTCTTCAATTATCAATAAAGATAATATAGTTCTATATATATCTCTCTGTGACTGCAAGTTATCCTTTTATCTCCGCTGATATAAAGAAGTGATGTATTTCTATTCGAAGACAAAGATTGTCCTCATTAACTTCAATTTGTCTGTGTCTGCCGCT
This sequence comes from Iris pallida, assembly GCA_029216955.1. Taxonomy (NCBI): domain Eukaryota; kingdom Viridiplantae; phylum Streptophyta; class Magnoliopsida; order Asparagales; family Iridaceae; genus Iris; species Iris pallida. Next base: position 54,069,040 of record JANAVB010007399.1, on the reverse strand, counting down.
GCAATGTGCTTCTATTTGAATATTTTCAATTATGTACCATCTTTGCCTTGTACAAGTGCAATACCAGACTTGTACGACATCACGCCCTAGCGAGGAGGATCGATTCTAAGATTTAAAATATGTGAATAAATGACTCTACGAATCAGGACATGACAAATTGGTATCAGAGCACGGCTTTACGTCCTTGGTCTCTTCTTTAATTCGTTTCAAATCAAAGTTGCATCGACGATTAAACCAAAGATTGCTTTCGCGATTATGCTGTTGTTGTTCTATAATCATCCTATGTTGTTTGTGTCTGAAAGTTCGTTGACCCTCTTGACTGCTCACTGGATGTTCCATAAAATAAGTCTAAATACAATATGATGCCCCTGAATGAATGATTGTTGTTGGTTTGGACACAAATAACCCAACGATGACTCGATGCCACAGTATGCTATAATGTGAATGATGCTCCTAATGTGAGAATAGAGAAAAGTGGCTATGTATGCTGTAACAAGTTAATAATTGCATGTGATGTTGGGGAAAGAATTGGAAATAAAATAATTAATGGATGAGTTCGACATAACTGATGAGTTGACTCATGTGTGCTGGCTTGTGATATTATGACCCCGAGATGTTGGCTAAGTGTTGTGATCATTATAGATCATGAATGTCCGGAATAGATTTGAGTTGGTATTGTTTAAGGATGGCTTCGTTTCTGAGTGGTATATTGCCTCTACCACCTCAGAACGAGATGTATGTTAACCCTTTCCATAGGATAGTAATGAGACTATCTGTGGGTACTGGATAGTGCCGAGACTTAGCTGGGAGTCATGTATGATTGCTAGATGACTCGAATGTCCCTTGACGGTAATGCTATGTTGGGTAGCAAGATTTTCGAAAATTGTAATCGGTGGCTTGGTTAGAAATTGTTTAGTCGAGTAATGACTCAGACTAATAAAGACAGTTAGTATGCTATGGGTAAATAGATTTGGCTAGAGAATGTTGTGGCTTAAAACATATGAATGTTGACTTCGATTGGTTGGATGCAAATTATATGTGGCTAATACAAAGTTGGTTGTTAAGCTGAAAGTTCTGGAAAAAATTTCGGTGAAGAATATTAAAAATTTGTGCCTTGACCCTAAGGTGTAATAGATGTTAATCTATCTTGATCACCAAAGGATAGTCATTACATATGTGCATGAATGCTGAGGAATTTAATTGTACTAGAAAAATAACAAGTAGCAACCCTGAATATTTGTGTTGCATAGAGGATGGTTAATTGATGCATGAATTGTCGGATTGAATTGAATGAACTACTCGACCCTTGAGGTAGGGAATTTTAAGAATGTCCGTATGAGATTTTGATGGCTGAGAAATGAATAAGATTTAGAATCACAAAATATGTTGGATAATGTCGGTAGATGGTGTGATGTATAGATGGCTGTCGGTTGGTATATAGATTGCTGGCTTATGACTTAGTGGTATGACTTTGTCATATGGACCGAATAGTATGGTTCTATAGTCCTCTTGAGACTAACGAAATCGATGACCCTTGAATATTTAGCCTTGGCTTATGGATTCGTATGGGTACAAAGGAATTGGAATAGAAATTGAATCATTTAGAATTTTACTTGATGGATTATTAGAACGATGAGAATCGTACGTTGGGTTGGGAATTGACCGTAATGTTGATAGATCGATCTTACTCGATCGTTGGATAAGTCTAAGAATGAGCCTCTGTGAGAATTATTTCCTTGAGGAAGACCCTAGATAGATAGACTTGACCCTAGCGACCAATTGATGACTTACCAATTATTGGCATAGCCAACAATGGCGTTGAGTTATTCAGACTGAGTTGATACCCATAGGTTTGGGTAGAGTTCCTTAGAACTGTCAGTTGCTTATTGGCCCTGAGAATAAGAAACTAGTATAACCCTAGTAGCCGTCCACTCTAGAAAAGTTACCTGAACGATTAAGTTTAGCTGTCAGTGTAGCTAACCTTAGAGATTGACTGAATAATAGGTGACCATTGGAGACCCATAGGATGACCTTGTGGAATTGAACGAGAGACGGTGATAATGAGTATTGACCTAAGGGAATGGATGTTTCAACTTGTGCCTTGGAGATGGTTGACCTTTCTAAGTTATATGTCGGCCATAAGTGGGAATTGTAATCGTAAGGTAAGACTTGAGTGTACCTATAGTCGGGTAGCTGGGTTAACCTTGACTGTTGTATAGAATTATACCCTGACTCAGGTAATCGATAGTGGGTGATGTCGGATTGTATCTTTTAGAAAAGATGAATTGCCTCGGTGAGAAATATTGTAGGATTCGGAAAGGAATATGATTGCATGTTGTGAACTCTTGATATGATTGGCTCTAAGTTAGACCCGTGACCGAATGTTAGAAATATTATGCTTGGATAGAGAGCTTACCCAAGTTGTCCCTGATGTTAAGTGTTGTGGCCTGGAAGATAGTGATTGTGGCAAGTGAATACAGTAATAAGTCAATCGAAAGGATGAAGTCAGATTTGCAAAAGAGAGTTATATCGTGGCTGATCGAATCACACTAACATGGAAGTTGGCTGAAGTACATATGTTTTGGGGATGTCTAAAATATGTGTATGGATCCAGCCAAAGTGGTAGATTGCGACTGAGATAACATTTTGGTAAGAATATATCGCACCAGCGCAGACTTTGGCTGAAATGCATATATTTTGGAGACGCCTAAAATATGTGTATGGATCCAAACGAAGTGATACGATGCAACCAAGATGGAAATGCAAGGTAAATGTTGGTGAATCAATTAGAAGTTATAAGTAATTGAAAAAAGAGATAGACAGATCGAATCGTTGATGGATTAAAATGGTACAGTTGGATAGCTATTTTGAGATGACCGATTGGGCTGAAATAAATATTGAATTGAAGCTGAATGAATAACTCGTTGTGACTAAGTGAATCTAGTAGATGAGTTATTTCCTTAAGTTTCGAGGATGAAACTTTTTTCTGAGTGGTATATTATGTAATGCCCCGCTCCGCGTGAGGCATTTGGTTGGCTTGTTGGATGGGATCAGAATATTGGACCGTGACTTGGGTTGGAAATCAGGAGAATTGAAACTGATACAGTCTCTCTTAGCTGGCTAGACAGCATGGGTATTGGAACGTGGCTCGCTGGTGGAGCAACGCTTAGTAGAATTGTGTATGATCAGAACAGAAAGACCCTTTTATGCAAGTGAGTAGAACTGTCCTTCCTCCTCCTTGCTCCTTCATGCTTAAATAAAATGGAGTATTGAAATGCTCTAAACTGTCCCTAAATGTCCCATGTTTTAGTTGCTGAATAATGGAGATGCTTATGCTGAGAATTATTGAAATGTGCCACACATGATCATTGAACTGCTGAATGAATCACACTTGAACTGCTAATGTGACTTGATGCCTGAGAATGAATTGATAACCCCCCTTTATGCTTAACTTTGCCTGAACAAGTAGAACACTTGAATAATGAGATGCCTTATGAATGATAGAATAAGAAATAAACTGGCTATGCTATCGACCCAATGAACTGGATGAAACACTAGAATTCACTACTAAAATACCCCACTTTACCGACGGACTTTTAGCGACGGACGGATTCCGTCGCTAATAGCGACCAATTTCCGACATCTTAGCGACGGATTAGCGACAGACAACACAACATAATTTTTTTCAATTTTAAATGTAAAAATTTGTCGGGTTTCCGTCGCTAAGTCGACGAAAATTAGCGACGGATTATTTTTCGTCGCTTATTCGTCGCAAATGTTGGCGGCAAAATCTTTATAACATTGGCGGGAACTTTGGCGACTACCTAGCGACGGATATAGCCGTCGAAAAACACCTTTTAATTGGCGACGGTTTAGCGACTAATTTATTCCGTCGCTAATTCTGTGCCCTAACTTAAATTGAACCGACGGGGGGGAATTTTTCATTCCCCCCAAAACTCTCTCTCTCTCTCGCGGCTCTCCCTCTCTCGCGCGCGGCTCTCTCTCTCTCTCTCTCTCTCGCGGCTCTCTCTCTCTCTCTACCAGGTCTCTCTCTCTCTCTCTCTCTCTCTCTCTAATTTTCTCTAATTTTGTGTTTTGGGGCCGGAGGGGGGGGAGTGGGGGGGGGTCGGCTTCGCGGGGGGTGGAGAGGGCGGGGGGGGGGGGTGGTGAATGGGGTCAGGGGGTCGGGGGGGTGTGGGGAATGGGGGCAGGGGGTGGGGGGGTGGGGAATGAGGGTCGGGGGGTCGGGGGGGTGGGGAATGGGGGCAGGGGGGTCGAGGGGTGGGGGGTGGAGAGGGCAGGGGGGTCGGGGGGGGTGTTGAATGGGGGCAGGGTCGGGGGGTGGGGGGTGGAGAGGGCAGGGGGGTCGGGGGGGTGTTGAATGGGGGCAGGGGGGTCGGGGGGGGGGGGTCGGGAATGGGGGCAGGGTTCTCACTCCATTTTCAATTGTAATTAGTCTATAATGTTGCTAATATACTGTTATATATGTGTGGGCTGTGCCATGTGAATTGGAGAGGGTTTGATGGGTTATTTGGCCAAGGGGGAGGCTCGGGTTATGATTTATTCTTTGTGTTCACTGTTCTGTGGTGTGAAGTCTGTCGTTTTGGTTATACCATGTTTGTTTAACACTCTAAACACCCTAGATGCATATCCTTGTCATAAAATTGCCATCATCAAGATGTCCTGTACATATTTAGTTTGTGCATTGCTGCTTGAGCATCACATTACCTTTTATTCACAATGTCACGTACCCTGCACTAAACATCCGATACTTCGATCCGATACCGCCGATACTACCGATATCGCCGATACCAATACTACCGATATCGCCGATACTACCGATACCGCCGATACTACCGATACCGCCGATACTACCGATATCGCGCGCCGATACTACCGATACTACCGATATCGCCGATACTACCGATACCGCCGATACTACCGATTCCGATACCGATACTTTGAACCTTGATTTAAATACATGTTAGTATAGTGTCTTCACATATATGTTAAGAGTATATACATGATTAGCAAGGTAACTAGATACAAGTTATGATACAATGTAAATGCAAGTATACATGTTAGCTAGATAGCTTAGACTTATATTGCAATCTCCTATTCACACGAGTATTGATATCGCCGATACCAATACTCGTAGGAATAGTCCTATACCGATATACATTGTAGAGCTCTGTTTTGCTATTCTGGACATGTTGTGACCTGTGCTGTTCTAAATAGGAGCCAGACACACTCCTGAGACGGGGGAGTATGTATAGTGATGTGGATTCTTACTAACTTATCATGTGAACCCATTTATGGGCCCTTCATTGAACCTTCTCATGTGCAACTTTCAGTCCATTCACAGTTCCCTATATTGTACTCTACATCACCTAGTTCACTTATATCTAACATCCTAACCCTAATCCAAATTTATGAGTATCGGTATCGGGCTATTCTTATGTTTAGTTTGTCTTACGATACAGATTTTCACATCCAAATTGAGGATGAGTAATTATTTTGTTGATCGTACATGGATGTACAAACGGCAACACGAGAGTAGAATTGGTGTGAGTGACGATTTTCAGGCAGGCGTAGAAGTATTTCTTAATTATGCAATGAGCAAAGCTCAGTACATGGACAGTAACAAAATTAAGTGTCCATGTGTTAAATGTCACAATAGACGTTACGAAGAAGTGGTGACTGTGAGAGATCATTTGACCCGTAAGGGTTTCGTACGTAATTACGGCCTGTGGTCATCGCAAGGTGAACTATATTCGGAAAGACAGGCTGCGGAAGCTGCTACTTATGTTTTTGATGATAATGCTGCAACGGATGTCATCGAAGACCACGGATGCTCTGTTGATTATGGAGATCTGCAGAACCTTGCACGAGATATGGTGTATGATGCGGCAGGGCCTAATTTTGATCCGGAGGATCCTAATCCCGAGGCGAAGGAGTTCTATGACATGTTTCAGGACGCAGATACTTCTCTATATCCTGGTTGTGAGACTCATTCCGCACTGTCAGTGACGATGCGGTTGTTGAATATAAAGTCTGATTTTAACTTGCCACAAGCTTGCTATAATCGGATCACAGAAGTAATCAAGGAGGTGTTACCGAAGGAATCAAAAGAGCTACCAAAAAACTTCTACAAGTCAAAGATGATGGTCCGACAACTGGGACTGGGGTACGAGAAGATAGATTGTTGTCGCAACGGATGCATGTTGTACTACAAAGAGAATTGCGTATCAGAAAGTTGCAGCTTCTGTAATGCGGATCGTTACAAGCCAGTACAGGGAAAAGGAAAGTCGACTAGAAAACGACGTCCTTACAAGTATATGCATTACTTGTCGATCACGAAGCGCTTGCAGAGGATGTATATGTCTCTAAATACAGCAGAACACATGACGTGGCACAGCGAAGAACGCATAAAGGACGAAGGAGAATTGTCACATCCTTCGGATGGAGAGGCGTGGAAACATTTTGATTTGTGTCATCCAGATTTTGCTGCAGAGCCTAGAAATGTACGCCTGGCGCTATGTGCTGATGGCTTCGCCCCTTTCGGACAGTCGGGATCTCAGTACTCATGCTGGCCGGTCATTCTTACCCCTTACAATCTGCCACCATGGATGTGTATGAAGACTCCTTATATGTTTTTGACAGCTATCATACCCGGTCCTAAAAATCCGACGAATAACATCGATATATATTTACAGCCGTTGGTGGATGAGCTGAAACAGCTGTGGGAGATCGGCGTCACGACCTATGATATTTCCAGGAAACAGAACTTTCAGATGAGAGCTTCACTCATGTGGACAATCAATGATTTTCCAGCATACGGTATGCTGTCGGGATGGAGTACGCACGGCAACATGTCTTGTCCGATATGCATGGAAAATAGTAAGGCGTTCCGCCTTAGGCATGGAGGAAAAACTTCTTTCTTTGACTGTCACCGTCAATTTCTGCCCGCGACCCATCCTTGGAGAAAGAATAAGGACGCGTTCAGATATGGAAAACAAGAATTTTCTCAACCTCCTGCCAGATTTTCGGGATACGATATTTGGGAAGCTGTAAAGGAATTGCCCACCGCAATGGAAGATCCATCGAACCATCGTGTCGAGGGGTTCGGACAAAGCCATAACTGGACCAAACGGAGTATCTTCTGGGACTTGCCTTATTGGAAAGATAATCTTATAAGGCATAACCTTGATGTCATGCATATCGAAAAGAACGTGTTCGATAATGTCTTCAATACCGTAAGGGATATAAAGGAAAGACGAAGGACAATCCAAAAGCAAGACAAGACATAGCCGAGATATGCAAGCGACCTCATCTGAACTTGATACAAAGGGGTGCTGGTGGACAATTAAGTAAGCCTATAGCGCCATACACATTGAGCAAAGAAGATAGATTAATAATCTGCAAGTGGATATCTAATTTAAGATTTCCCGACGGCTATGTTTCGAATTTGTCTAGATGCGTTGATCTCAATGAACGCAAGCTAACGGGAATGAAGAGTCACGACTGCCACGTGTTTATGGAAAGATTACTGCCCATTGCTTTGAGAGAGTTGTTGCCTTCTGCTGTATGGGTTCCGTTGGCCGAGCTGTCTACATTCTTCAGGGATATCTGTTCAACTAAGCTGACGGTGCAACATATGGTACAACTTGAGGAGAAGATTGTCTTAACAATCTGCAAGTTAGAGAAAATATTTCCACCGGGCTTTTTCGACAGCATGGAGCATCTACCGATTCATCTAGCATACGAAGCCCGTGTCGGTGCATCTGTTCATTATCGATGGATGTACCCCTTTGAAAGGTAAATAAAAATCGATATAATTTAAGTGAAATTTAAGTGCATTTTACAATTCATTGTTAATTCTCAAGATAATTTGTCTCTTTAGGTACCTACACCATCTAAAGAAGAAAGTTGGCAACAAGGCTCATATAGAGGCTTCGATATGCGAATCATATCTTATCGAGGAGGTGTCAAATTTCTGCTCCATTTATTTCGATACTCATGTCGAGACAAATCGAAATAGACCTCAAAGGAATGAAGAAGACGTTGAGGATGGAGGTATATTCAATTTAAGGGGCAAGCCTATTGGGGCTAGTAAGAAACGGTGGTTGACCGACGATGAGTATGATACCGCTCACCGATATGTCTTGTTAAATTGTGACATACAAGAAGTGAGAGATTTGGAGAAGTAAGTGACTACGCCTCGTTATAATCTCTAATTTGGTGAATTAAGTGACTACACTTATTTTTATTCTCTCTAACAGTGTATTTAGAGGTGAAGTCAAAATGAGGACACCATATATTACAGATGAGGGACTTCAAAGAGAGGTTGATTGTACGTTTCCGTCCTGGTTTCATAAATACGTAAGTAATTGAGATAATATGTTATGCGGCTACCATTAAAATATATGCAGCTAAAATATTTAAATTATCAATACATGTTTACAGGTTTTATTGCCTGAAACAACACTCATAAATGAGAGCATTCGTTATTTGGCATTGGGACCGAAGAAGCATGCAAAGACTTTGTCAGGCTATGTCGTTAATGGCTTCAAGTTTAAGTCAACTCAGCATGCTATAAATGCCGAATTTCTCAATGACGGCTTCGATACCAAGAATTCTGGTGTTTGCGTAAGAGGCACCATCTATGACGACGAGCCGGACTTTGACTATTATGGAGTGCTTCGGGAGATTGTAGATTTACAATATAGTGCCCCATATGATATGCATATTGTGATGTTCAAATGTGAGTGGTTCGATACGAGACCAAATATCGGTTGGAGAATCGATAAACAATTTGGATTCGTCGATATAAATCATCGCAGGAGGTATAGAGGGTCCGACACGTTTGCGATAGCAAGTCAGGCTGTTCAAGTCTACTATACAAGCTACCCAAGGCGTCGTAGAGATCGATTTGACTGGTGGGCAGTATGCAAGATTAAATCTAGAAATACATTCAACGTTGGAGACCCAGCATACCAAGAGGACCAGATCGAGAAGCCCCAATACATGGGACAACAGTCGGATACCATGGACGTGGAAGATGTCGATATACCTCATGCTGAGGAAAATAGAGGGGAGGAAGAGGTTGATATACAAGACTTAGCTGTCAACCAGGGGAGAAAGAGGCGTCTTGTCCCAAGTATTGAGCCTGAAGAAGAAGTAGAAGAAGAAGAAGAAGAAGAAGAAGAAGAGGATGAGGATGAGGATGAGGATGATGATACAGATGAAGTCGACGATGAGGATGATGATATAGATGAAGTCGACGATGAGAATGAGGATGAGAACGATGACGATGACGATGAGGACGAGGACGATAACGATGATTAGAATAAATATCGGTATATATTAGAAGCACTTACAACTTAGTGAATTCAGTTTAGACGGACACATTCTTATTTCAGTTTATGTTTTTGTCGTTCGATCATCTACTTATTGTATAATTTTCTTTTTACAGATGGCACTCATAGTTCTTATTGTCTTGACGGCACTCGCCGCCCTGCTGCTGGTATATATATTTTAGTTCAGTTTTATATTCATTTATACTTCTATATTGTTAATTATATTTATGTCTGCTCCTTACAGGTCATGGTCACTACCACTCGTGCTGCTGGCAGTGGCCGTGGACGTGATGGTAGTGGTGCTGGTGGTGGCGGTACTGGCCGTGGTGGGCGTGGTGGTAGCGGCACTGGCCGTGGACGTGATGGTAGCGGTCGTGGTGGTAGCGGCACTGGCCGTGGACGTGATGGTAGCGGTCGTGGTGGTAGCGGTCGTGGTCGCCTTCCACATTCCCCGGATATAGAGTCCTCCGATCCCGACCTGGAGAGCCCGGCCACAGACTCTTTCCGCCGTCGATCTGCCGAGGCGCTACCTTCATCTTCATCGAGGCCTGAGACTCCATCCGATAGCGGATCCGTTCCGCCCCCGGATGCACCAGCGGGTACACCATCAGTTACTGCAGGGTGGGCTCCGGAGTACCCCCGGATTCAGCTTCATCCTGCTACCGGTGAGTACATCCGCGGACCCGCGGATCCTCCGACGCCTCCAGAGAGGCCGATAGGCGAGAACCGACGAGAGCTATGGCCCGCGGGTGATACGTAAGTAAATTTAAGTTAATTTATTAAATTTGTTTCATTTATTCAAGTTAATAATCCAGTCTTTGCTTCTTTGTAGGTTTTTCCCGTATGATGCTGCCCGGATACTCGGGCAAATTATCCGGGAAAACTACCATGGCCCCTACCTCAATTTTTCTGAGGTGCCTCAGAACATGCAGTACGTCTGGCTCGAGGAGATGAAGGTATATATATATCTTTTGGTTAATTATTAATTATTCTTTAATCCACTAATTTTTTAATTACGTGATAATTTAATTTGTATGTCAGACGACGTTCTGGTGGCCCCCCCATCGCGAGGAGTTGATTCACAAGGCCTACAAAGCCGCCGCCGGGAAGAAGATACGGGATGCGGTGTACGACGTTCGTACGGCGCATTCGAGGAAGAAGTGGCTCCGGGAGGAGTACTACGAGCAGATGTTGGATAAGATGAATACTGCTCAGTACAGGGAGAAATCAGAGAAAGCGAAGGCGAGCAGACAGGCCGCTGGTCTGCATACGGGAGGTTCAAGGGCCCACGCAGCGACGCGTACAGATTTGGTGAGATACCGCAAATTCGTTTCACTATTAAATTCGGTACTATTAATATACGTAGTTAATTAAATTCGACGTAAATTTCGTATGCAGGCACAACGGGCGGTAAAGGAGGGGAGAGAGCCGGAGTCGGTCACCGCCTACGATGTATTCCTGCATACACACAAGAGGCGGGCAGACGGGAGCTTCGTCGACGCGAGGGCCCAGGCGACTGATGTAAGTAATTACGTTTATGAGATTTATATTAGAAATATAATTATTGTTAACTTAATTAGGTGAATGTAGGATTCAAATTATAACTTAGGGAAACATAGGATTTAGATTATAACTTAGGAAAACTTATAGTATAAACACATTCATTGGATAGGCTGCATATCGTGAGGCCCTTAGTCAGATTGAGCCCCCTGCCGAGGTTGTCGGCGAAACGACGCCCACCCAGACGCCCTCTTCTATTGCCGCTCGCTACGACGACGTGTTCGTAGAGTCTGTCGGCGGCTTTAATAAAGGGCGCGTCTACGGCGTAGGTTCCCTGGCGGCGTCGTTGCAGGGCGCGACTCCGAGATATCCACCGCCCCCGCCTCCTCCCGCGCCCCCGTCGGACGATATGAGGAAGCAGCTTACGACTCTCACCTCCGATATGTCGGAAATACGGAGTCTAATGTCGGATGTGCTGGAGCGCCTTCCGCGTCCTTCTGCTCCCGGTCCAGATCCGTCTGCTCCCGGTACGTCTACTGCGGTTGCCGGTCCTTCCGACCCTGGACGTTATTTATTTGACCGTAATGCCGAGGTCCGCCTGGTACCGGATACTGCGCTCATTGGGCTCATGGACATGATGTCGGCAGAGCAGCTCCGTACGCTTCCAGAGCATGTGTTGTCCCAGGTGCCGGCGTACATGGTGGAAGAGTACATCCGCAGAGCCGAGGCGGCGCCGAGACGACCACGCGATCCATCTCCGGGAAAATGATATTTGTACTGTTTTTTGATATTATGAATTTGGATATTTGGATATTATGAATTTGGATATTTGGATATTTGTTATTGGATATTTGATATTGGATATCATGAATTTGGATATTTGGATATTTGTTGATCGTACATGGATGTTTGGATGGATATTTGGATATTTGTTGATCGTACATGGATGTTTGGATATTGGATATTATGAATGTGTAATATTTACGAAAAGGAAATAGAATGTTTCTGTAATTTTTTTTAATTGATGTTACATTTAGCGACGGACTAACGACTAACTAGCGACGGATTATATAAATATTTGCAGTTACCGACGGAAGAGCGACGGAATATCCGTCGCTAACTGGGTGATATAAAATATTTTGCAGTTACCGACGGAAGAGCGACGGAATATCCGTCGCTAACTGGGTGATATAAAATATTTTGCAGTTACCGACGGAAGAGCGACTACCTAGCGACGGCGCATCCGTCGACATGGTTCTGGAAATATGGTAGGTTTCCAGAGACTTAGCGACGGATAGTTGGTCGCTAATCCGTCGCTAATCGGTCGAGGATGACGACGGACTAGCGACGGATGAGCGACCAATTATCCGTCGACATGGTTCTGGAAATATGGAAGCTTTCCAGAACCAGGCCGACGACCTACCCGTCGCTAATACGTCGCTATAACATCGAGGTTAACGACGGAATGGCGACGGAATAGCGACTGATTTTGCGTATCAGGAACCTCTCTGATACGCTTTTAGCGACCTATTGACGACGGATTAGCGACGAATATTTTAATATTATATGGCATGTAAACCGACGGGAACATGTCGCTAATCCGTCGCTAAGTAGGTGAAAGACAACCGTCGCTAACCAGTCGCTAGTCCGTCGGATAATTATTTGTCCGACGGCTTAGCGACGGACATTTTTTAGCGACGACGTTTTTCCCGACGGCCATTTTCATCAAATATCCGTCGCCATTACGTCGGTAATTTATTTTACCGACGGATAAGCGACGGATCTGGCCGTCGCTAAAGTTGGTTTTTTTGGTAGTGAATTATATACTTTCTGCATAACTGTTACTGTTATCAGTTTTCTTATAAGCAATGAAAGAAAAAAATAACGTTCTATGAAATGAATGAAATGTTGCAGGTCTTATTAAGATGAATGAAATATTGTTTGTTCCTCTTGGAAAGGAATGATATAAGATACGTTTCAATGAAGCAATGAATGAGAAATGATAAAGCTGGGATCGTTGAGATCACCAAATGAAATGATGGTAATAATGAAATGAATAAGTCATTGAATATGACTAATGATGCACTATTGCCTTTACTTTTCTTAATATATTTTACCATGTGATTATGTTCATAATCGAGTCGGACACGCATTCGTATGGTCATGGACAACTTGTATACAAGGTTTGAGTTTTAATTCCTCGAACGGTACCGGGGCGCCGGGACCGATTCGGCCTAGGAGAAAATAATGATGAGTTCTGCAGGAGCACATATAATGTGGGGTGGCATAGAGGCTCGCCACCTACTATGCTGACCGCATTTTCTTGAAGTAAAATGAAATGAAAATAGTCCATATGGTTTAACAACACCAGTAACCATGTAGTCAGGATGCACGCTAATGAATGTTTTTGTGCAGGCAGAGTAAGTATATCTAATAACCTGTATTTGATACAGGTACGAGGGAGTTGGATATCGGTAAGAAATCACTTAAGTGTAATATACTCAATATCTGTGTTGGTTTAACTTGCGTGCTTAATGTGCCAAATAAATGATGTTGTATGTAGCCTTTCATTATGAGAAACTGCTTAACATGTTAAATTCAGTATGCTAGAAATATACCATGCTATAAATATTGCTCAAATATGACATACATGCTATAATGATGATACGCCCACATGAATATTGCTAAGAATATGTTTACATGCTTCACTATGATTATTGCCCATGAACTGTAAACTGATGCTTGGCCCAAGTAGAAAGATCATTCTAATAAATACTGCTTAAATGGTACTTAAATGTTGGCTTAGACGAGTGGGTTGGATTCTTCTCGCCGGTACATAGATGATGTACTGACCTACGTTTTTTGTGGGCTGGTGCTTGTGCTGGGAATGTTCTGCAGCACGGAGATTGGCTTGATTGGTCCCGCGACATCGAAGATTTGTTGGGCATGCAGAAGCTCTCCTTTCTAAAGATGATGCCTTCTGTCTATAAAGGGCATAATGTATGGAACATTGTAATCAGTTGTATCAGTGAGTTGTAAGCGAAGTCGGTATATCGAGTTATAAACCAATGTATCAAAGTATCAAATGTAAGCTTTGCAGCACTATTCAGTTGGCTTTCAATGTAAAGTGAGATATATTGTAAGCGTTGTATTTCAATACAAGTCTTGTACTCTTCTTCAATTATTAATAAAGATAATATAGTTATATATATATATATATATATATATATATATATATATATATATATATATATATATATATATCTGTGACTGCAAGTTATCCTTTTATCTTCGCTGCTATAATGAAGTGATGTATTTCTATTCAAAGACAAAGATTGTCCTCATTAACTTCAATTTGTCTGTGTCCGTCGCTGCGATGTGCTTCTATTTGAAGATTTTAAATTATGTACCATCTTTACCTTGAATAAGTGCAATACCAGACTTGTACGATATCATGCCCTAGCAAGGATGATCAATTCCAAGAGTTAAAATATATGAATAAATGACTCTACGAATCGGGGCATGAGACGTTCGGCCTAGGAGGGACTGCAGGATAATCAGTATTGTTGGTGCACTTCATTAAGACAGTTTGTAACCTGCTATTGATGTGATAAGCCACTTACTTGAGTAATTCGAGGATCCTCTGATGTTTAGGTTAACAACCGCACAGAGTGATCACCGTCTTACATATTCTATATGAGAAATATAAGTCCATTCTAGCCCGAAAAGCTAGTGACCTTCATATAGTTTAATAACGACGGGTCGAAAGTGCAGGAACACAAAGCTCCTGCACAGAGTACTTGTAACATGACAAGGATGGAATGAGGCATATTCACCTTGCGTCGGTGCAAGGGCGAGTGCGTCATTGTTGGTAAGAAGTCACGAAACGACTTGAGATTGCTATTGGTTGCCTGCTTGCTTATGCAAATCGAAATAACATGCTTGCCATGATAACATATTTTACTACTTTCGAATATGCCATGAAATCGATCCTAAGGTGAACATAGAAAGATAACTAAATTCTATGTTGCATGAATCAATACATTATAAAATATCTGTTTAGTTAAGTGGGTCTTGAACAGTACAGCGAGGACAAAAGTACTAATCCCCCAATAGATTGCTTGCAGGGTTCAGGATATGTTCTGCTCACAGTGGAGCTTCGCTTGATCGCACTGCAGCATGGAATGTCGTAGCGTTTGAAGTGTGTGACCACATTGACGCTCGGACTTGCAAAAAAATTGATGCGGTCGAGATATAGAAGACATGATCTATGGAACGGTGAAATCTATTGTTGGCAAAAGAGAACCTGAGTGTTGGCTAATCTAGCAAATTCAGTTGGGCTATTGAAAGCCTTTGTAACCTCAGTTCATTTATCAATAAAGAGAATTGTTTCGTATACTTTGTTTGCTTCCGTTGCTAATATCAAATCAAAGATAACCATTTGAGAACTTGTCATCTTGCCTTGTACGAGTGCAACTCCAGACTCGTACGGCATCACGCCCTAGTGAGGATGATGATTCAAATAAATCGATATGAGGACGAACGATTTTCTAGGTCGGGGCATGACAAATTGGTATCAGAGCTCTAGGCTCAATTTTCTCATGACGCTTGTTTTGTTTCAATTCCAAAGAGTTGCCCACCATAAATCAAATCACTCTTGACTCTACTCGATGTCGTACTGGATGTTCTATACAATAAGTCTAATACAAATCGTGTAATTTTGTCGCTTGTGTTTTGGAAATTACATGATATTTGCTAAGGAAGTCGCAAAATATTTATTGCATCGAGTGCAACAAGCCGTAAAATAATTATTTTTGCAAGTGCAACAAGTCGTGAGATGTGAATTGAGATATTTATTGCTGCAGGTGCAGCAAGTTGAAAAATATGAATCGAAATGTTTGTTGTTTCAATGCAACAGTCGATATGAGAAATATTAGTTGCATCGATATAATGAAAGTCATAAAATGTTGCTTTATCAATGCAACGAGTTGTGAATGATGCGTTGCAATGAAAATGAAAGTTGATATCGAATGTGTTGAACGGATTCGAGCATTGGCTTTGGACGTCCGAAATAAATTGTTGCACGAGGTACAACGGATGGCAAAAATGAATATCAAAAATAAATTATTGCAAGATGTACAACGGATACGGAAATAAAATATTGCACGAGATGCAACAGAGGAAACTGAATTAAAATATTGCACGAGATGCAACGGAGGAGACTGAATTAAAAATGTTGCACGAGATGCAACGGTTGAAACTTAATAATACGTTGTACAAGATGCAACGGAAGAAACTGAAATCATAAATCGATAGAACGAATCATTCGGTTGCGCACCGAGCTTGTGTTGGTAAAAGAATACATTGGCTGAGTTGTGTCGAAATTTGATTAATCAAAAGTTATGGTTGTGATCGGCATGATCACTGCAAAAATCGTGAGTCGAAATAGATTGTTGGTTCATACCGAGTATGATGCGAGAGAAATAGCTTGATTTCCGAGTGGTATATACCATATCACGTATGCGATGAATGACTCGATTCTGAGTGGTATATGCTATACCACTTGTATGATGAATTGCATAGACGCATATCAATGAATGATACGTCGGACAAAAACTTGTAAGTCGGTCAAAGGACCGAGACTAATGAAACGATTATGCCTTGATGCAATATTCGGATCAACGGGATAGGAAACTTAAACTTATAAATGAGTCGCACGACTTACAACCATGATAGAAATATTGGACGAGACAAATCGTAATCGAATCGTATGACTTGCGATCTCGATACGTGTCACGACCCGCACCCTAGAGTAAGGGCACGAGAAGTGGGTACGTCCATCCTACGCTGCAGTATCGGCGGTAGAACGCTATCCTAGGTCAATCATCTAACAATAGAAGGTACATGTACAGTATATACACTCTGAATGGTGGTGACATAGCAGAATACAGTCTCAATCATATCTAAGGTAGAATATGATAAGATTGATAGATATAAACGAATCCATACAAGATATACAATAGATAGAAGTCTAAGTGCCTATGATAACATCTCCACAAACATCCAGATAAAACAACTCCCAACATATATACAATAATGTATCAATGAGAAAGACAATGTAAGAGTCTAAGCTAGTAGTCTAAACCAATGGTGGCAGATCTTCTACTGCAAGTGGGTCCAAGTCACAAGTGTTGTCTATAGCTGCACCATAATAGGTAGACACCAGAGCCTCATCCTCGTCCTCTGTAATATTTTTAACAGGTCCAGTCAGGACAGGAGCGAGCATAATACATCTCAACAAATCATAACAGGTTAGGAAATATAAACATGCTAGAGAGTAAGATACACGAAACTGAAAGAACAACATGACGTAAAAGAGAGACTGTAAGTAAATAGCTACAATATATAAGAGAACTTCAGTGCTAGTGATTCAGAGTACAAGATGGTTATGTAAACGGCACGATGTTGTACACGAGTAATCTACAGAGGTTATACACGAATAAGCTACAAGATTGAGTACATAACCACTTCTACTCCCCCGCCCCCAATCAATACACAAGGATCCAGTCAAGTTATGTTATTGCACACGATAAGGAATATACACAAAGATCATGTGAGCACATGAGAGTACGATTTCACACGATTTATACACGAATGTCATGAATACAAAGAGTACACGATGCTCATAATAAAGTACACGAACATGAAATACCCGATGTATCTGCTAAGGAGATAACATCGCACGACAAGATCCATATAGTACTAATCCATGTTACCAACGTGTCAGCATCAAGTAAAGTAATATAAAGTAGGAAATATAATCCTAAACAAGATATGAAATGATCAGAGAATGTACTCGTCTGATATCTGTATGTCTGAAGAGAATATACTGTCTGATGAGTGGTGTCTGGCTCTTATAGAACAGTACAAGTCACAACATGTCCAAAATAGTAAAATAGACTACTGTAATGCATTCTACATGATGTTTGGATCAATCTAGGCTAAAGTCAACCCTTGGTCAACTCTAGTCAACTACACTAGTCAAACTAGGTCAAGTTCTTGCCCAAACAAGTCTAACAAGTCTCACTAGGTCTAACCAAGCCTAGGCTAGCACTCACACAATCACAAGGCAATGTGAACCACAACAATGCATAAATAAAATAGATACTATATATAAATACATACCTTCATACATACATGCATATCCACATTACATACATATTTATATATATAGGAATATGTTACATCATGCATATTTACATAGTCACATAGATATATACATTCATGCACATTTACATACATACTTTTATACATTATATATGTTAACATTCATTACAATGTATTATATTTTACTTATACATTTGGTTCATTCATTCATTCATATATGACATTCATTCATGCATTTATACATTCATTCATTCATGTTATCACTATATACATACTTGATTCATGTATCCACACATACATACATGGATACAAAACATACATATATACATTCATACATGCTTACATTGCATACATGTATACATACATATCATATATGCATACTTGCATTCATTCACGTACCTATACATACATACATAGATGCATACATACATATTTGAATACATTATATACTTGCATACATTATATTCATATATGCATACTCTATATTATATTACATTCATTCCTGCATACATGTATACATATAATATATGCATACAAACTCATATATTTATCTCAAAATATATGTGAATACATACATTACATTACATTAACACCTATATATATCATTCATTTATATCCCATATGCATGCATACTTCAGTTCAGGCATTATATCCATTCACATATTATTAAGTTGCATACATATACTTATTTTTATTACATACATGTCATTCATGCATATTACATACTTACATACATCTATACATTATATACATTGTATACAACATATAAAAATAGAAGAGGGAAAAAAGGGAAAAAAATTGAAATGGAAAGGGAAAGGAAGGAAAAATATAAGGAAAAAAAACAGTGGACATATATATGCTTGCATCATATATTCTACATTACCATACATGCTATCATTATATATTGTATTATATTATGTATACATTATGCATTCATATCTATCATTACAAGTATACCTTGCATTCATATCTAGCATTCATTATATACTTTCATGCATACATTGTATATCATTCTTTCATTCATGCATTTATGCATTGCTTACATATATTACATTGATTGCATTCCTACATGCTTGCATTCAACCATATATATATATGCATTAATGTAAAGAGGATACATATCATATATATATATATTATTTTATTCATCTAACATATTATGCATTATATACTCTACATTTATTTAATATCCATACTACATAGGCTCATAGGTTACACAAAATGTCTATGTCGTATAGTCACTCTTCTACTTAAAACCAATACTGTACCAATTAGGCCTTCACTAAATTATAGGATTAAATTATGTCGTAGCCCTTCGTGTTAGCTTTTCGAAACTTTAAACGGATCGTATTTTCGTGTCTGAAATCTCTCGAAATTGTGAAAACACCGAAACACATTTGTCTTTCGGACAGCTGACACTCATATAATTTTCTAAAAAGTTTCAGAACGATTTTGGCTTATTAAAATATATATTTGGAAAGCTAACTTCGATACGGTTCTTTTAAAAAAAACATGAGATTAAACAAAATTCTAAGCTAAAAGTTATGACATTTTTAAGTTACTTTGGTTAATAAAAATGTGGATGAATATTATGACGAATTTGAGTTGTTTTGGACAAAAAAAACACATGTAGGCCAAGATACCTGGAAACCAATATAGGTATCCAAATGAAACTCATTCTAACCATCCTAACTAAGATCAATCCACTCTCTAACCATTCTAAAACTGAATTTAAATTTATATTTAAACTATTATCATACATACATACACATGG
The DNA here is from genome assembly GCA_029216955.1 of Iris pallida. Taxonomy (NCBI): domain Eukaryota; kingdom Viridiplantae; phylum Streptophyta; class Magnoliopsida; order Asparagales; family Iridaceae; genus Iris; species Iris pallida. The sequence continues at coordinate 54,049,240 of JANAVB010007399.1, read as the reverse complement.
GGTGTCCTAATTTGGGATCTATCAAGTAGGACACAAGATACATATCTAAAATCGTCAAGAGTGCTCCAAATGGCCTCAAATTTGAATCCAAAGGGGACACATGCATGAGGATGGATCCTACAGATTCAAAACTAACTTATATGCAAAGGAAATCGATTTAGAGGATGGGTTTTACCTATTGGAAGTAGAATCCCAATGAAATCCTTTAGGACACGGCTCCGATACGAAGATCCCTCAAAGTGGACACTCCTCCTTGCACTTCTCTTCCAATCATTGATAGCACCCTTTCCTTGGAGAATGGGAATGATTGAGGGAATATTTGGTGAAGGAATGATTTGATTTGGAGATCAAATCAAAGGGAAGGCTCTCTAAAATTAGGGAAGAACAAAAGAAAAATAAAAGAGGCAAGATTGTAATGAATGAAGTGAATCATTCTCCCCTGAAGGTGGCTGCCATAAAGAGTCCATTAGGGCTAATGGGAAATGTCCTAATTTTTCCTCTCTAGTCTCATATGGTTAAGTCTAGACTAGGTTCAAGTTTAGGGTCAAAAGGATCTAGTTTTGAGTCTCTAACTTAACCATTCTAACATGATAAAAATTAATCTAACTAACTAACTTAAATATTGGGTTTTGTGGGCCATGCTTAGCTTAATATTGGGTCTCATCTAGAGTTTAAGCACTACAACAAAAAACCCTTTTAATGACGGCTAAAAAGCGTCATTAATGACGAACCATGACGCTTTTTTTTCACAGCAACCGTTATGAAAACGGGTGTTATAAATGTTTTTTAAAAGCGTCATAAAATAACCGTCATGAATAGTTTCTATAAAAACGTTATGAATAGTTAATATATAGTGCACAATTCAGAACAATTTTAAAACGTCATGAATAGATAATATGTATAGGCTCAATGCAGCACATTTATAACACTTTATACTATTCAAATTAGCATATTTATAATGCTCTATACTGCACAGTATATATTACATTCCAAAAAGTTAACATTATATATCACCATCTTTATTACATTTCTCAAAATAGAGTACATATCAACATCTTCATTACATTATCAAAATAGAATATCCAAATACATATAGATATTTACAACTACCAAAATTGTCCACATCAAAACTTGGCCACATAACCAATAATCATGAAAGATCAACGACAGCCGGAACACCAGTAAAATCCTGAGAAAAAGAGAAAACCAAATCAGTCCATATAATTGTCAGGCCTAAAAATCAAATCTAATCATGAAATATCAAGAGAAATGAGTAAAACAAACTAGGTCATGATAGGGATCAGGTATTTGTCCCATATCCACTACAACAAAATAATACACATTTTCACCTTCTTGAGCATTGTCTCAGGTTAATCAAATATGCCCCAGGCAACCATACTAATGAAGTCTTTTCAAATGATCAAGAAAGATCATAAAAATTATGTACACAGTAATGGAAATCTTCCACAATAATAATGAAGTAATGGAAATCACTAAAGAAAGTAAAATAAATAATAGAAGAAACATATAGTAGATAGAAGGAAACCCGGAACTCAGGGGAAGCGGCTACTCCCCCTGGGTGGGCCTATGGTGGGGGTCCGCCCATTTGGATGAATAAAAAAACTGATCAATCCTTTTACATTAGTGGTTTAGTGTTCAAGATTATACAATAATACATATGCTCGATGCTAAGTTGAGTGTTTTTCCATGCCCTATCTTGAGACTATATCCACACTATAAATATGTGCATATTTGAATATGCTCCCTTCAGATATCATTAATTTTCACAATAAGCTCTATGGTGGCTATCCTTCTTAAGATAGCCTCATCCCTCTTATGTAATCTTCTTTACCAGAAGAGTGGTAAATACCAACATTTCAAATCACTTAAGGAAGCCTCTGTTATTGTCCTTGAGAGTACTACCCAGTTTTCTCAACAACACACACACAAAAAGGCTTAGGATTAAAATATGTAAATAGTGTCATATCTCATTTTAGGCATACAATTAAAATGTGCCCAATGGTTCAACATGATAATGGAGTGTTTTCAGTTAGCTCCTGAAGCAACCTAGAAATATAAAACCCCATCTAGCTTCTGTTAACTTTGGCAACTCACGTTGCCCTGCTTTGAGGTAACAAAAGCTGCAAAGACACACATCAGGCAGCAAGCACAATGGAAAATCCCGTATATCATTTGGTCCATTCCTTGGGATAACATGTCAAGGACAGTTATAGGTTGTAAGCTCCTTCCCGCATCATTGCAAAAGAATATATGTCCTCAATAATTGGATGTATTTTCTGATTCATGAAGTAATTCATCGTATGATGACCCTTGGATTAGTAGAATAGTAGGTTTTATGACTTTCAAAACCAAGCACAACAGATATATGAGGATCCATTACTATTTCGAGGGAAACAAACAGTAAATCAAACTCTTACAGGATTAGAGGATTTAAGGCAAAGTTGGATGTGGGATGGTTGGGAATATAAGCCACTAATGGAAGTGGGATTTAAATGGGAAACCAAGAGATCTTTCTCCTGAGATGAATTTTGGTTTGCTACATAAAATCAATAAATGAAGAGGAATTCTAGCAGAAAATTGAAAAGAGATGCAGAAGTGGGTGAAAGAGGGTAGATTTCAGTATGGCCAGGTTCCAAATTTTGGTCCAAGCACATTAGGCCAGCTTCTTTAAGCTAATGCATTGAAAAAGTATTATCCTCTATATTCTCATTAGTACATGCAACCTATATAGATCTCTAAACTATGGACTAACTAATGCAATAGAAGAAAATGGTATTACATACCTCCTGTATAGAAAAAAATTCAAATCGAAGTCTGGCCGCATCAAATTTACAGGTGATCGTTTCGGCTTGAGACGCCAAGGGCTCCGCCACCGCCGCCTCCCCTAGCTACAAGAAGAAAATTAACCTAATTTCCCATCAGAATCACAAGAATTACATTTCGATGAAAAAAATACAAACTTTCTAAATTCACAAGAATCCAATAGCTACAAGAAAAAAATTAACCTAATTTTCCATCAGAACCGACCGAAACATTTTAATCAGAATATTTCGATCAGAGCTATCTGATGATGACAAGATATCTCCTGAACGAGATACCGCTTCAAACCAGTAAGATTGGACATCCTCGGAACCCATTTCATCTATGTATCCACGAAAAGATATTCATTGTCAGCACAATTCAGTCAGTAATAAATAACAATGGGAATACATAATAGGTATCCAACCCTGTAATTTTTTACAATTTTTAGACATAATACAGCTTTTAAGGTGAAAGTAAGGAACTACGTGGAAGTTAACGGATATAATAACATGCACAAACTTGTGCGGAGAAGTAACAATATAATAAATTGCCAATGATTTCAATATGAACATCACATTATGACAAATCCACGTAATTCATCTCAACCAAAATTTATCGCAAGAAAACTGTCAAACAAGCTCAAGGGTAATAGGAACAGGAGATCGAAGCAAATGAAGGTCCCTATAAGCTAACTTGCATGCTAGGCCCAAATCATTACGTATTACTTTTGATAACATTCTTGACTAGCAATAAAATGCCAACTAATAGATGAAATATTGTTTATATATGTAAAATTGTAGACAAAATTTCTTAGTGGAAAGAGCAAAGTGACTTTTACAAAAGAGAAAACTAGATGATAGGTTACTTTAAAGTTTCATTATTTCAAGCAAAATCTCTACAGCAGCCATCTTCCATCGTGTACAATTCTTTAAGAATGTTTGGCGCATAGAAGTAACACAACAAGAATGGATTTCAAATATATATAATCTCTAAAGCAGAAGATTAAACTGTTAATCATATATCAAGAAAAATTCACAAGACCTCCCCGATCTTCTGAACCCGAAGCCACAACGCCTGGACGACCTCGACCCACCACATCGTTCCCGCCGCCGCCGCTTCCGTCGACGAGCGAGGGGTTGGGAGCTTAGGGCTTAGGGTTCGTGGGAGGAGGGGTTGGGGGCTTAGGGCTTAGAGTGAGACCTAGAGCTAGGGTTTAGAGTGAGACCTAGAGTTAGGGTTTGTGGGAGATTGAAAGGAGGAGATGGAAAATTTTAGGATTTGGGGAGAGGAGGGACGAGGGGGCAAAAGGAGAGCAAGGAGAATGAGACTTCTTCTGAGTAAAATCGGAGGGGAGATGGAATATATTACAGGAAGTTTATTACAAGTTTGCCACCGCTCTAAACTATTAATAACGCTTTGTTTTATAAACGTTATAAAAAGCCCAGAATTAGCCCAAACCGTCATAGAAAAAAGGTATTTTTTAACTTGATAACGCTTATGTATCAGCCGTCATTAAAACTCCTTGTCGAGCGTCATTAATAGGTCTTTTTGTTGTAGTGAAGCTACCCGGGTCACAATACAAGTCGGAACGAGACGAAACTCAAACCCGACTAAACAAATTCAATAAAAACAATATTAAAAATATAAAATTTTCCCAAAATATTAAAATATGAAAAATGACCAAAATCATAATACATCAATTTAAATATTATTAAAATAATCTAAAATTTACCAATTAATCAAAATCCTAAATAATTCAAAAGTCACAAAATGATCAAAATACCTTTAGTCTAAAAAGTTGTAAATAGTCATTCTAATCATATGGTTAGGTTCCCATGGTCATGGTTAGTCTCTAGGCTTAACAGTTCTAGGGTTCACTAGCTCACACATCAAAATTATAATTCACAAATTTTAAATTGTATTAAATTAATTAAAAATTTCCATAAATCCTATTATTAAACAATAAACTTTTACAAAAGTTCAAAATTACCCTCATTTTAGAAAAGTGGGTGTTACAAGTCTACCCTCCTTAAAATAATTTCGTCCTCGAAATTAAAAGACGAAACTAAACTGATGAGAAGGATAGATAATCATACCCCCAAGGTCCAAAAAGATATGGATATCGCTTGCGCATCTCATCCTCCCGCTCTCAGATAGACTCTCCTGGTGAATGATGCCTCCATTTGACGCGAACCAAGGGTATCACCTGGTTTCTCGGTACCTTCTCTCGACGATCCAGAATCTCCACTGGTTGCTCTGGATAGCTGAGAGTAGGTCACAGCTCAATCTCCGAATGGTCAAATACATGGCTAGGATCAGCCACATACCGTCTCAACTGTGATACGTGGAATACGTTGTGGACATCCACTAGTGCAGGTGGCAAGTCTAGCATGTATGCCACGTCACCGACTCTTCTGCTGATCACGAAAGGTCCGATGAAGCGCGGGCTAAGCTTCCCACCTCCACCAAAACGTATGGTACCACAAGTCGAAGATATCCTCAAAAAAACCATGTTTTCAACCTAAACACAAACAAGGTCTCAAGTTACTAAATAATCAAACATGATCAAACAAATACGACAACAACCTACTTCTAATCCTATTTCCAGTCAACTAAGCCAAGCATAGTCAATGGTCAACTACTGGTCAACAACTAGTCAATTTGTCCAAATCCAAGCACTTGGTCAACAATTGGTCAACTTCTCAGGATTTTACCTATGCTAGCTATCTAGGTGTTGGCAACTAGAATTTAGCAAAAAGAAAAACTCTATAATAGACTAACTCTTAACTTCCAAAATCCTATCAAGTCACCCATAAATAAATACCTATATTCTAAGCACACAAATCCCAATACCACATATACATAAGCTCAAGAACAACAACCCATTACATATATCCTAAGTATATCTTATATATATATATATGATATATATATATATATATATATATATATATATATATATATATATATATATATATATATATATATATATATATATATATAAAACTGATCATCAAGGGTTAAAGTAGACTAAACTTATAAGGGACTGAAACAAATGCTTAGAATTTAGGCTAAGGATGAATGGTCTGAACATCAATGTAGGCAAAAGGAAATGATGCTAAGGAGGCTGAATTTATAAGCTAAAGGATAGGACATTAGGGTCCACTTGTAAAGTTAAAGTGAAAGGAAACCTACATGGTGACTGAAATATGCCTTTAGATCAACCTGGCCTCTCCTCTCTATCTGGACTGAACTAGCTACATGCAGGACAGTAGTCTGAAAGAAGTGAACCAAACTAGTGTGCAAGGGATGCAATAGGCAGTCTGCAAATGAGTGCAGGCTACATGCCAAATCAAAATACATTCATATATACAAGCTATATATATATATTTAACTCTCATCATCTCAAACTCTACTCAAAGTCTAACAACACACTCCCTACCACATGCCTATCACTCCAATAAAGGGGTAAGATACGGTAGGGTGTATTGGGATAGAACAGTGGTGTAGCATGGCTGCTTATGAAGATACAGAACAATCACATGTAGGACAATGATATGTAGGACACATACATAAGGAAAATTAAACTAATGCTCAGGTAGAGGCTCTTGGAAGACTGAACCATCAATGAAAGGGAAAGGTTTGGACATGTATCTGGACAGATAGGCTAAATAGGTATCATCTGTATCTAAGAATATAAGAGGGATAGAACAAATGATCAAGGGAGAACTCTTATTAACAACCCACATTATATCCCCAATGTATACAACTGTCCTAAATGGACTGAACAACCATGCCCAAAAGGTTCTGTAGGGCAGGTACTGCAGGTTATAATGAAGGGTATTGCAAGACTATCAAGTAAGGTAAAATGCTAGAGGTGCAATATGTCACCATGTACAGAAAGTAAGAATGAGTACAGACCTCTAATATGCATGATACTAACCTTCCAAATATATAGAATATGTTAAGGGGTCGATGGTTATATTGGTGAGTCAGTAATTGGGGTCTGAACAATGGTCCAGTGAAATCTATGATGCAACATGGTAGGTAATGAAATGTTGAGTGCAGTGAACAACTTGTACAAGTCTGAACCAAGGGAACAGGGTATCTAGTGAAGGGTCTGCACACTTCCTATAAAGGTTGATCAAACATGACTGAACTCAACACAAAGAGAACTTAACTAAAATAGAAAACTGGACCAAATATAGGCTAATATAACCCTATACAACAATGACCTATAGATACCAACCAAACCCATATCCCATATGCCAATATCACCTGTAACCTATCTATATATATAGACCTCTCAGTCTTAGGTAAAAATACAACTATACTCAAGGACAGGCTCTGGTTATGGGTACCCTACTGGAAAGGGTAAGAAGAAATCATAAATCATCAAGGCTGTAAGGCATACTAACATCTTATATGAAAACTGGTAGATATTATAAATAGCAGGGAAATCATCTACAATAGGTTATTATTCTAATACCAAAGCTAACTATCATCCCTAAGGTACAGACACTCTATAAATCATCATATCATTACACTATGAAAGAACTACATATGAATAAGCTCTACAAAAATTGAAATATCCTTACTCTTAAGTTATTTGATGATGAAATACAATTTTATAACAACGGAAGGGTACGATAGAGATGATATGTTTAAAAACCTTCTTAAGATACAATCTGATAATCATATGCGTCTGTCCAAAATTATGTTACTCAGAGTCCTCGCCATGCCAATAAGCAAGACTGCGATAAACGATAGATTCCATAACTGGGGTATGTACCTCTATAATCATGTTGTCTGAAATTCTCGCTACGTCGACTAGTATAGCTGCGAGAAATTCCAAATCTCATAACAAGATACGTACATCCGAAGTCATGTCTCTATGTTTCCGCCACGCCAGCTAATATGGCTACGATAAACTACATGTCCATAATCAAGTAGACGTTTTACCATCCCTGTTATTTTCGTCAACATATGTTATCAGAAAATATCATAACTCAGGTCATAAAATTCATCTCGATAGGAAAATCAAAGTCAACAATGATCCATCAAAAAAATAAAATTCAATAATCAAGTAGTGGGAGCGAACAAAACAAGGAAAATGATTTCAAATTAAAGTTTAATAAGATTCTCAAGGGTCATCCCACGAATCTCTCAAGGAATCCTAACTGTGATTGAGTACCTTCAACAATGTATCCTAATCCTAATACAGGCTGTAGTGATACTCTAGTTCGAATACCACTATATTAACTCAACCTGCATGGGCCACCACTAAAAATGTGTCACGACCCGCACCCTAGAGTAAGGGCACGAGAAGTGGGTACGTCCAGCCTATGCCGCAGTGTCGGTGGTAGAACGCTGTCCTAGGTCAATCATCTAACAATATAAGATACATGTACAGTATATACACTCCGAATGGAGGTGACATAGCAGAATACAGTCTCAATCACATCTAAGGTAGAATACGATAAGATAGATAGATATAAATGAATCCACATAAGAGATACAATAGATAGAAGTCTAAGTGCCTATGATAACATCTCCACAAACATCCAGATAAAATAACTCCCAATATATATACAATAATGTATCAATGAGAAAGACAAGGTAAGAGTCTAAGCTAGCAGTCTAAACCAATGGTGGCAGATCCTCTACTGCAAGTGGGTCCAAGTCACAAGTGTTGTCTATAGCTGCACCATAATAGGTAGACACCAGAGCCTCATCCTCGTCCTCTGTAATATTTTCAACAGGTCCAGTCAGGACAGGAGCGAGCACAATATATCTCAATAAATTATAACAGGTTAGGAAATATAAACATGCTAGAGAGTAAGATACATTAAACTAAAAGAACAACATGATGTAAAAGAGAGACTGTAAGTAAATAGCTACAATATATAAGAGAACTAATCAGTGCTAGTGATTCAGAGTACAAGATAGTTATGTATGTAGAAGCATGGAAAAGGAACATGAAAGCTTCATGCAGCTCAAAAGTCCTTTAGAGATTCATGCGGCTCAAAAGTCTCTTAGAGTTTCATACGGCTCAAAAGTCTCTTAAGGCTTCATGCGACTGGAAAGAACACGATAACTCCATGCGGCTCAGAACAAAGCCACGTGGCTCTATGCAGTTCAAAGTGGGCATCTACAGCTGGCCATCATAAATGTTCTAAGCAGCTGGCTCATTAATTACCCTGACACAGCGGCAGCTCTGACAACGACGGATTGACAGCTCTGACATAAAGGTGAAATGATGACTCTTGACGTGCTCCTAGAGAGACGAGGAAAATCTTTATAGCTGGCACGATCCACCCATTTCCAAAGCTCTTTATGCGGCTCAGTTGTAAGGACTTCCATGTGGCTCAGTTGTAAGGACGTCCATGCGGCTCAGTTGTAAGGATCTCAATGCGGCTCAGATTAAAGGACTTCCATGCGACTTAGTTGTCAGGACGTCCATCCGGCTCAGATTAAAGGACTTCCATGTGGCTCAGTTGTAAGGACGTCCATGCGGCTCAGATTAAAGGACTTCTATGCGATTCAGTTGTAAGGACGTCCATGCGGCTCAGATTAAAGGACTTCCATGTGGCTCATTTGTAAGAACGTCCATGCGGCTCAGATTAAAGGACTTTCATGCGACTCAGATTAAAGGACTTCCATGCGGCTCAGATTAAAGGACCTCTATGCGGCTTGCAGTAGTAGGGACACGTGGCAGGAGTTGATCAAATCCCAACAATTCAGATTTATGGCAATCGACATAACAGGCAGTTGGGACACGTGGCACGAGATTGACCAAGACTTATCCACTCGGATTTGTTGCTACCAGCAAATCATAATAATACAGATTTATTGCAATCATCATAATTGCCCAATGCAAATTTATTACAATCATCATAACTGTCCAGATCAACTCCCAATAAATGATTTAGATTTATTGCAATCAACATAAATAATCGGGATTGATTTTCAACAGGCAGGATCAAGACAAATCTTAACGAATCCCTAACCACCCACTTTTTAAGGGGCAATTACTGCACACCCCACTCCTATAAATAACAAAGGGAGGCAGGAACGAGAGGAGACACAGAGTTATACGCACGGAGCCCGAGCAGAGAGACCAGCAACCCCCGCCCACACAAAGAGCATTTCTTTTCCGGAGCCAAAGCTGTGTTCGATCGTCGAAGGAGTAAGACAGAGTTGCCGTCACTCTCCCGAGCCTCTACCGTCACCCCCAGAATCAAAAATAGACAATTGTACTTTAGATTGCTTTTCCTAGATTTTATTCCTAGGCTCTCTTTTGTACGAGCGAGTTTGTATTGTGAAGTAAAAGTCCAGTCCTCCCATAAAACTGTTCTGTTCTTTTATAATCAATGGCAAACACGATAGCAACTCTGCTAGGGACGAACTTCTCCACGGCTAAGGAGTTGGTGACGCAATCGGATACAGCCAAACTTGGCTCCACGCAACAGATGCTAGTCGTCCGCTTCGACCAACAGGCGTTTGAAGAAATGCTCTCCGACGGGAGCGCTGGCCTGGTCCAGAAGCGAGCCCGCACGAAGAAGGCCCGCAGGGAGTGGAGGCCCAAATCATTTGCTCCTCCCCAAGCTCTGGAAGAAATGCTCTTTGCTTCCCAAGACGGTGGAGAAGACTCTCATGAGGCCCCACTTCAGGCCGGAGAGGATCCTGCTGTTCTCAAGTCTGGCAGAGGAAAGCACTACGATGCTGAACTTGAGGAAGCAAATGAGGACTCTATACGGTCCAGGAAGAAGCCGCATAAGGGTGTCAGCCGCATGAAGAAGGCTCATGCTGTAACACCCAGTTTTCTAAAATGAGGGTAATTTTGAAATTTTGTATTTTGATTTATTTAATTATGATATTTAATTAATAATATGATTTTTGGTAAATTTTAATCATTTTTTTAAACTATTTAAATTATTACTTATGATTTTGGTGTTTGGCTAGTGTAACCTTGGAGACTGTTGACCTAGAGCCTAGTCATGTGATTAGCATATTTAATTAGTATATTTTAGCCTAGAGGGTATTTTGGTCATTTTAGGATTTATTGGAATTTATTATGATTTATGGGAATTTGTGTAAATTTAATATTAATTAAATATTGCTATGTGCTATGTTAGTCTTAGGTCTAGATTGGGCCTAACCTAGAAGTTAGACTTAACCAATAAGCTAAGTTGGACTTGGTGATTTTAGTCATGACTAGAATATTCTCTTAGTTATCTAATTAGAGGTTTTAGTTGGAGAGAAATTGAAATAGCAAAGGGGCCTTTTGGTAGAGAGACTTGAAACTGAGATTTGGTGATGAAGAAAATCGAGATTGTTGTTCAAAACTGAGATTTGATTTGAACTTGAAAGTTAGTTTTGAATGTTAGATTTAAACGTGAGAAGTGAGTTTTGATTGAAATTGGAAATTTGTTTTGAATGTTAGATTTAAACATGAAAAGATTTGTTTGGGAATTTGGGAATTAGTTTCATGAAAACACAGTTTGCAATATCCTGAGAATGTATAAACCTGAGATTGGGATAGGTTTTGATGTCAAAATAGTGGACTGAAATAGGTTTTGAAGTTCAAATGTTAACTAAGAATTATGTTACTGTTTTCCTATGTATCCACCCACTCACCACATATATACACACACACATCACTAATCCTTTTCCCTGTGAACACACATTGACACTTTCCATTTCCTGAGTTGACACATTATCTAATTGATTCACTGATTTCAGTTCACATTGACACCTTTGCACTTTATTCCAGTTTTCACTAACCTGTCACACACACTCTCTCACTCTCTAAATCTCTAATATATGCATATGTAATATACATTTGTTAATATAATGTATGAGTATAGGTAGTAGGCTTTTATGTATGCAATGTATGCATATGTTGACACCAACCCATTCACTAAATTTCAGCCTTTTACTTGCCACACACACACACTTTTACTACATACAACAATCTACACATTTGCCTATTTAAATAACTCTCTAACTCTCTATGTGTAATGTATATAGATATATGTAGAGTATAGATGCATGTTAGTTATAACTTAAATAGTCTCTACTCTAATGTATACAGATGTGTACTTGTTGCCATGCATGTTGAGTATAATACTTGTGTAATGTAGATGGGTTAGTTTTGTGCCATGTGTAGTGTAAACCCATAACTAATTTTGATTTCTCTTTTCATGTACACCTCCATGTTCACACACACACACATAGCTTTACATGTTAGTTCATTTCTCTTATATATATATATATATATATATATATATAATGTTGAATATGCATGAAAGTGATGTATTTTGATATGTGACTTGTGTTGGCTTGTATAGCCTTAGATTGGTATGTGTGGATGCTAGGGTAGACAAGGTTAGGCCTAGTGAGACTTGATTGAGTCTAGGTTGACCAAGTTGACCTAGCTTTGACTAAATAGTTGACTAAAGTTGACCAGGGTTGACTTTAGTCTAGAATTGACCTAGACATCATGTAGATGCATTGTAGCAGTCTATTTCTCATTTTAGACATATTGTGACTTGTGCTGTTCTATAGGAGACAGACACCACTCCTCGGACAGTAGATATTCTTCAGATACTCAGGATACAGACGAGTACATTCTCTGACCGTTTCATACTTGCTAGAACGTCTATTCTTGCCATAGATTAATTTACTTGATGCTGACACGTTGGTAACACGGATTGGTACTATATGGATCTTCTTTTGCGATGTTATCTCCTTTGTGTTCACTAAATACATATTGTGATGTACGTTTCACTAACATATTATATTTATTGAATACCCTTATCATTGTACACTCATTGTGCATATTGTACTCTCATTATCACATTGAGCTCTATTGTACAAGCTATTGTACAAGCCATTGTATAAGGTAACATAACTGAATTGGATCCTTGTGTATTGATTGGGGAGGGAGAGTAGAAATGGTTATGTGATTAATCCTATTGTATAAGAAATTGTATATGTCCATTGTACACCCACGTACAAAGGAGTCCCATTTTATTATATAACCTAACCCGTTTACATAACCATAGTGTACTCTAAATCACATATTGCTTACAGTTCTTACTTATCATATATAGATATTACCTATTATCATATCCTTCTGTTTTTCATATACATCTTCTTTCAGTATTTCATGTATCTTACTCTATTGCACGTTATATTTTCTAACCTGTTATGATCTGCGTGAGATATATTGTGCTCGCTCCTGTCCTGACTGGACCTGTTAAAATTTTTACAGAGGATGAGGATGAGGCCTGCGTAGACACCTATTATGGGACAGCTGTAGACGACACTTGTGACCCGGACTTCCAGTCGAATCCACTAGCTGTAGAGACTGAGGCTCCCTAGTCTAGGCTTATATTACTTTCTTGTCATTTGAGTTTGAGTTGTATATTGGGATCTGTATATTCTGGATATTGTTGAGTTGTATCTTAGACACTTAGTATCATCTCTCTATTATATGTCTTGTGGATTTGGATTTCGTATCTTTCTATCTATCTTATCGTACTTCAACCCTAGATGTGATTGAGATTGTATTCTGTTATGTCTCCCCCATTCGGGGAGTATAACTGTGTATCACCTTATATTGTTAGATGTTGTGACCTAGGACAGCGTTCTACCGCCGACACTGCGGCGTTGGCTGGACGTTGTTACGTTCTCGTACCCTTACAGTGGGTGCGGGTCATGACACATTTTTAGTGGTGGCCCATGCAGGTCGAGTTTATGTAGTGGTATTCGAACTAGAGTATCACTACAGCCTGCAGTAGGATTAGGATATTTTTGGAGGTACTCAATCACATTAGAAAAAACTCTTATTCAGATTCCGTATATCTACATTTTGCTGCTTATTGTCTCCTTCGAATATAACTGTCCTCCCTTGCTATTTTGACTCATTCTCAGCAATTATTTCTTTGATCTGTCTCCAGGATGGTTGAGACGAGATCACATCGCCAGGGCCAAGGGGACGCCGATGAGAGGTCTGCCACCTCTCATACTCAGCAACCAGTCCCTGGTACCGCAGCCCCAGTCATGCCAGCTGGGGTAGGCGTTTCAGCTGCATTCGGAGGAGCCCCTCCACCAGCAGCATGGGGTATACCTCCACCAGTTCGGAGGCAGGACCCAGTCATCCCAGAGGTGCCTTTCCAGTAGCCGCCGCCTACAGGATACGTGGACGCAGCACAGATGTTCGCCTACTTCCAACAGTTTATGGAGTACAGCAGACTCGGCAGGCCAGGAGCATGGAGTTGGCCCTTACGACAGTCGCAGCTCGGCCAGCAGTCCAGCAGCCGAAGACACCAGGGATAGAGCAGTTCCAGAAGATGAGCCCCAGAGACTTCCTGGGGACGGAGGGGATTTTATATGCTGATGAGTGGATCGAGCATATAGAGGAGATCTTTCGCCTGGCCCGGATACCGGCAGATCTCCAGATAGAGGCAGCAGCTAGCCGGATGCAAGATCTTGCTTGCACCTGGTATCAGTCAGACCCCTGGGTGGGGGTAGCTGGACAGACCTGGGAGGAGTTCAAGGGCTTCTTCAAGAAGAAGTTCTTTCCAGATTCAGCGCTCAGAGCCTTGGAGTCGCAGTTCGAGAGCTTAGTTCAGGGAAGCCTATCAGTGGAGGAGTACGCTGGGGAGTTCGGCCGCCTCAGCAGATTCGTAGAGGGCTTGAGCGAGGCGGTGAAGGCCCAGAGGTTCCGAAAGGGTCTGGTCTAGGAAGTCAAGTCCTTGACCAAGGGCAACAGGGATGCCACTTTCGAGGAGATTGACGGGAGCTTTATTGGCTGAGGACAATCTTGAGCTGAGGCTCAAGAGGGGGCGAGACCCTGTTGGGGGCAGCAGCAGCGGAGGATCGGCCAAGAGACCGTACATTCAGCATCAGTTTCAGTAGCAGTACCAGCAGCCGATGTCCCGCATACAGTTTCAGAAACAGTACCAGCAGCCGAGGGCTCAGATACATTAGCTACAACAGAGGCCTGTTCAACATTAGGGACAGAGACATGTACTATATCAGCAGGACACCGTGTGCAACTTCTGCAAGAAGCCAGGCCATTGGTGGAACGATTGCAGGAAGAGGCTGGGCATGTGTTTACTTTGCGGTTCAGCAGAGCATCAGTGTAGAGAGTGTCCCAAGAACCCGACACCATTGGCTCAGGTAGCACCAGGAGCTAGGGCTCCGACAGGGCAGCAGAGGGGACCACCATTGCAGACTCAGCAGCAGAGGTTCGTACAGCATCAGCAGCAGGCCAGGAAAGGCCAGCCAGGGCGAGCTTTCGCCATGACAGCCGAGGATGCTCAGGCCATTGGAGATCTAGTTGCAGGTTTCGTTCTTTTGATTCAAATTCTGCAATTACTGCCTTGAAAATTCGATTCCCTCTGTTCCTGGTTGATTTATCAACTTTGTTCTGTTGTTCATGTGTTATGTTTGATTTTCTTCTGAGATGAATCATATGGGCTAGGTCACCTCAGTTATGGGATCTAGAATCTTCGATGGTCATGTTTAGCTGGCATAGTGAGAACATATAGTCAGATTTAGGACATATTTCTCGGGTGTGGGAATTTAAGGTTTTCCCTGCCAAGCATGCGGCAATACAAAAATTTTAAATACCATGATTCTAGAGGTATGTGCCTTAGTCGAGGACTCTGTGATTATCGTAGCCTTGGTCACTAGCACGACGAAGATTCTGAGTATCATAATTTTGGACAGACGCATATGATTATCTGACGGTATGTTTGAGACTGATTGTGGGGTGTTTGACCTAGAAGGACTATTACCATTTTAATTTCGAGGACGAAATTTTTTAAGGTGGGTAGACTTGTAACACCCAGTTTTCTAAAATGAGAGTAATTTTAAAATTTTGTGTTTTAATTTATTTAATTATGATATTTAATCAATAATATGATTTTGGTGAATTTTAATCATTTTTTTAAACTTTTTAAATCATTACTTATGATTTTGGTGTTTGGCTAGTGTAACCTTGGAGACTGTTGACCTAGAGCCTAGTCATGTGATTAGGATGTTTAATTAGTACATTTTAGTCTAGAGGATATTTTGGTCATTTTAGAATTTATTGGAATTTATTATGATTTGTGGGAATTTGTGTGAATTTAATATTAATTAAATATTGCTATGTGCTATGTTAGTCTTAGGTCTAGATTGGGCCTAACCTAGAAGTTAGACTTAACCAATAAGCTAAGTTGGACTTGGTGATTTTAGTCATGACTAGAATATTCTCTTAGTTATCTAATTAGAGATTTTAGTTGGAGAGAAATTGGTATAGCAAAGGGGCCTTTTGGTAGAGAGACTTGAAACTAGCCAAGAAGCCCATGGCCCATCAAACCCAACTAAACCCTAACCCTAACCCACTATGGCCAGCCATCTAGGGAACCCCACCCCTATTTAATGCCTCCTTCATTTAGGGTTAGCCTCCCTTGGAAATAGATCTCAAGTTTAGAAAGAGGTAAATCTCCAACTTTAGAAATTCCTAGTAAATCTATTTTAATTCCTTTTTAATCCAAACAAATTACATTAGATCCTAATTCTATTGTTATTGCTGTTCATGGAGTTTTGTTCCAACTTTGGATCAATTTGATGAAGGTTGCTAGCAAGGAGGTGGATCTAGAAGAGACCTATTTCTTGGGAATTTTACCAATAGGTAATTGAACCCTAAACTCAGTAATTTTTAGATCTAATTGCATATTTAGGAAGCCCTAGGTGTCCCCTAGCTGTAGGACTTGATTTCGTATCAGAGTGGATTCATTTCGTGTCCGTATCGGACACGTATCGTATTGATAGAATAGGTGTTTGAAGAAATACCACATAGGAATTTATTTTCGTATTTTGAAATATAATTGCATGGATTTGTAGATCTTGATGTGTGTATTAACTTTTGTGAAGGTGTCCTAGTGTTTTGTATCCTTGTGTGTCGTGTATTTCGTATGGACACGCAGCACGGGCCTGTAGGCCGTGTCCTGCATCACGGGGTCCATTTCTCTGGACACAGGACACGTCGTGTCCTAAAATTTTAGGGGAATCTTGGGGCAATGTCTTCTACCAAGCTTCCAAAATTTGGGAATGCCTCGTGGTCTGTGCACGGAGATATGGACGTTGTATTGGCCGCGCACTGTCGCGCGCGGGCTGCTGTGTGAGTGCACAGGCACCACTGACACGCGTGTCGTGTCGTGTCTGTGGGACTCGTGGACCCAGTGCAGTGTGTGTCAGACCTAAATCTAACCTAGGTGAACCTCTGGACACGAGCACGTATCGTGTTGTGTCGTGTGTCGCGTGTTACACGTGCGTGCACGCGTGCACGACGATTGTCCGTGCACTGTCAGTGTCTGTGTTCGTGTGTTATTTTGGACACGATTCGTGTCCAATTCTTGGACACGAAGACCCTACCTAGTAACCTCACTTGTGTAACATTATTTACCAACCATTATTTTTAGATAATAATTGTATTTTGGTTTTCGAATTGGGTTTTCCCTAATTTACTGATACACTGCTCACATTTCTGATTTCTGAGAATTTGAAATCGGTTTTACTGTTTTCTAATGATTTTTGCAAAGTTAAATACACCTATATGTATCTGAGTGATAATGTACATGCTAAGGATTCATGTTGAATTATGAATTGTGCTAGTAATTGGGTTTTCGAATTAGAATTTTCCTAATTTACTGATGCCATGACTGAATGTTGAAACCTGAAATCGATTTCTAATTTAAACTATTTAGGAATGTTAGAAATCAGGATTTGCCCATTATGTAGGTTGGGTTGACACTAACTAAGGGTTGGTTCGAATGGGATCGAGCTAATGTGTACTTGTTCACTGTCATCTATTCTCATTCCTGAAATTCATGTTCATTGATTGCTTGCACTGTCAACTTGTTAGACATTTCTGAGAATCACTGAATTCTTGAAACACACATGAACTTCCACATACATTGTGAATTCCAGTTTTGTTCCTCACTTTATCCCCTCTTTGATACACACTTTTAGTTCACTGTTCACTCACACACGAAAAACCTGTAAACTGAGATTTGGTGATGAAGAAAACCGAGATTGTTGTTCAAAACTGAGATTTGATTTGAACTTGAAAGTTAGTTTTGAATGTTAGATTTAAACGTGAGAAGTGAGTTTTGATTGAAATTGGAAATTTGTTTTGAATGTTAGATTTAAACATAAAAAGATTTGTTTGGGAATTTGGGAATTAGTTTCATGAAAACACAGTTTGCAATATCCTGAGAATGTATAAACCTGAGATTGGGATAGGTTTTGATGTCAAAACAGTGGACTGAAATAGGTTTTGAAGTTCAAATGTTAACTAAGAATTATGTCACTGTTTTCCCATGTATCCACCCACTCACCACATATACAAACACACATCACTAATCCTTTTCCCTGTGAACACACATTGACACTTTCCATTTCCTGAGTTGACACATTATCTAATTGATTTACTGATTTCAGTTCACATTGACACCTTTGCACTTTATTCCAGTTTTCACTAACCTGTCACACACGCTCTCTCACTCTCTAAATCTCTAATATATGCATATGTAATATACATTTGTTAATATAATGTATGAGTATAGGTAGTAGGCTTTTATGTATGCAATGTATGCATATGTTGACACCAACCCATTCACTAAATTTCAGCCTTCTACTTGCCACACACACACTTTTACTACATACAACAATCTACACATTTGCCTATTTAAATAGCTCTCTAACTCTCTATGTGTAATGTATATAGATATATGTAGAGTATAGATGCATGTTAGTTATAACTTAAATAGTCTCTACTCTAATGTATACAGATGTGTACTTGTAGCCGTACATGTTGAGTATAATACTTGTGTAATATAGATGGGTTAGTTTTGTGCCATGTGTAGTGTAAACTCATAACTAATGTTGATTTCTCTTTTCATGTACACCTCCATGTTCACACACACACATAGCTTTACATGTTAGTTCCTTTCTCTTATATAAATAAATATATATATAATGTTGAATATGCATGAAAGTGATGTATTTTGATATGTGACTTGTGTTGGCTTGTATAGCCTTGGATTGGTATGTGTGGATGCTAGGGTAGACAAGGTTAGGCCTAGTGAGACTTGATTGAGTCTAGGTTGACCAAGTTGACCTAGCTTTGACTAGATAGTTGACTGAAGTTGACCAGGGTTGACTTTAGTCTAGAATTGACCTAGACATCATGTAGATGCATTGTAGCAGTCAATTTCTTATTTTAGACATATTGTGACTTGTGCTGTTCTATAGGAGACAGACACCACTCCTCGGACAGTAGATATTCTTCAGATACTTAGGATACAGGCGAGTACATTCTCTGACCGTTTCATACTTGCTAGAACGTCTATTCTTGCCATAGATTAATTTACTTGATGCTGACACGTTGGTAACATGGATTGGTACTATATGGATCTTCTTTTGCGATGTTATCTCCTTTGTGTTCACTAAATACATATTATGATGTGCGTTTCACTAACATATTGTATTTATTGAATACCATTATCATTGTACACTCATTGTGCATATTGTACTCTCATTATCACATTGAGCTCTATTGTACAAGCCATTGTACAAGCCATTGTATAAGGTAACGTAACTGAATTGGATCCTTGTGTATTGATTGGGGAGGGAGAGTAGAAATGGTTATGTGATCAATCTTATTGTATAAGAAATTGTATATGTCCATTGTACACCCACATACAAAGGAGTCCCATTTTATTGTATAACCTAACCCGTTTACATAACCATAGTGTACTCTAAATCATATATTGCTTACAGTTCTTACTTATCATATATAGATATTTTCTATTATCATATCCTTCGGTTTTTCATATACATCTTCTTTCAGCGTTTCATGTATCTTACTCTATTGCACGTTACATTTTCTAACCTGTTATGATCTGCGTGAGATGTATTATGCACGCTCCTGTCCTGACTGGACCTGTTGAAATTTTACAAAGGATGAGGATGAGGCCTGCGTAGACACCTATTATGGGACAGCTGTAGGCGACACTTGTGACCCGGACTTCCAGCCGGATCCTACTAGCTGTAGAGACTGAGGCTCCCTAGTCTAGGCTTATATTACTTTCTTGTCATTTGAGTTTGAGTTGTATATTGGGATCTGTATATTCTGGATATTGTTGAGTTGTATCTTAGACACTTAGTATCATCTCTCTATTGTATGTCTTGTGGATTTGGATTTCGTATCTTTTTATTATCTTATCGTATACCCTAGATGTGATTGAGATTGTATTCTGTTATGTTACCCCCATTCGGGGAGTATAACTGTGCATCACCTTATATTGTTAGATGTTGTGACCTAGGACAACGTTCTACCGTCGACACTGCGACGTAGGCTGGGCGTTGTTACGTTCTCGTACCCTTACAGTGGGTGCGGGTTGTGACACATGCGGCCAACAATTTCAGCCGCATGAAGACTCATGTGGCCAATAAATCCAGCCGCATGAATGCTGATGTGGCCAACGGATCCAGCCGCATGAATGCTGATGTGGCCAACAGACCCAGCCGCATGAATGCTGATATGGCCAACAAATTCCAGCCGCATGAATGCTGATACGGCCACAAATGCCAGCCGCATGAATGCCCATGCGGTAGCCAAATCTAGCCACATGAATTCTTATGCGACCACAAATACCAGCCGCATGAATGCTCCATGCGGCTCGGGTTGTCACGACCCGTACCCGTTTTTTTTAAAACGGATACGAGACGTGTCCAAGCCAGCCTATCCCGCAGTGTCGGCGGTAGAACGCTGTCACGGCCATGAAGATCAAATCACAAATAATGCTCATTCACATAATTAATTTAACTTACAATGATCACAAGTTTTACATTTATAGAAAAATATAAACTTGTACAAATAAATGAATGACTACAACTCAACTATCTAGCTAGTCTCTAGGCTTTTGCCTGCGAGTATTCCCGTCACTCCCCAAGCTAAATGAATCACGGCTAACCTGAAAAATATGGTTTCCAGTCAGGAACGGAACGAGCACAATTCACTGAATGCAAATTTCAAATAAAGAAAATGACTATAAAACAAAGGTTAGACATCAATCACGAGTTTTGAAAATAAACAGTAAATACGAAAAACCAATAGACACAAAATACTTTCCCCAACTGTTAGAAGTACCGTTGATATGTGATCAGTCTGGGCACTACACCGCACGGTCTACGATGTCTACTTGCAGAAAATAAGCACTGTCTACAATGTCTACTGCAGAAAATAAGCACTGTCTACGATGTCTACTTGCAGAAAAATAAGCACTGTCTACAATGTCTACTGCAGAAAATAAGCACTGTCTATAATGTCTACTGCATAAAATAAGCACTGTCTACAATGTCTACTGCATGAAAAATAACACTGTCTACGGTCGGATCACACATCCTTGGTACTTCTCATTCCCGACTCAAAAATTTGTAATAGAAAATAATCACATAATCGATGGAGAATCAATAAAATATAGTGAAAATCAATATCGAAATGCAGACAATAAACTGTACTCGTCTGTGGTCCTCTACTGGTGAAACCGACAGTTGAACTACTCAATGTGCCACAATAGTCAAAACCCGTACAACAGTCCCCGGAAGCTGAAATAAACATTACCAATGTTCTTAGAATAGTTAAATTAGCTAGAATTGCCTGTCCTTAAGTCCAATTCTGGACACAGGGGCAAAACGGTAATTTCGGGCAAAAACGATGTCCGTCGGGACCCGCTTTGCACCGAAAAGTGTGCCAGAGTCAACGGTCTCTAAAGTCGTCAAACTACATGTCTACGGATCCGATTTCCTGATACGAACCCAACCGTACGTCCAAAGTTAGATTTCGGCGGACCGTGCACAAAATCGCCCGTTGAGTGGGACCGTAGGGCCCGCAAAACGACGTTCCGATTCCACTGTCTCAGAATTGGACCAAACTTGGCATGCAGGACCAGAAAAATGATACGGCCCTGTGGCGTAAGTTTCATCTCGATCTGACGAGCGTGCACAAAGTTATTGAGAAATTTGCAAAGTGTACGATACGGTGAATTTCGACGGATACGCATCAAATTCGTCGCGCATACGCGACCAATTTGAATTCCGTCAAAGCCCACACAACCACGAAACCGATACGCAGCTTTCGATGCTTTCGGTTCGTGACCATGTCGCCCGGATTGGCGGGACGCACGTCGTATCGAGAGAATTTCTAAATTTTCTAATATTTAAAACAGGTTTTTCGCCAATTTGGAAATCTGATTTCTCGACGTACGGTCGACGAAATCAAACTCCGAAAGTTGGGTTGCAAAGTCCTATAGGTTGTCTAGGCCTGACCTCAAATTGTTTTTGAGACAGTCGACAGATCGACAAGAAACTGTCTTCCAAATCGGCGTTTAAACCCAACAAGGTTCTGTTTTTTAAATAGGTTTTTGTCGATCTTCTAATCGATTTCTCGGGCAACCTATTTTTTAATAATTCAATCTACCTGAAGGGGAATTTAGAGGTTTATATTGGGTCTATACCTGAACGAACGGTTCGAAGAATCGTTGACCGTGCGCGGAGAAAATACCACACGAAGTGGGCCTCGTCACGCTGCTGCTGCTGTTGTGCCTTCTGCGCGTGCGCCTCCTTGGCCGCCGGCGGTGCCTCACGGTGGTGCGCGGCCGTCGGGGGGGGGGGGGCTACGCAGGTGGCTGGGGTCGTCTGGGGTGTTGAGAGATCGGTTTTAGGGTTTTCAATACAATCCTCGTCTCCCTCTTCGACATATATAAATTCGTGTATATACGTGTGTTGAACCGAAACCATGCTGGGTTATACGCGTGGGGAGGGGAGAACTTGCATGGGCTAGGAAGGCTTGGGCCTGGGCCTGGGCCCGGGCTTGGGCCTGAGCCTTTCTACTTATTTTTATTTCTTTTTCCTTTAACCCTTATTACATGTATATATATACCTATATATATACATATATATGCACATATTTATATATATATATAATTACACACATATACATATATATCTTTATCTATCTATATATATATTCATATATATATATATATATATACATACACTAATATAACATACTCCATAAAATTCTAATTAAATATTTTTAATAGAAAATACTAATCTCAATTTTATCTATATACATATATAATATATTTGTATATACACACAAATACTCACGTATATAATATATATATATATATATATATATATATATATATATATATATATATATATATATATATATATATATATATATATATACTTTTTTTTTATATATATTTATATATACATACACATACACGTATAATATATACCGATATACATATACACGTATATAATTATATAACTCTATATAATCTATATACACTCACACATGTATATCTATATATATATATATATATATATATATATATATATATATATATATATATATATATATATATATATATACACACATATTTCTTTTGATAAATGATAAAATGATAATAACTAATAATAATAAATAATTTATATTTAATAACCACAGTAATAATATTAATATTATATAACCTCAATAAAAATAATAATAAAATTTCATAAATCAATAATGGTGTATATAAACCATTATGTTCAGTCTAAAAATCCCAAAATATTCGAGGACTTATTTTATACAAAAGTCACTGAATCACTAATAATAATATTTATAACATTTAAATACGAATACTCAGAAAATATTCATTAAATCATTAAAACGAAATACAACACCCTCTTACCAAATTCCACCAACATGAATGTCATTGGACGTGCCGCCTGACTACATGGGCTTGGGCTCAGTTCGGACTAACTTGGTTCAACCGGGTTCCTGCAAAGTCAATAAATCTAATAATAATTAATTAGACTTACTTATAATGGTCATGCTATAACTTGGCCTGGTTTTCCTAGTTAGGACACTCCTATGGCTCGGCCTTCCTTAGCATGGCTAATACACTAGTCTAGGCACGCCACAGCACTATCAGTGCCACGATTTCTAGTCACCTTGTACTCCAAATTTAATAATGATTAAAAATCATCTACCGTAATAATTAACTAAATAATTATCTATAAATCTAAAATCACCATTCTAATAAAATAATTAATAATAGAAAATATTCTAAATTTCTGGGAAGGGCAGCTACAAATCTACCCACCTTAAAAATAATTTCGTCCTCGAAATTTTAATTCATAACTATTTATTAAATTCAACAAGGAAATCTACCATTACCTTAATCTCCTCGAATTTAATTCCTCAAAAACAATTTATATCATCCTCCTAGCCATTTTGCAATTTCGAAACTCCGAGGACTTCTACCTACCTTTGGTCACGCTACTCCCTCAAATCTCATGTCACTAAAACTTTATAATCATCCAACTACTTGCTAAAATAGATATCTACGGTATAGGGCATCTGTAATCCTCTCCTATCTATCAAGCAACTCTAAAATTTTAATGAACAACAACTTACACAAGTGGCTAAGAAATATTAGTAAACTCTAAAGGCCTGATCCCTCGTCGCTCTGAGATAAAAAGGACGGGAAAATAAGGAAGAATAATCGGGAGCAACTGTGAAGTTTCAAGAGTAGTGGAGAGTATCCAATGTTACAGATAGAAAGGAAGTTCATGAACCACTGCCTTATTTGCTAGATTGGGTTACTCTAGTCTTGTCAATTGCTAAATCGAAAAACCCTTCGCTTCTTAGAGGGTCTTACAATCCATGCAATACGAAAATTTCATTTCCGCCATTCTAAACAAGGTTCAACAATAGAACAAAATTTGGGAAATCAAGGTTGTGATATATTTCGGGGTCATTTAAACACACAAGCAAGGAATATAATTGTAATGGAACATCGTATCGTGACTTCTAGGTAGATGGGATATGGGTTACGGATGGTATCACATCCTAAGAGGTGGAGACTACATAATAGGTATAGGGTCTGATTTCAAAAATAGTTCAGTTCTATAGTCCAAATATGGTGGTGTGCATGGATGGGTTCTACTGGGCCTTAATGGGTTCTCTATTTGGACATCAGTCGTTGGTTGGATGAACATTGGATTTCGATCTATAAGGATTGGACAAGATCCCAATGATGAAACTCTTCCTACTAGATTAGGGTATCCTAGATTAGGTTTCTATCCAAGGTTGAGCTAGTTGCCCGTCCGGTTGGTTAGCTAGGTCCCTAAAGCCCGAATTGTGCTTTCGGTGACTTTTGTATTTAAGTATCACATGAGGCCTCAATTGAATGGCATACTAGTGGCATGTGCGTAATGGGCTTCGAGTAGATCACAACCATATATTGGGTCGAAGGAATGGGTTCGAGGTTGAGTCTCTAATTGTAGTCTGGAAAGTATACCGGCAGTATGGTAAGGGTTATAGCTAGTCCTTTTTAACCCGAAAGTCATACCATAAAAATAGAGTACAAGGGGACATGCTTGAATGGGACATGATATACCTAGATGAAGGAGGACTCGTCTAGATCTTGCATATAAACTTTGTTGGAAGGTAACAGCTGGTCTCGTGCTCCGAATATTAATGACACGGCCGGGGACACAAAATGATCTAAATGAAAAATGGGAGTCCAAGGGCACTAATCATCATCCTAATGGAAGTTATTCTAATCAATCGGTAATCCTCGTGTATCCTAAAATTTTAGAAGGCTTACGGTCTACCCACCTTAGAAGCTAGGACATGGTCTTAGGAATAATGAGGTCAGAAGAATTCCAAAATCCAGGTATTGTACCTCGACTCTTGTTAATAAAGAATCAAGCACGACGTAACGGGGTACGATGGTTATAAGTCGAGTCAAGGATCGTTCCTCACTAAATGGAAAACGAGTGTGTACCATGATACATGGTCGCTAAAATAGAATGATATGCTTGTCCACAGTATACATGAGTTGTAGTGATCATGCATTGCTGTTGACAACTAGTAGGTCATAATATGACAGGGTATTTAAGCTACGGTATTGGCTAAGCTAGTGACTGTGGGGTTCCCATACTAGTTAGGCTTTAATAATAAAATTTACGTGACTAGGGTAATACTTGTTGGAAACCAATCTCGAGATGAGTGTCTACCATAGTCACGGTAAATTATTGTCCTTAGCCTTGTCTATTCATCTCATGTTTAAACTGTGGGCTTTGGTCGAGGGATGGTTGAGTCAAGGCATAAGGGTTGAAAGTAAAGGCAATATTCAAGAAAGTATTTAGAGACACAATGAATTGTTTTTTGAGAATAGATAGTCTCCTGGGTTGGCATCACGACTAGGGGTAAAACCCTAAACATTCTTAAATTCAGATGGCTTGAAAGTCCCGATAACAGTTTGTGGTCGAGAGGAGAACGAGTAACTCGATCACATGGCTGGCTGACGATAACTACCCTTGTGTATACAACTACCACAGCCATGGGGATACGCGATATCTCTCTACCAATTACGAGCTTCTGCCTTTCCGAACCAGTGAAAGACAAAACAATAAAGAGTTCAAGAAAGATGTTACTGAATACAATCACGTGATTCAAGGGCGAACGTATAATTCAAGAGGAATTGTCAAAGCAGTCGTGGATGAGATCCTAGATACCTATATATCTCCATCCACGTAGTGTAATTAAACGAAGAGCGAATCAAATGCATCATGGTTGATCAGACCATAATACACTGATTCTGATTAGACAATAAGTTAGCAGGCGTCCCCACTAAACATATGCCTTGAATCAAGCTCGAGAACAGAGTAAGCTTACAAAAACTAGGCTGTAATAGCAGTGTTGGTCAAGATAGTCAAGATACAAGTACGCAAGATTTTTGAAAAAAGGCACAAGTAGTTCAAGTTTAGAGGGAATCAAACTTCACCTGGTGTTCTTGCTTCTATAGACATCCCACTATCATCTTATCCTTAAGTCCTTGGTCGACTAATGGTTTATGGACTTCTGAATTCTATATTCTAGGTAACCTATTAGTGTCAGTCAATTTTCTCATCAATAGATCACGAGGATCATATGGAGTGCTAAGTCGGGAGACATGTTACCAACTTACAAACTTTCACTACTATTGGCTTTGGATCTTATAGGACATACATGGTACGGTCCTATCCTCTATTGTACCCTAAACTTGTAATCACGTCTGAAATTATTTCACCGAGGATTATGCCTCGTCCGTATACTCGGGCGATGGTAAACTCTTGGTTCTGTGATTCAGATGGGATATGCTATCAGATACTCTACCCTATCTCGACACCCGGGTAACTATGATCAAAGAGGACCACTAGCCATAGTTTTAGGAATATTCTATAACCTATACTTTTCTTAAAAATTTCAACTCTATGGTCGTGTCTCGCCAGTGCGCTGCTGGCTGCAGTGAGTCCATAGTCTCCATAATTCAAATAAATGGCGACAGTGCGCTGCTGTCCTGCCATTATGAGTCAACTAATATTCTTTTAACTATATCTGTAAAACTTCATGGGCTTCTATAGATTCAAACAAGTTGACTATGAAATAAAGCGTAAACATTTGTCCTATCAGTCACAACCCTTAAAATAAAGGATTGAACAGGGAGAAATAACTGAGGACAAAAGAAATACAATAACATTCTAACTATTCTATGTGTATTCAAGCCTTTGAGGAAAAAACTTGAATCGAAACTAACTTGAGGTTCATCTATGGATAACATAAGAATAACAATTCTTAGGGCAAAAATAGGAACTAAATAGGCAATTTGACTAAGATGTGAGGATGATATCCAAAGGGCAAGGAGAAGGAATTGCACCATTTATCAAGGTTAGATCATTAATTCTATGAAACCCTGCCTTACCAAGGGAATACTCTATCCAAATTAGATTACATCGTCATATCAATAGATACTGGTGTACCTATGGGGATCTGATAACTATCAAAATTAATAACTCCTTATCTACATTGCATGGCCTAGACTACCCATCGGTAAATTTGTATAAGGGACTCCTAGTCCTAGTCATTCTCGTAAATTAAATTAATTTCTAATTCGTGAATGAGCATTTCTAGTCGCAGGCTCGCAATAGTACGACTAACTTAAGTACTATCACGAGTTCGCATGATTTGCAAAGACTGACCTGCATGGACCACCACAAAAACTTGTCACGACCCGTACCCTTTTTTTTAAAACGGATACGAGACGTGTCCAAGCCAGCCTACGTCGCAGTGTCGGCGGTAGAACGCTGTCACGGCCATGAAGATCAAATCACAAATAATGCACATTCACATAATTAATTTAACCTACAATGATCACAAGTTTTACATTTATAAAAAATATAAACTTGTACAAATAAATGAATAACTACAACTCAACTATCTAGCTAGTCTCTAGGCTTTTGCCTGCGAGTATTTCCGTCACTCCCCAAGCTAAATGAATCACGGCTAACCTAAAAATATGGTTTCCAGTCAGGAATGGAATGAGCACAATTCACTGAATGCAATTTCAAATAAAGAAAATGACTATAAAACAAAGGTTAGACATCAATCATGAGTTTGAAAATAAACAGTAAATACTGAAAAACAAATAGACACAAAATACTTTCCCAACTGTTAGAAGTATCGTTGATATGTGATCAGTCTGGGCCACTACACCGCATGGTCTACGATGTCTACTTGTAGAAAAGTAAGCACTGTCTACGATGTCTACTTGCAGAAAATAAGCACTGTCTACAATGTCTACTGCAGAAAATAAGCACTGTCTACGATGTCTACTTGCAGAAAAATAAGCACTGTCTACAATGTCTACTGCAGAAAATAAGCACTAGTCTACAATGTCTACTGCATGAAAATAAGCACTGTCTACAATGTCTACTGCATGAAAATAAACACTGTCTACGGTCGGATCACACATCCTTGGTACTTCTCATTCCCGACTCAACAATTTGTAATAGAAAATAATCACATAACCGATGGCCAATCAATGAAATATAGTGAAAATCAATATCGAAATGCAGATAATAAACTGTACTCGCCTGTGGTCCTCTGCTGGTAAAACCGACAGTATGAACTACTCAATGTGCCACAATAGTCAAAATCCGTACAACAGTCCCCGGAAGCTGAAATAAACATTACCAATGTTCTCAGAATAGTCAAATTAGCTAGGATTGCCTGTCCTTAAGTCCAATTCTGGACACAAGGGCAAAAACGGTAATCTTGGGCCTGAGCCTTTCTACTTATTTTATTTCTTTTTTCCTTTAACCCTTATTACATGTATATATATACCTATATATATACATATCTATAAAATATATATATATATATATATATATATATATATATATATATATATATATATATATATATATATATATATATATATATATATAATTACACACATATACGTATATATCTTTATCTATCTATATATATATATATATATTCATATATATATACATACACTAATATAACATACTCCATAAAATTCTAATTAAATATTTTTAATAGAAAATACTAATCTCAATTTTATCTATATACATATATATAATATATTTGTATATACATATATAATATATTTGTATACACACAATTTTATCTATCTACATATATAATATATTTGTATATACACACAAATATTCATATATACCGATATACATATAAACGTATATAATTATATAACTCTATATATATCTATATACACTCACACATGTATATATATATATATATATATATATATATATATATATATATATATATATATTATATATATATATATATATATATATATATATATATATATATATATATATATATTAAAATATATATATATATATATTTTATTAATATTATTACTGTGGTTATTAATATATATATATATATATATATATATATATATATATATATATATATATATATATATATATATATATATATATATACACATATTTCTTTCGATAAATGATAAAATGATAATAACTAATAATAATAAATAATTTATATTTAATAACCACAGTAATAATATTAATATTATATAACCTCAATAAAAATAATAATAAAATTTCATAAATCAATAATGGTGTATATAAACCATTATGTTCAGTCTAAAAATCCCAAAATATGCGAGGACCTATTTTATACAAAAGTCACTGAATCACTAATAATAATATTTATAAAATTTAAATACGAATACTCAGAAAATATTCATTAAATCATTAAAACGAAATACAACACCCTCTTACCAAATTCCACCAACATGAATGTCATTGGACGTGCCGCCTGACTACATGGGCTTGGGCTCAGTTCGGACTAACTTGGTTCAACCGGGTTCCTGCAAAGTCAATAAATCTAATAATAATTAATTAGACTTACTTATAATGGTCATGCTATAACTTGGCCTAGTTTTCCTAGTTAGGACACTCCTATGGCTCGGCCTTCCTTAGCATGGCTAATACACTAGTCTAGGCACGCCACTGCACTATCAGTGCCACGATTTCTAGTCGCCTTGTACTCCAAATTTAATAATAATTAAAAATCATCTACCGTAATAATTAACTAAATAATTATCTATAAAATCTAAAATCACCATTCTAATAAAATAATTAATAATAGAAAATATTCTAAATTTCTGGGAAGGGCAGCTACACGGGTTCTGTCTTTGACCGCCTCTCCTGCGGTCCTGACTCCATATACTCCCAAGAAAATGTGCCAGACTCTGTGCGGCACCATTTAGACTTTTCCTACTATGCACCCTCGGGTGCTAGAGCGAAGAAGTCTAAGGACAGCGCGGGCTCGGCGAGCTCAGTCAGCTGTCCCAACCTCTGACCATCAGAGCTCTCCGCTTACTGTTATACGGGCCTCCGATGGAAAGTTATACAGAACCACTCGAGTCCAGCCCCCGGCGGCAAACGGACAGAGTGGTTCTCAAGAGTCTCCCAACAATCAGGGAGTAAACTTGGTACCAACACACTCGGATGCTCAGGATTCCTGGGACCATAAAACGGGTATAAAGGTTGCTCGATGTAGGAACGAAATAGTAAAGCGTAATACTCTAGAGGGGGGTGAATAGAGTTGGCAGCGGAATAATGCTAATTAAAAAAGTTAGCAACACAATCACAGAATATTAATCACAACTGAAATAAAGTAAAGACAGAGTTAAGAGAGCAAACGCAAAGACAGCGATGTATACTGGTTTTCCCTCTGTTGAGGACTAATCCAGTCGGTAGAACTCTTGCTACCAGTTGAATCCACTATTGGAAAAAAACTGTAAGTTTTCTTACGAAGTCCTTGCAACTTCTACAACTGCGAGCTTTGATACGAAGAACTCGTCCAACTTAAATGTGAAGAGGTATTCTTCAATCAAGCCTTCTGATTACAATCTCTCAGAAACTTCTAGACCGTACCGCACTGGCAAATCGACTAGAGGATTGTAATTGGCTTGGGATCTGAAATTGAAAGCTCTAGAAAACTCTTTGGAAGACTGAAAGCTTTAGATAGAGAGAAGATTGAAAGTGAATGAGTGAATTGAAATGATTCGAAATCCTTCTCTATTTATAGGAATTCCAAAGGCAGACTTCTGACAGAATTCGGGCAGAATTCGGGCAGAACTCTATGAGCAAATCTCGGTCAAATCCGTAACTGCAGGAGGACCAAGTAACAAGGATTCAAAATCACAATGGCCACCAACCGAACTCTGGCCGAACTCTGGTCCGAAGTTCTGTCAGGGTTTAGTCAGGGTTTAGTTAGGGTTTTAAAAAAGCTTTTTTATGATTTTTGAAAACCTTTTTGTAAACCTTTTTGAAAGGACATTTTAAAAACATTTTGAACTCATTTAAGGGTAGCCTATTTGCCAGTGCGACTCGGTGTACAACATATTCCTAGACACAAATAAAATAAAAAATACATTGCATAAGGAATTACAGACTCGAGTAGGCAAACAGATCTTCGGTCTTGAATTCAGTGGATAGCCATTCTTGATCAAGTTCAAGAGTCCGAGATGTCCCGACTAGCTTTGTATATCCAGACAGAGTTTAATCAATTATTAAAATCAGGTTGACCATATGACCAATGGGCTAACAATCTCCCCATTTTGATAATTGACAAACTATGAATGATATAACATTAAGCTTGTTCAAAATATCAAAAAGTAGAATTGTTATATCCTGTATCTCAAAAAAAATGTTAGATCTTTTAATTTTTCTCCCCCTTTGTCACTTAGCAAAATAATTGCAAAAGATAAAGCTCCCCCGCAATCAATGCATAAGTAACAAATAGTGAGAAAACACATATAAAAGAAATAAGGCATAAAACTAGAGAAATATCACAGGCATGTATTGAAGAAAAAAAAATCATCACAGGCATATAATTTCACAGACAGTTATAAAGAATGAAGCAATATAAGAAATAGTGCTATCATAAACTGAAACTGAAACAAAGTGCTGAAATAAACTGGAATGTCATAAACTCGAGGCATAATAAACATGTCCATGAAAATAAAAAAGTACTAAAGCAAACTAGAAAGTGCTAATAATAATCAAAAAGTACTGATAATAACTTGGAATGTCGGAGCATTTCCAAGTGCACAGTAAAATATCACTCAAAATCATATAGTCACATCTCCTCATCATCCTTGACTCATTTCAAAAAATTTAATTCAAAGATTAGTAATTTCAACCTTCAATTAACATAATTAATATTATTTTATGGATTAAATATCGTTACACAGCGACTGTTTCAGATTAGCTGTAGGAGTACTGTCCCAGCTGGCGGAGGTTCACCGGGGAACTCTTAAGTACCGCTTCGCTTCAACCGTAGTTGTGGTGACAGACAGACTCTTTATTGGCTTGATCTCTAACACAGTTTTTGCGTAATGATATATAATCATAAAACAAATTAATTAATATTATTGACGTCCAAAATTCCTAATTCTCGACGTAAATAATTGAAACGATCTTCCGCTAGAGGTTTAGTGAAGATGTCAGCTAGTTGATTTTCAGTATCTATGTACACAAGGTTTATATCTCCATTTTGATGATGATCTCTAAGAAAGTGATGTCGAATCTCGATATGTTTAGTACGAGAGTGACATACTGGATTCTTTGTCAAATTAATAGTGCTCGTGTTATCACAGAAAATGGGAATATGTGTGTAAAATAAATCATAGTCTTCTAGGGTTTGTTTTATCCACAAAATCTGAGCACAACAACGTCCTGCGGCGATGTACTCAGCCTCTGTTGTTGATAAGGCTACAGAATTTTGCTTTTTACTAAACTATGAGACTAAAGCCTTGCCTAAGAAATAACATGTGCCATTGGTACTTTTTCTATCAACTTTACATCCAGCAAAATCTGCATCCGAATAACCAATAAGGTCAAAGGACTTAGTTTTGGGATACCACAAGCCAACAGAAGAAGTGCCCTTAAGGTATCGAAAGATACGCTTAACTGCGAACAGATGTGATTCCTTTGGATTAGCTTGAAAACGTGCACACAGGCAAACACTAAATATTATATCTGGACGACTAGCAGTTAAATAAAGTAAACTACCAATCATACCTCGATACTTACGTGTGTCGACTGGCTTGCCTTGTTCATCTGAATCAAGCTTTGTTGAAGTTGCCATTGGAGTGCCAATAGGTTTGACATTGTCCAGATCAAACTTCTTTAGCAGGTCTTTTGTATACTTGGCTTGATTTATAAATGTCCCATTATCAGTTTGTTTGATTTGCAATTCGAGAAAGAATTTCAGCTCTTCCATCATGCTCATCTCAAACTCATTCTGCATACACTTAGAAAATTCTTGACACAGAGATTCATCAGTAGATCCAAATATAATATCATCAACATAGATTTGAATTAAAAGAAGTTTGCCATTAAAAGACTTAATAAACAGTGTAGTGTCAACCTTGCCTTTTGAAAAACCGTTGTCAAGCAGAAAAGAGCTTAGACGACCATACCAAGCACGAGGGGATTGTTTTAAACCGTATAAGGCTTTCTTCAACTTGAAAACATGATCAGGGTTTTTAAAATCCGTAAACCTGAAGTTGTGCTACAAAAACTTCTTCTTTTATAAAACCATTTAAAAAAGCACTCTTGACATCCATTTGAAATAGTTTGAAATCATGAAAACATGCAAATGCACATAACATGCGAATGGATTCTAATCTCGCAACTGGGGCATAAGTCTCATCGTAGTCTATACCTTCTTCTTGATTGTATTCTTGAGCTACGAGTCGAGCCTTATTACGAGTCACTAATCCATTCTCATTTAGTTTATTTCAGAATACCCAACGGGTGCCAATGACCGATGATCAATAGGCCTGGGAATAAGTTCCCAAACTTGATTCCGTTCAAATTGGTTTAATTCCTCTTGCATAGCATCTATCCAAAAACTATCACTATATGCTTCATCAATAGTTTTGGGTTCTAGCTGTGAAATAAATGCAACAATAGAAACAATATCTCTACTGGATGTACGAGTACTTACTCCTTTGGTAATATCACCAATTACCAAATCTTTTGGATGATCAGCTGTAAATTTCAACCTTTTCGGTAGATTCTGAAGATAGCTGGTTCCTGGATCTTCTCTAGGAGGTTCAGCTAGTGCAGAGCTTGGTTGAGGATCAGCTGATGTTGAACTTGATGCAGTCAGATCTTCATCACTGTCATCGATAGTCATTTGATTTAGTTCATCAAAAGTGACATTGATTGACTCTTCGATGATCATGGTTCGTTTGTTGAAGACTCTATATCCTTTGCTCTTGGTCGCATAACCTAAAAATATACCTTCATCGGCCTTTTTATCAAATTTTCCCAAATTGTCTTTTGTATTAAGAATAAAACATTTACAACCAAATATTCTAAAGTATGAAACAGATGGAATTCTATCAAACCATAACTCAAATGGAGTCTTCTTCGATTTGGATCGAATTAGAACTCTATTGAGAACAAAGCAAGCTGTATTGACAGCTTCAGCCCAGAAATATTTGGGTAGACTAAACTGGTTTAACATCACTCTGGCCATTTCGGTTAGAGTTCTGTTCTTACGTTCCACAACTCCATTTTGTTGTGGAGTCCTAGGGCAATAGAACTCGTGTACAAAACCGTGTGTGTCACAAAATTGCTCAAAATTAGCATTCTCGAATTCGCCTCCATGATCACTTCTGATTCGAGTGATCATGTAACCTTTTTCATTCTGTACTTTCTTGCAAAAGGCGACAAATTCGGATAATGCATCATTCTTGCGTGTCAAGAAATTCATCTACGTGTATCTAGAGAAATCATCTACAATTACGAAAGCATAAAGCTTACCTCCGAGGCTAGCAACTCTGCTAGAACCAAATAAGTCCATATGAAGCAATTGTAGAGGTCTAGTAGTACATACTGCGTTTACTGACTTGAATGTGAATATGGTAGCTTTGT
Organism: Iris pallida; assembly: GCA_029216955.1. NCBI lineage: Eukaryota > Viridiplantae > Streptophyta > Magnoliopsida > Asparagales > Iridaceae > Iris > Iris pallida. Next base: position 54,013,990 of record JANAVB010007399.1, on the reverse strand, counting down.
TCTTTTTATATTGGCTGCATATCGAATCCTTCTTGAATGTAATGTCCGGTAAACCACGTACTAGCTTCTTTGTGGATAATCTTGAGATCGTATCCATATTAGCGTGATCGAGTCTCATATGCCACAGATGACTCTCATCACTCTTGGCCATTAAGCATCTACCAATATCACCGATACCAATAATATACCCTTTCAAGTTATTACCGAAGGAGACATAGCCTTCCTTCTTTTTCTTCGACAGTGTTGCAAATAGGGTAGCGTCACCGGTCATATGCCGTGAACAACCGCTGTCGAGGATCCATTTGCTTCTAGCATGTGAAGGGTGTTCTACCTACAAAATAGTTTGCAGATGAAACTTTTGGTACCCATTTCTTGTAGGGTCCTGAATTGTTAGCTTTTGGTATCCAAGCATAAACATTTAAATCAACAAGCTTTCTCATTCTACATGCAGATAAAATATGACCAATGAGGCCACAATAATGACATTGTGCATGTCGAGTGTTGAAAGCTGAGTGGTGTGCATGGTTGGTAGGTTTAGGTTTTCTAGTATAGAAGAAAGCATACCTATAATCTTGTTTGGGCTTAACCTTTTGGGGTAAAGGTTTTATATGGTTAGGTCTGACAGTGTTTGGTTTGGAAATGTTCCGATTTTTTGGTAAGTAACACGTGTTAGGGTAGAAAGCAGCAGGCTCAGGCTGTTTTCCTAACCTAATTTCCAATCTTTTGGAAGTGTCATACAACTTAGTATAATCAGAAGTGAGTGATTCCATTCTGATTTGTGCACATCGAAGACTGTTCTTCTCTATATAAAGTTCTTCCTTGAGTTGGTCAATAAATTTGTCTTTCTCTTCAGATGACTTGGTAGTCTCGTGTAATAAGAGCTTTGTTGAAGAAAGCTCACCAGACTCACTAACATTATTTCTAACCTCAGCTAGTAGGTCGGTAAGTCTACCTATTTCACCTTTGTACTCTTTAAGTACCTTCTTAGAGGTCTGATACTTGCTACGCAGTTTCCTGTAATCAGCAATCAGGTCACTGAAGGCATCTCCTAATTGCTCAAAGGTGAAGTCATCATAAGTATTAACTACAGGTTCAGTAGGTACCTGATCGGATGCCATAAAGCATACGTTTGTAGCGTCTTCTGATTGTTCGTCTTCTGAGTCGCTGGCTTCACTTTCATGCCATATGCTGGTATTGGCATATCTCCTAGATGTTGATTTCTTCAGGTTCCCTTTTTCATACCTGTTGCTCTTCTTGCTTGATGATGAGTTTGTAGGACAATCCTTCTTCATATGTCCCTTCTTCTTGCAACCATAGCAGACAACATCTTCTTGATACCAGTTGTTGCTGTTGTTTTCTTTGACTCTCTTCTCATGTCTCATGAATCTTTTGAACTTCCTTGCTAGGAGTGCTTGATCTTCAGCGTCAGATCCACTGCTGTCTGAATCACCTTCAGCAGCTTTTCTGTGCTGAGCCTTGAAAGCGATCGTCTTTTCCTTTGGTGCAGGCTCTTCAAAATTTGTAGCTCCAGTTCATGAGTGAGTAGCTTACCCATGAGTACTTCGAGTGTCATCATAGTGAGGTCGTTTCCTTCAATAATAGCAGTAGCCTTTGGAATCCAGTTCTTGGTGAGAGCTCGCAGGAGTTTGCGAATCTTTTCATGGTTACTGTAATCTTTGCCTAAGGAGGACAAAGGATTTACAATATCCAAGAATCTCTCGAATATTTGTGTAACTGTTTCGTTGGGCTTCATCTTGAACGCCTCGTACTCTTGAGTAAGTCTGCTGACTTTAGATTCTTTGACTTGAGTCGTGCCTTCATGTGTGACTTCAAGTAGCTTCCATACTTCATTAGCCGTTGTGCAGATAGACACCCTGTTAAATTCAGTTCTGTCTAAAGCACAAAAAAGAGCATTAATGGCACGTGCGTCAAGACTGGCCCTTTTCTTTTCTTCCTCTGTATATCTGCTATGGGGTTTTTCAACTAAAACTTCATCAATATTTATACGAGGTAGTTTTTGATAGCCATCAAGAATAATGGACCATAAATCAAAGTCAAGTGATTTCAAGAAGAAACTCATCCGTGTTTTCCAATAGGTATAGTTCGTACCATCAAACAGTGGGGATCTGTTTGTGGCCTGGCCTTTACTTGTGAATTTCACAGTTGCCATGTGTTGTGTTGTGATTTATATAACAGTTAATAAAAATGAATAAATGATTGCACTGTTACCTTTGCTTTACCTGTAACACCCGCTCTGATACCAATTGTAGGAACGAAATAGTAAAGCGTAATACTCTAGAGGGGGGTGAATAGAGTTGGCAGCGGAATAATGCTAATTAAAAAAGTTAGCAGCACAATCACAGAATATTAATCACAACTGAAATAAAGTAAAGATAGAGTTAAGAGAGCAAACGCAAAGATAGCGATGTATACTGGTTTTCCCCTGTTGAGGACTAATCCAGTCGGTAGAACTCTTGCTACCAGTTGAATCCACTATTGGAAAAAACTGCAAGTTTTCTTACGAAGTCCTTGCAACATCTACAAAGCGAACTTTGATACGAAGAACTCGTCCAACTTCAAATGTGAAGAGGTATTCTTCAATCAAGCCTTCTGATTACAATCTCTCAGAAACTTCTAGACCGTACCGCACTGGCAAATCGACTAGAAGATTGTAATTGGCTTGGGATCTAAAATTGAATGCTCTAAAAAACTCTTTGGAAGACTGAAAGCTTTAGATAGAGAGAAGATTGAAAGTGAATGAGTGAATTGAAATGATCGAAATCCTTCTCTATTTATAGGAATTCCAAAGGCAGACTTCTGACAGAATTCGGACAGAATTCGGGCAGAACTCTATGAGCAAATCTCGGTCAAATCTGCAACTGCAGGAGGACCAAGTACAAGGATTCAAAATCACAACGGCCACCAACCGAACTCTGGCCGAACTCGGTCCGAGTTCTGTCAGGGTTTAGTCAGAGTCTAGTTAGGGTTTTAAAAAGCTTTTTGGTGATTTTTGAAAACCTTTTTGAAAACCTTTTTGTAAACCTTTTTGAAAGGACATTTTAAAAATATTTTGAACTCATTTAAGGGTAGCCTATTTGCCAGTACGACTCAGTGTACAACATATTCCTAGACTCAAATAAAATAAAAATACATTGCATAAGGAATTACAGACTCGAGTAGGCAAACATGTTTTCCATAAAGAAATTCTCTTTATTTGTTGTGTTTCTGGGAAAATTACAACTTTAGGAATCCGATCTAGAAGACGATCGCTTTATCCCTTGGACTATGCGAAGAAGAAAAGCTCTCAAAATTTTGACAGTAGATATCAATATATCTGTACAATGAATGAGAAAAAGAACTCTATTTATAGAGTCAAAACAGTAACTGAAAAGATAACTACCTCACCACTGGTGCACTTGAAAAGTCACGCAGACTCTAAATACACGCAGGGTTAGTGAGTAGTTACTGGACGTGGCCCGTAACTGTTGCACACATGGCATCAGTGCATGGGTCGTGTGCAGGTTACTGGGCACGCGAGAGAGAGAGATCGGTGGCATGGCTGCCACGTACTCCAGTTGAAATGAAATCCACGCTGACTTGCTGAAGGCAAAAATCCACGCAGATTCGTTGACGCAGACTCGTTGAAGGCGAAATCCACGCAAGCTTTGAAGAAGAATACTTCAGAATTCACGCAGGCTTTGAGAAGAATAACTCAAAAGTCACGCAATGTTTTGAGGAAGGAGAAGGTTCAGAATCCACGCAAACCGCCAGCTGTCTTGATTTGGCACGCTTCGTCTGACACAAAATCTCTGACATTGATTATATTGTCAGCCGCATTTAATGGAGACAAGACCCAAAGTCATGCCAACTTGGTGAAGAGTGAGTCTTGCTAAGGAAGATTTCGAAAATCACGTAAAAGACGGCTGTGATCTCTCGAGTTCTGTGCATACGTGGCATACGAGGAGACGTTTTTTCGACTGTTGTGTTGTCAGTCATTATGATTCTGACGTATGGCTAAGCTGTCTCTGCATGACTTCTAAAGGAAATGGCCAGGCAGAACTTAGCGTATCTTTTGTGCTGCTTCTTGGATCACTCTGCGTGACTTGTTCTGATCAACTCAGCATGACTTCATTTTTGAGGCCTACAAAACCCTCTTCAAAGTTTTCGAAAAATGATAAAATATTTTCGAAATACTTTGAAATAGAGATGATGAAATGAGTTAAAGTCACGCTGAGATGACTCTAAAATTTTTTGGAAGTCAAAAAGACTTCGAAGTTCTTTGAAAACATCCAAATGAACTTATTAAATGTCATAATGACTCTTCGTTCTCCGAGACTGATTGCGTCCAATTTATGGTGGAATATGAACTGTCGACGAGATCTGTTATATAAACAGGAAGAGATTCTCAGTTTTGACATTCATCTCTCGAAAATATGACCCCAAAGGAAGCAGCCGAAGAGGAAGCACGCAAGTTGGGCTTTTGTTCCCATGGTGACCCCACTTTTAGGGGCAAAGAACCCGAACCTGTCATCATCGAGCTCAAGGACGACTCCACGCAGTTAGCCAAGAATCTCTTGAGCTACTTTGGATTGGATGGCTCGTCTTCTTCTGATGGGCGGAGCCTTATGGAGAAGCGTGAAATGCTCGAGACTCTGTTGCATCGCCTGGGAGTTAGGAGCGTAGAAGAACTAGGCACCAAGCTCAGTCGCTCTGAAAAATAGAGCGTGACTTTTATGCTTTTGTTGTACTCTTTTTCTTGAAGAATTTGTCTCAAATAAACTCCGTTTAAGGAAACTTTGTTTACGATATATCCTTCCCACTTTGTATTTTTGCCTTTATTCATTGATCTTTTGACTCAGAAATCAGAAAGACTAAATATCATTTTCATAAATATGATATTGAGATAGAAAATTCAGAGGTAATATGGACATAATTTTCTGGATATCAAATTTGTTGAGAAAATGATACAAAGTAGAATACCTATCTCCACTGGGGATAATAGATATCAGAATGATTCTTCGGAAAGAACAATGAAACAGCTGGAGAATGATGAGAGGACAATCTTGATAGAAATATTAGACGTAGTACTTCTTCAAGAATTTGTCGTTGATGGGCATCATAGTGGCTTTACCATCTAGAGTAGTGAGTTGATAAGCCCCATTAGAAAAGATCTTATTGACAATGAATGGACCTTCCCATTTTGCATCAAACTTGCCCTTACTCATGTGTGTCATAGTCATCGGGCGTCTGACAGTAAGCACAAGTTCTCCTTTCTGAAATGTTCAAATTCTGACTTTCTTGTTAAAAGCCCTTGAAATTCTAGCTTGATAGAATTCAATATTTTGTTGAGCAGATAACCGCTTTTCATCCAGAGCCTCCAATTCTTGAAGTCTAAGACGATCATTATTTTCTGAGGTAAGTTCATTAGCGATTGCTATCCTTAAAGAAGGAATTTGAATCTCTAGTGGGAGAACAGCCTCAGATCCGTACACCAGAGAGAAAGGTGTACACTTAGTAGCATTACGGACTGTAGTGCGATAAGCCCACAAGCATTCACCAAGCTTCTCACTCCAATTTCGTTTGTTGGAAGAAATAAACTTCTTCAAGAGTTTGATGATGGTTTTGTTGAAAGCTTCTGCTAATCCATTAGCGGCAGGATTATATGCGGTAGAAGCCACATTATCAATCCAATGATCGTCGCAGAATCGAGTAAATCTCTGACTGACAAATTGTGGTCCATTATCATGAATAATGTGCCGAGGGACACCAAATCTATAGATGACATGGTGTTTGATAAAGCTGATAACATTGGAAGCCTTGACTTCAGATAATGGAATGGCTTCGGCCCATTTGGAGAAATAATCGGTTATTGCAAGAATAAACCGATGTCCTTTAGATGAAGGCGGATTAATTGGGCCAATAATGTCCATGTCCCAAGCTTCAAAGGGCCATGATGCTGCCGTCGGATGTAGAAACTCCGAAGGTTGATGTATAAAATCCGCATGGATTTGGCAAGCTTTATATTTCCTTGCATATTCAATGGCATCTGATACCATAGTTGGCCAATAATAATCCATCCGTCGAATACGGTCTTGAAGTTTTGGCCCAGGTTGATGCGCTCCACAAATTCCTGTTGACACAAAGTCACAGTCAACCAAATATTGACTACATTGACCAAATAATATTTGTATTAATTCAATACGACACACGACGACTGCATTCAGTTCAAGACAGATGACAGCTCAGTCTCCGGCTCTCAGTGTGTTCTGGAGTCTGTATTTTATAATTTTATTGAGTCTAGATTTATGTACTCTGAGTCTTGCTGAGCTCTTGGAACTTAGTCTATAACCTACCCAAAATCCCAAGCTCCACTGAACCAAAAACTGCCCACTGGTCCCCTTAGAACCACTCTGTGCTCTGGAGACAGAGTTCGGGCCGAACTCTGCCTCCACACAGAGTTCGGGCCGAACTCTGTCCCCTAGAAATCAGGAACCCTAATTTTAGGGATAGCTGGTTGCTAGCTGTCCAACGGCCAAATTTTTGAATTTTCCTAACCGAATTCTGGCCGAATTCTGCCTATAAAAACACTATAAATAGGGCATGAATTCTCTCATTTCAATCCATCCAATCTTCTCTTCTCTTCTCTCTTATAAGCTCAATAAGCCATACCCTTCCCATCTACTAGCCACAAGCCTCCTAAGTCTTGAGTGCTCAGCATCTCTCAGTTAGGATTCTTGTGCAAGAGTTGAAGAAGTCGCTTGGACAATTCCAAGCAAATCGCCACTGCGATCCTCTGTTAGAAGTTGACGTGCTCTTCTGAAGAAAAGGCACGGGTTGTAAACTACTATTTCACAAATAGTGGATTTAATCCTGAGCTAGAGTTCTCAGGCCTGGACTAGTCCTCCACGAGGGAAACCAGGTTAAAATCGCTGTGTTTGCGTATGCTCTTCTGCTCTTTATTTATTTTCCGCACTTTACTCTGATTATTGATTGTTGGTGAAAGAGTTATTTTTAATTGGCTATTTTTCTATATAAACTCTATTCACCCCCCTCTAGAGTTGCCAAACTGTTCTTCAATTGGTATCAGAGCTCTGTTCTCTTTACAAGGACTAACATCCTAAGAGCTGATCCATGGCAACCACACAATCCTTGATTTCCAATCATGGTGAAGGTCAGTCCACTCATAGGCCTCCCCTATTTGATGGAACTAACTACACATATTGGAAAACAAGGATGAGCTTCTATCTTAAGTCTCTAGACTTTGACCTGTGGACTGTCGTCACTGACGGTTACAAAAAGCCCGCCAGGATAGTTGTCGATGGTGACCTCATTGAGAAACCACACGATAAATATTCTGTCGAGGAGAAGAAACAGGCAAGTCTAGATGCTAGGGCTATTAATGCTTTATTCTGTGCTATAGACAGGAATGAGTTCAACAGGGTTTCTACTTGCACCACTGCTCATGAAGTATGGAGACTTCTAGAAGTGACGCATGAAGGAACCACACAGGTCAAGGAATCTAAAATAAGCCGTCTCACTCAAGAATACGAAGCCTTCAAGATGAAGCCAAGTGAGACGATCACTCAAATGATCACAAGATTCCTCGACATCATCAATCCTCTATCTTCGCTCGGAAAGCAGTACTCAAACCACGAAAAGATTCGTAAGCTGCTCAGAGGGCTACCAAAGATTTGGAACCCTAAAGTGACAGCCATCATAGAAGGAAACGATCTCACAACAATGTCAATGGAGACCTTGATGGGTAAGCTTATGACTCACGAGCTTGACCTCAAGGACTTCGAAGAGCCTGCTCCGAAGACCAGGGAGATCGCACTCAAAGCTCATCATCAAAGAGCTAATCATGATGAGACCGAAGAAGATAACTTGGATGATGAAGACCAAGCTCTCATGGTTCGCAACTTCAGGAAATTCCTTCGCTTCAATCGAAGGAAGAAGGAATCTCAAGAAGACGATGAAGAAGAACCAACTTGTTACGGTTGCAAGAAAACTGGACATGTCCGAAAAGACTACCCATTCCTGAAGAAGAGCAACCGCTATGAGAAGCCATACAAAAAGAACTCATCAAAGAAATATGCCAACACAGGCATCTGGCATGAGAGTGAAGCAAGTGACTCTGAGGAAGAAAAGGACTCTCCTCAAGATACAGCAAATGTGTGCCTGATGGCGACGTCTAACAAGGTATCTAACGAAACTCTGGATGACTTCTCTTTTGATGAACTTGGCGATGCTTTCACTGATTTACTCGATGATCATAAAAAGGTCATCGGTAAATATAAACATGCCAAGGACAAAATCAAAAGTCTAGAAGATGAGATACAAAGAATTTCCTTACTTCTTGATAATGTTAGAGACACATCACCCACTAATGACGCTGATGAAGTATCCAAGCTTAAATTAAGCTTGCATGATGCCGAAGCACGTATTGAGCAACAAACTCAAGAAATCACTACACTCAACACGTTGCTTGCTGAAGAAAAGAGTAGACACAAGATTTCCATGACTAAGATATATGGCTTAAATATTAAGGTTAATGAACTGCAAGCTGTTACCAAAAGATTAGAAACCAAATTGGGTAAACAGGTTGTTCAACCTCAAACCCAATCACATGAGCACAACACCACTCATGCTAGTCAACCAAGTCATTCTCATGCAGCACATAACCATGCATTCATATACACCAACTTTCACAAACCACATGCACGTAAGAACAATTCTCACTCAGTACACAAGCATCATGCACAAAGACACAATCAACATCACTCCACACATAAAAATCATCATGCCATGCCATATAGACAAGATCATCATGCAATGCCATATAGACAAGGTCCTCATATACCATATAGACAAAATCATCATGTCATGCCATATAGACAAAATTATCATGCCATGCCATCTAGACAATATCAGCATGTCACATACCATAGACAATACCATCATTCTATGTCTCAAAGACACCATCACCATGCCACTTATTCCATGCATAATCATCCTCACCATGCTAACTCTTCACATCATGTCCATCCTCATCCTGTTGCTTATAGATATTATTCTCATGCTCCTAGTATAAACAAGAATGCTATCTGTACTTATTGTGGATTACATGGACACTTCTCACCACAGTGCAGAGTTAGAAGACTTGTAGATAAAAGGATATATGCTTGGTTCCCAAAGACTAACTTTTCAGGACCCTCAAGAACTCGGGTACCAAAGGTCACATCTACTCTTGATGTAGGTGGACCTTCCCTCCTCAACTGAAAGTAAGTGGATTCTCGATAGTGGATGCTCGCGACATATGACGGGAGACGCAAATCTTTTTGCATCACTATCGATGAAGAGAGAAGGATACGTATCCTTCGGTAACAATCTCAAAGGGCACATTATAGGTAATGGTATCATTGGTCATCCTCTCTCTCCTGTAATAAAGGATGTCTGCCTAGTGACCGAGTTAAAGCATAACCTGCTCAGCATTAGTCATCTTGCTGATCATGGATATGATATTAACTTTGGACAAAACAGTTGCTACATCTATGATAGGTCAACTGGAGACATTGCTTTTGAAGGGAAAAGAGAGGATAACATCTATATTTTCTATCTTTCTATAAATACTAACAATGCAGGTAGATGTTTATATGCCCACAAAGACGAACGACTACTTTGGCACCAGCGTCTTGGTCACGCCAACATGGATGCTATATCCAGGCTTTCTACCAAGAAGCTAGTGAGAGGATTGCCTGACATCACATTCAAAAAGGACACGGTATGTGCCGAATGTGAACTAAACAAGGCAACAAAATCCTCGTTTCATTCCATCAACTCTGTAAGTACCACTAGACCCTTGCAACTTCTTCATATGGATTTATTTGGTCCTAGTAGAATAGCTAGCCTTGGTGGCAAACTGTATGCATTTGTTATTGTTGATGATTTTTCGAGATTTACTTGGGTTTTCTTTCTCGCTAATAAGAGCGATGCTATTTCTGCTTTCAAAGTTTTTGTAAAGAAAGTTCAAAACGAAAAAGACTACATGATTACTCGAATCCGAAGTGATCATGGAGGCGAATTCGTAAATTATGATTTTGAAAGTTTTTGTAATGCAAATGGTTTTGATCATGAATTTTCTTGTCCTAGAACTCCTCAACAAAATGGTGTTGTGGAGCGGAAGAATAGAACTCTCGGCGATATGGCCAGAGTCATGTTGAATAAATTTTCACTTCCGAAATACTTTTGGGCAGAAGCTGTTAGTACAGCATGCCATATTTTGAATAGGGTGCTGATTCGTCCCATTACGAAGAAAACACCCTATGAGCTTTGGTTTGGGAGAACCCCTAATGTTTCTTATTTTAAAGTTTTTGGTTGTAGATATTTCATCCTTAACACCAAAGACAACTTAGGCAAATTTGATGCCAAAGCTGACGATGGTATCTTTCTTGGTTATGCCGCCAAGAGTAAGGGATATAGAGTTTTCAATAAACGCTCCCTTATTGTGGAAGAGTCAACAAATGTGACTTTTGATGAAAACAACAGTGCAGCAAGTACTCTTGATGATGACGTTGAGCCATCAACTTCTACTCCAATGAATACTTTAACCGAAACTAATTCTCTGGAGGGTTTGCCTAAGAAATTCTCTTTCAAACCTTTTCATCCAGAAAATTTAGTTATAGGAGAAGTTTCACGTGGAGTAACTACTAGATCATCACTAAGAGACTCTGTTGCTAGCACTGCCTTCATTTCACAAGTAGAGCCTAAAAACATTTCTGAAGCTTTTAATGATGAATTTTGGATTTCTGCTATGCAAGAAGAACTCAACCAATTCGAGAGAAGCCAAGTATGGGAACTCGTTCCTAGACCGGTTAATCACTCTATAATTGGTACTAAATGGGTTTTTAGAAACAAAGTAAATGAAGATGGTTCAGTCACACGTAACAAAGCTCGTCTAGTAGCTCAAGGATACAACCAAGAGGAAGGTATCGACTACGATGAGACGTATGCTCCTGTTGCTAGACTAGAATCCATTCGGATGCTTTGTGCTTTTGCTAATTTTCAAAACTTTAAATTATTTCAAATGGATGTGAAAAGTGCTTTTCTGAATGGTTTTATTAAGGAGGAAGTTTATGTGAAACAACCTCCTGGCTTTGAAAATCACAAATTTTCCGACCACGTGTTCAAGCTAAAGAAAGCACTTTATGGCCTCAAACAAGCCCCCAGAGCTTGGTATGAAAGGCTAAGTAGCTTCTTACTTGAGAAAGGTTTTTCAAAAGGGAAAATTGACACTACACTGTTTATAAAATCTTTTAAAGACACTATTCTATTGATTCAAATTTATGTTGATGATATTATTTTTGGGTCTACTGATGAAACTCTTTGTCAAGAATTTGCCAAGTGTATGCAGACAGAATTTGAGATGAGCATGATGGGAGAGCTCAACTACTTTCTTGGCCTGCAAGTAAAGCAACTGGCAAATGGAACTTTCATCTGTCAATCGAAGTATACCAAGGACATGCTGAAGAAGTTCGACCTTGACAACGTCAAACCAATTAGCACGCCAATGGCTACTTCAACCAAACTCGAACCAGATGAGAGCGGCAAACCCGTTGATCAACGTAAGTATCGAGGTATGATAGGCAGCTTACTTTATTTAACTGCTAGTCGCCCCGATATCATGTTTAGTGTTTGCCTATGTGCTAGATATCAAGCAAATCCTAAGGAATCTCACATGACCGCGGTTAAGCGTATCTTTCGATACCTTAAGGGTACGGTTACAGTGGGCCTATGGTATCCCAAGTCAACATCATTTGACCTCATCGGTTACTCTGATGCTGACTTTGCTGGATGCAAGGTCGACCGTAAAAGTACGAGCGGCACGTGTCATTTGTTAGGAAAGGCTTTAGTCTCATGGTTTAGCAAGAAGCAGAACTCTGTCGCACTATCCATAACAGAAGCTGAATACATAGCAGCTGGGCGTTGTTGTGCACAGATTCTGTGGATGAAGCAAACCCTTGAAGACTATAAGTTATCTTTCATGCATATTCCTATATTCTGTGACAATACTAGTGCCATCAATTTGACTAAAAACCCTGTCTGCCACTCACGCACTAAACACATTGAGATCAGACACCACTTTTTGCGTGATCATCAGCAAAATGGCACGATTAACTTAGAATTTATTGACACTGATCATCAGCTAGCAGATTTCTTTACTAAGCCATTATCCGAAGAGCGCTTCAATTATCTTTGTCGTGAACTCGGAATTTTGGATGAAGCAGTTATAAGTTGAGACTTACCTGCGTAAATATCGAGTATATTTTGATTCTTTTATGACAAATTTATTATGGGTACAAGCCGAAAGGGTCCTTCTGACAAAAAGGCGTAAAAGCCTAAGCGACACGGTGCACTAGTCCTCAGGACTACCGCTAGCTGGGATCCGACCCCTGCAGCTAACCCATGGCAAATTTGAAATACTGAATTACAATATATTTCCTTATTTATTATATGGTTTGTTACGATTTATTATTGCCAAATTGATCTTCCTAAAGTTCATTCTGACCTTTGTGAATCTCTCTATGTACTTTATTGTGTTTATCAAATTTGTATCCTCCAAATCTCTTTCTGTTCAACACTTAATCATTTTTCAGCCTGAATTTTGTTCTGGACCACTGATCCAGAACTCGGGCCGAACTCTGCCCCTAACAGAGTTCGGGCCGAGTTCGGTCTCTAGGTTCCAGAATCGGGATCTGGCTCCGCCGTTGGATCTTTTCTAATCCGATGGTCACTATTCTACCCGACCAAAGACAAAGCCCTACTTTATGTCGGGATTCCTTCTCTTTCCTCCCATATTACCTCCTTCTTCACCTCATCCATCTTCTTCCTTCCAAACCCTAACCCTAGTTCTTGATCTAGAGGGCTCTATTTCTTCTCAAAATCAAGGGAAAGGGGTTTTTCAACGTTCTCTTCAACTGTTTGACATTATTTTCAGGTATAACTCTCTATTTCTCTCCATTTCAAGTTATCCAATTTCTTGTAAATGGCTCCACGCTTGCCCAATCGCGGGAAGAGGATCCGAACCGAGGGTGCTTCCTCTTCGAATCCTCCTCCTCCGATTGAACAAGTAGTTGAACAACACCCCATTCATCCGTTGTTCAATCCGCCGAGTCCCGATGACCCTAACACATACGACGACCGTCTATTTGTATCGCTAGACGCCTCTAATGAATGGTTTAGCGATTTTAGGACTCGTCCGGTGTTTGGGGGCCATCCCATCAATTTCACAATATTTTCTCAATATGAGTCTTTATTCCATGATCTTTGTTTGGATGCTTTAGTTGCTTCAAATTCTGTCATCTACCGTAGTGCAATCCAAATGTTCTATTGCAATTTAACTTTTGATGCAACACACATCTATTCCCGGGTTGCCGGTATTGACATCGCCTTCAATGATTCTGAGTTGGGGGATTTTCTTGATCTTGTTAATCTTGATACTTGGAATAAACTTGTGGAAGCACGTCAATTTCAATTTGTTGGCGATACTTCTCTTGAAGGATTCAAGGAGGAATTATGTGCTCCTAACATAAGTCCTCGCAAACTTATGGCTAAGCATCTCAACCCCTACTTCTATGAGCTTCACCGAATGGTTTTTAACACCATCTTACCCAAGGCTGGCTCAACAGATGAAGTCACTTATCTTGAGATCTCCGCCTTATATCATCTCCACTATCGTATTCCATTCAACTTTCCACGGACTATGATGGATTGGATGATCAACTGTCGGAAGAAACCAAGAGCTTTGGTTTATCCTCTCTATCTTCCTTTCGTTTTTCGTGCCTTCATCATTCCTATCCATGATTGTCCGTTCCTGCCTGCACCTGCCTTTCTATCCAAAGCACGACGCCTTCAGCCTGTCGCTGCTTCTGAGTCATCTGAGCATTCTGCTGATGAGGAGCCTGACGCCCCTCCTTTTGGTCAGGATGCACCACCTCCACCTGCCACTCTTGAGTCCATTCAGACCATGCTCCGGGATCGTTTCACTCTTGAGGACGATCGCTGGACACAGCTGGACTATCGTACCACTCTGTAGATGAGTGCTCTCGGCAACTCTCTGCATGATATCCGGTACTCTCTGTCTCAGCATCTGCACATTCCCATGGAGAGGGATCCAGCGCGCGCGGGTTATCGCATTGATGATCCGTGGGTTATGCGTTACATGGATCCGGATGATGCTTTTGTGGACCCTCGTCGCTCCTTCCATGGTCCATCAGATGTTCCAGGACCTTCTCGTGCTCCATGATGGAGATTGGCTACTATCTGCTGCTGCTGCTACTGATGATGATCTTAGTTACTTTTGATTTCAGTTATTTAGTTTCTTATGGATTTATGTAGCTGGTTTTATGTACTCTGTTTATGAGTTGGCCACTTGGTTTGGTGGATGACATTATCTGTCTTTATTATCATTCTATGTCAGTGACTTATTTTGCTTAGTATTTTACTGTTTCTTCTCTGCTTGGTGTGGTTGCATTAATACTCATTGCTTCTTTATATTGCTAACTGCCAAAAGGGGGAGAAATAATGTATATTTTTATTGTTTTGCTTTTTGGAGATATTAGATATCATACTGGTTCTATGCATTCGTATATCTGTGTATATCTGTACTTCTTGCTCTGGAAAATATTATCTATCAGATCACAGGTACTATGCATTTTGTAAGGGGAAGAGCTATAGCTTCTAGCTCGACACCGTTCATGGTTTACGGGGGAGCTATTTTCTCTTAGCTCAGGCATCGTGTATGGGGGAGCTATGGAACTATGTTACAATCAACTGTGTCCAGGTATGAATATTGAAATATACATATATTATTTTGTGAATTATCAATATGGGGGAGATTGTTGACACAAAGTCACAGTCAACCAAATATTGACTACATTGACCAAATAATATTTGTATTAATTCAATACGACACACGACGACTGCATTCAGTTCAAGACAGATGACAGCTCAGTCTCCGGCTCTCAGTGTGTTCTGGAGTCTGTATTTTATAATTTCATTGAGTCTAGATTTATGTACTCTGAGTCTTGCTGAGCTCTTGGAACTTAGTCTATAACCTACCCAAAATCCCAAGCTCCACTGAACCAAAAACTGCCCACTGGTCCCCTTAGAACCACTCTGTGCTCTGGAGACAGAGTTCGGGCCGAACTCTGCCTCCACACAGAGTTCGGGCCGAACTCTGTCCCCTAGAAATCAGGAACCCTAATTTTAGGGATAGCTGGTTGCTAGCTGTCCAACGGCCAAATTTTTGAATTTTCCTAACCGAATTCTGGCCGAATTCTGCCTATAAAAACACTATAAATAGGGCATGAATTCTCTCATTTCAATCCATCCAATCTTCTCTTCTCTTCTCTCTTATAAGCTCAATAAGCCATACCCTTCCCATCTACTAGCCACAAGCCTCCTAAGTCTTGAGTGCTCAGCATCTCTCAGTTAGGATTCTTGTGCAAGAGTTGAAGAAGTCGCTTGGACAATTCCAAGCAAATCGCCACTGCGATCCTCTGTTAGAAGTTGACGTGCTCTTCTGAAGAAAAGGCACGGGTTGTAAACTACTATTTCACAAATAGTGGATTTAATCCTGAGCTAGAGTTCTCAGGCCTGGACTAGTCCTCCACGAGGGAAACCAGGTTAAAATCGCTGTGTTTGCGTATGCTCTTCTGCTCTTTATTTATTTTCCGCACTTTACTCTGATTATTGATTGTTGGTGAAAGAGTTATTTTTAATTGGCTATTTTTCTATATAAACTCTATTCACCCTCCTCTAGAGTTGCCAAACTGTTCTTCAATTCCATCATGTGCTTCACGAATAACTTGTTGGGCTTCATCCCCGGCAATGCACCGAAGGAGTAAACCATCATAAGCTCGACGATATAAGGTCTTTGTTGTATGATTGTAATAGAATCTGAGTGATCGTCGTCTGATAGATGCTGCCTCGCTCGGATCATCTGGAAGAATATCATATAATACGAGATCTAAGAAAGGAAGTCTCTAATCTTTATCCGTATTCTGATTCTCAGTCGAGTTACTGAAGATGAATTCCATGCTGGAATCTGATGAAGATGATATCGATTTACGACTGAATCCAAATCCTCTTGTTGTGTTGACGTCATGAGATGTTGATTCTTCAATGTCAACTGGAAGTCCTAGAGTCAGGTTATTTTCAAGATGAAATAATTCTCGATTACGAACAATAATCATTTGTTGCCGTCTGATTAGGATAGCCAGCACCGCTGCAAGATTAGCAAGGGCATCAGCTTCTGTGTTACATGCTCGCCTAACATGTTCAATGAAGAATTCCTTAAATGATGAGGCCATAGATATGGCCGCTCTATGATAAGGAACCAGATCTTGATGGCGAACTTCATAAGTACCCCTGATCTGATTGACAAAAAGTTTAGAGTCTCCATACGCCTCCAAATGTTGAATATTCAGATGTTTAGCGAGTTGAAGACCAATAAGTAATGCGTTGTACTCAGCTACATTGTTTGAACACGGCTGATCGAGAGAATAAGCTCTTTGGATGGCAAGACCTTCTGGCGATACAAGAACAATTCCAACTCCAGCGACAATATCGCCATTAGGACCAATTCTTGATGCTCCATCAAAGAATAGACGCCAATTAGGATCTTCTTCAGCAATTTGATTTGAATCTAGGACTTCATCTGGGATTTCATCATAGAGTTTTGAATTTTCTGGAATTGAGTGAGCAGCCAGAAAATCAGCTAAAGCTTGTCCTTTGACTGATTTCTGAGGAATATAATGCATGTCATACTGAGCAAGTAGGATTCCCCAGTTAGCCAATCGAGAATTCAAAATACTGGGTTTCTTCATCATGATCCGTATAGGATTGATCTTGGAGATGACATGAATAGTCTGGCCAATGATATAATGACGTGTCTTTTGGACAGCAAACATCAAGGCTAGACATTCTTTTTCAACCGGTGAATATCGAGGTTCAGCTCCGGTCATAGTGCGGCTGAGATAATAAATGGCTTGTTCATGGCCATTTTGATTCTTTTGAGCGAGTAATGCACCCAATGAATGACTCATTGCTCGAGTATAGAGGAGGAACGGTATTCCTGAGACGGGAGGTACCAATACTGGAGGGCTCATTAGATATTGTTTTATATCATCGAATGCTTTCTGACATTCATCATTCCAGATAAAAGAGACACCTTTCTTCATAAGTTTGTTGAATGGTCTGCAGCGTCCTGATAAATTAGAGATGAATCTCCTGATATAAGCGATTCTTCCTTGAAATCCTCGTAGCTCTTTTAAGGTACGTGAAGGACGCATCTCTTGGATGGCTTTGATCTTCTTGGGATCCACGTGTATACCTTTAGAGGTAATGACGAAGCCGAGAAATTTACCACTAGAGACGCCTAAGAAGGACTTAGTAGGGTTCATCTTTAATTGATGCTTCCGCATTAGATCAAATATAATCTTCAAATCTTGGATATGATCCTCCTTTTGTCGACTTTTGACTGCAATATCATCAATATAGCATTCGACTGTTTTCCGCAAATGTTCACGGAATATAGTGCTCATAGCTCATTGATAAGTTGCTCCTGCATTCTTGAGACCGAATGGCATAACTGTATAACAGTATGTACCAATCGACGTTCTGAAAGAAGTGTGCTTCTCGTCCTCTGGAAATATTTTGATCTGATTGTACCCAGAATACCCGTCCATGAATGACATTCGTTCAAATCCACAGGTATTATCAACCATGACATCAGTGATTGGTAGAAGGAATTCGTCTTTAGGACATGCCGCATTGAGATCGCGAAAGTCTATGCATACTCTGATCTTGCCAGTCTTTTTAAGAACAGGAACAATATTAGCCACCCAATCGGGATGTTGTTCCTCTCTAATAAACCCAGAGGTAATGAGTTTATTGACTTCAGCTTCAATTGCATCCATGATGTCTGGACGAAATCGTCGCTGTTGTTGTTTGACCGGTTTAGCATTCGGCAAGATATTGAGCATGTGAGTTGCAATTTGAGGATCAAGCCCTGGCATATCTTCATAACTCCAAGCAAAGACATCGATGTAATCACGAATGAGTTTGATCATGTCTTTCTTATCAGTTTCTGAAAGACTTTTACTGATGAATATTGGTTTGGGAGATCCCTCTTCACCAACATCTATTTGAACAAGTTTATCTTCAGTCGGAGGTTCTTTTTGCTCGAAACGGAACTCCCATTGATTATCTAATCTTTGGGCCCACTGTTCTGATTCAGGTGAGATTTCAAACTCTTCTTCGTCTTCATCACTTTCTTCAGAATGGTCAATGGAAACCATATTGGAAGACAGAAGGTTGCAATAGAAGTCACCGATACTCGTATCGGAATCCCAAGAAGTGGTACTAGAAGAATCAGATCTCTTATCTTCGTCAGACTCGGGATCTTCATGGATAATATTGATGAAAGGAGTAGGAGCAGTATAACCCAATCCGCATTTCGTCCTTCCATATTTCAAAGAAGGAATCCGGACAGGTATTTTTCTTCCTTTTCCATCATTGAGGCCAGTCCTGAAGTCATAGCCCATATTTTTGATGATGTCTCTAGATTGCTGACGATAACGACGTAGTTGTAATCTTCCAGTATCATCATTTTTTGTCATCATCTTCAAGATCAGAAGGATTTTGAGGCCCTTTGTAGAAGAATATTGGAATGTCTCCTGGCTTTCTGCTGGGAACTAGAAAGTATGAAGATTGTACAGGTTCTAGAGATACATCTGTATGAACAGTCTGTACAACTCCAATGGTTATTGTGTTCAAGTCATCTAACAGATGTAAATAACTATGAACATAATTACACACATCAACGTACTGCAAAGGTGGAGACTTTTCATTAAATAAAAAAGCAGCAATATTTACATTGGGAGAAGGCTGAGCCTTAGAGATTTTAGCCAAGTCAATGACTAAAGGGGGAGAAAAAGAAGAAGCTTTGTTTCGATTAAGATCAATAACAAATGGCTCAGAAGAGGTGAGCTCCCTTGAAGTTTGAGTAGGAAGAGTAGTCCGCCCTCCAACTAGAATTAGCACAGTATCTTGTGAAGGTACAGGAACTGTAGAATGCCCACTGACAGGAATGATCAGTGTATTTTGAGTAGATGACTGAGGTAACGGAAAGATCCGTCCACTCACTGGAATGATGAAAGAATCTTCTCCAGAGGGTTTAGGAGATTGTTGCTGAGTAGTTCAACTTTTAACAGGGATTATTAAAGTCTCACTTTGTGCATCTTCTTTCTCCATAGCTTGTATGATCCTTGTATACTCTTCTTTGTACATTCGGGAATCGTTGAAATAAGCTTCAACCCCATGGAAGGGATTTATATCAACAACTTCTTTTTGTACTCTTCCATTGCTATCAATGTATTTAAAACATTGATGAAGAGTAGAGGGCACCACATTATTTTCATGAAGAAAGGGCCTTCCCAGAAGAAGATTCTAGGATCCTACGATCTCGATCACATAGAAAGTGACTTTAGATCTGAAATCGCCTATCTGAAGCTTCAGATGAATCTTTCCCAAAGGCTCACTTTGGCTTTGATTGAATCCCAAGATAGTAGTAACCGTCTTGGAGAGCTTATGAAGAGGGATTTTTAGTTCATCCAACAAACTCTTTGGCATTATGCTTATAGCAGACCCTGGGTCAATGAGGATACGATCTATCTTCATCGTATCAATATAACCAGTGTAGTAGAGAGGTCGGTCATGTCGATTATCCTCCAGTAGCATGTCGTCTTGTGTAAAGGTGATATTTGGGATAATCTCCAGTACACTGTTGCAATGTAAGCAAGTGGCAGGTTCCGCATCTGGCTTCTTCAATTGTGCAAGACAAGAGTCAGCTTGTAGAAGTGCTTCACTTAACGTCTCCCTAGTTTCTTTAGAAAGACGTAGAAGTTCAAAGAGGGACATTCTAGCAAGAGTATTAGCAAACTGAGCCAAAATGTCGAAGTTGTAAGGCTTCTGAAGTCCAAGAGGAGAAGAATTCTTGATTGGCTTATCAAACCGAGCCTGTTGTTTGCCTTTCTCCAGAGCCGTAGGCTTGGGAGGAACAGGTTCAGTAGATGATTCTTCTTCAGGAGGAACATTAGGAGCATCTTTAGCATCTGAAGGGATATCAGTAGGATCTTCATGATTTTTAGAATAATCCTTTAGGTAAGGTTTCCCCGTTCGAGTAGCACTAACAAGTGCTTCTTCTTTGTCTTTTGGCTCTGTGTCAGAGGTAGACCCAAGATAAGTCATATGACATGACTTGATCTTTCCAGCCTTCTTGGATTTTTGAGAAGAAATCTTTTGAGGAGAAGGCGACTCAAAATCTGCCACTAGATCAGGATGGATCCACATGATTTCCCCTGTTTCCAAAGTGATTGGCACTAATCCTTCAGACTGTGGAGGAGGAAGATTCACTATGTCAAGAGTTGCTTTGGGAATAGGAACAATCCCACTTTCAAAGAGTTGAGGAGGAAAATCTCCAAATTGTATAGAGACGACGTTGGAGGTGACGGTCTTCTCTTTTGGAGTAAGAGAGATAGCTCCAGATTTAATTATTTCTTGGATCTTTCCTTTCAATACATAACATGTACAAATTGTGTGACCCAGCATTCTTTCAGCAGACATTCAAAGATACCAAGGACATCGTCGTTGTCAAAAGAATATTCTTCTTTGGGGCGAGGTGTTCTTGATTGTTGAGTTGTAGAGGCAGGAGTTTGAACATTTGATGCATCTTTGCCCTGAAGATTAACTTCAAGAGTTTCTTTTCCTTTGCGAGCATTATTTTTATTGTTAGCACCTTATCCTGTTTCTTTAGGAGTCATCTGCAATCCTAAACCTTTGAAGGTTTCAGCACTGATTTCTGCAGCTTTGGCACTGACTATGAAGGAAGGCCAATCTTGAAATTGAGTGGACCCTGTCCACATACTGATGATTGGCAACAAGTTTGATTTGCACGTGTCAATGGTGACAGCATCAGGAGTTCCAAGAGGCATTTTCAGAGCTTCTCTTCAAAACCGTTCAATGTATTCCTCTGTAGATTCATTATTTTTCTGCTTGATTCTAATAAGAGCAGACATAGTCATGTCATTAAGCCCTTCATAGAACCTTTCAAGAAACATCTGTTTGAAACCAGCAAATGAGGTAATACTCCCATCTGGAAGACTCCTATACCATTCATAAGCCGTTCCCTTGAGACATCCAATAAATACCCGAGTAAGGAGGGCATCACTTGGTTGCAGTTGATCAGTCATCACTTCAAAATGATTAATAAACTGACTTGGAGAAGTGGTTCCATCATAGAATGAGATAGTAGGAGGCTTGTATTTAGGAGGATATGATACTTGCTTCCATTCTATCGGATAAGGCTGTTTGATGCCTAACCTTTGTAAACCATCCTTCTGTTTGATTGCCTCGAATTGAGTTTTGAGATTCTTCAATTCTTCAGAGACAACTCCCGAAGATTGTGGAGTTGTGGCTTGTAGAGAATAGTTGGGAGGAGGAACAGCATTGTAAGCACTACCCCCAGCTCTAGAGAGACTAGGATTTGGTTGAGCTGGTCCAGGAGTATTGGATTGTACTGCTGGAGGAACTTGTACTGGACTTATATCAGTATCAACTGGTATGGCATCTGATACAGTCTGTCAATTTTGCAACTGAGCTGTCATGAGTTCATACATCGACTTCATTGTGTCAGTCATAGACTTCATTTGCTGTTCCAAAGAAGCAATTCTTTGATCTTGAGGAGTCAAGGAAGAAGAAGGTTCATCAGTATTCCCATCAACCATGTAAGTCGTAACTGTATGAGGGATTATTGATGAACTAGTGGATGTTGTATGTTCTGAATCATTGCTTCGTGCATCAAAGTCAACTATAGGAGAATTACCCCCAGTAGGAAGAGGTGGAAAGTTAGATTCTCCGAGAAATTCAGAATCAATTTCAGGGATCAAATTTCTTTGACTAGAAGCCAGAACTCTTGCTCTGGTGTTTCTATATACTCCATCTGGACTATCAACTCTACCCCCGGTGTCCCGAGAAGTCATGTTGACAGAGGTAAACAAAGGCTCATCTTCATCAGGCATAGGTTCATACTGGATCCTATTGAAGACAGACTGTCGTTTATTTTGACATCTGTATTGCATTGTGACTCTTGGCTGGAAGTCACATTCATGATCACCATGGTCTTGAACTGTTGATTGACATCTGCACTGAATTATGACTCTTGGATAGAAGTCACATTCAGCATGTTCCTTTGATATGGAATTACTCCTTCTCTTCTGTTGAAGATATTCCCGCAAATCTGTTTGTGAAGATTGAGGAGTATACTTCCTGTTCTTGGGTCTTGATGGCTCTTGATTATACAAAGAGTGATTAATGTGAGCCACATAATTTCTTGCATATTCTGCATCTGGATCTTTTATCTTCATATTCAATTGGTATGGTTTCTTAACACCAGAAGTGCTGAGTTTTGTTCTTAAATCAGTGGAAGGTAACACATTAATTTTGAAAACATGGAGTTTTCCTTCCATTGATCTGGATATTTGCAGAGAAGGAAGAGTTGAACCACTCATTTGATTAGGAGTTGGTAACAGACCCTCTTTAATGGACAGATTCTGTGCCCAATTTGAAGAAGTCAAAGAAGAAGACATTAAGGAATGTTTCTTCTTAGACTCATTCAAGTTTTGAGACATAGAATGTCCAGAAGGAAGAGTAGTCAAAAGACCATCTCCTTTCCTTTGACTAATAAAAGTATCAGTCAAAGCTGTTCCGGAAGTAAAAACTACAGGAGCAGAAGAAACAACTAAGGAGTTATTCCTTTTCAAAGGGACTTTGTGTGGAAGACCACCCCCAGTTCTAGTAGAACTCGGTAAAGAAGAAGAGATAACTAAGGAGCTATTCTTCTCTGATGAAATACACGCTGAAGCAGATTTGGCTAAAGAACCAGTACTGTTAGCGTGACTTTTAATTTTAGAATTACACGCTAGAACAGATTTGGCTAAGGAACCAGTACTGTCAGCGTGACTTTTGAATGTGGAATTACACACTGGAATAGATTTGGCTAAGGAGCCAGTACTATCAGCGTGACTTTTAGAGTTGAATTTGCACGCTGGAACAGATTTGGCTAAGGAGCCAGTACTGTCAGTGTGACTTTTAGAGTTAAATTTGCACGCTGGAACAGATTCGGTTAAGGAGCCAGTACTGTCAGCGTGACTTTTAGAGTTGAATTTGCACGCTGGAACAGATTCGGCTAAGGAGCCAGTACTGTCAGCGTGATCTTTGATTGCTGTCATCTTCGAGTGCACAAGAGTGTGCGTGCTTACAGTAGAGTTCTTGCCAGTATTAGGAGCAGACACTGTGGCAGAGACTTCACCATTGACTGCCAACTGATTCTTAGGGACATAGACAGAGTGTCCCTTCGACTTGGCAGTGATGATGGAGGCTGGAGTGGGCTTGCCACCCTTAGCCCGCTGCATTTCTTCATAGGCGAGTTGATCGAATTTGATCGTCATCACCTTCTTCGTCGAGCCGATTGACGAAGTGTCGCATTGAGTTGTTACCATCTCAGAAGAGGAGATGGTTTTCCCCAGCAGAGTCGCCAATTTGTTTTCCATAAAGAAATTCTCTTTATTTGTTGTGTTTTTGGGAAAATTACAACTTTAGAAATCCGATCTAGAAGACGATCGCTTTATCCCTTGGACTATGCGAAGAAAAAAAGCTCTCAAAATTTTGACAGTAGATATCAATGTATCTGTACAATGAATGAGAAAAAGAACTCTATTTATAGAGTCAAAATAGTAACTGAAAAGATAACTACCTCACCACTGGTGCACTTGAAAAGTCACGCAGACTCTAAATACACGCAGGGTTAGTGAGTAGTTACTGGACGTGGCCCGTAACTGTTGGACACATGGCATCAGTGCATGGGTCGTGTGCAAGTTACTGGGCACGCGAGAGAGAGAGATTGGTGGGATGGCTGCCACGTACTCCAGTTGAAATGAAATCCACGCTGACTTGCTGAAGGCAAAAATCCACGCAGATTCGTTGACGCAGACTCGTTGAAGGCGAAATCCACACAAGCTTTGAAGAAGAATACTTCAGAATTCACGCAGGCTTTGAGAAGAATAACTCAAAAGTCACGCAATGTTTTGAGGAAAGAGAAGGTTCAGAATCCACGCAAACCACCAGCTGTCTTGATTTGGCACGCTTCGTCTGACACAAAATCTCTGACATTGATTATATCGTCAGCCGCATTTAATGGTGACAAGACCCAAAGTCACGCCAACTTGGTGAAGAGTGAGTCTTGCTAAGGAAGATTTCGAAAATCACGCAAAAGACGGTTGTGATCTCTCGAGTTCTGTGCATACGTAGCATACGAGGAGACGTTTCTCGACTGTTGTGTTGTCAGTCATTATGATTCTGACGTATGGCTGAGCTGTCTCTGCATGACTTCTAAAGGAAATAGCCAGGCAGAACTTAGCGTATCTTTTGTGCTGCTTCTTGGATCACTCTGCGTGACTTGTTCTGATTAACTCAGCGTGACTTCATTTTTGAGGCCTACAAAACAGATCTTCGGTCTTGAATTCAGTGGATAACCATTCTTGATCAAGTTCCAGATTCCGAGATGTCCCGACTAGCTTTGTATATCCAGACAGAGTTTAATCAATTATTAAAATCAGGTTGACCATATGACCAATGGGCCAACACTCGAGACGCACCTGACTTGCGTGACGTGATCCTTCACAAGCGCAAGGAAAGAGAAGAAGCCTCGGTGTATAGAGAGTCCTTCCATGGACATCACAGCACCCAAGTCATTGTCAACTGTTGCTGCAACAACGCGGCAGTACAAGAAAACCGACGGTCTGTCTTCCAACGACTGCAACAACTAAGCTCAGAGGACGAGGCGCTTCTCGTCGCCTCCTGTAATTCTGCTCAGAAGATTCCCGGCGGCGGGAGAGGGAAGAAAACAAATGTCTCCAGCCCGAAAATCTCAACCAGCATAACCAAGAAACTCTCTTCTAAGCGGTTGTCCACGACCGTTACAGGAGGGGTTTACCAAGGTACCCGCTCAAAGACGAAATCTGCCACACTTGGAGATTCGTCGTCCAAATCTCTGGGAGGCGCTGGAGCCGGGGGTAGCACTCCTCCGAACATCCACGATAATCCGGTGTTCCAAGAAGATAATCCAGGGGAGACAGTTCCCCCAACAGATACAACAGGTTCCGACGTCCCCGAGGACATCCACAACTCTCAAGACGAGGCAAGCTCTGAAGCTGGGGGTACCACTCCTTCTGAGTTCGAACCAGAGGAGAACATTCCCACAAACCCTGATGACTTCTCTGTACAAGGGTATGATTCGGAGGGCACGTCGCCCACCGGTCCTTCCATTTTTCCTTATATGAGGACGGTATTTATGATGAACAATGACCAAGACAGTCCCAGTGATCGCCAATGCATCGATACTCTGGAGGCCATACTGCATACCTTGGTCAAGTCCGTAGACGAAATCAAAGCGGCCCTTCCAACTCTGCAAGGAAGGACGCCTGGCCAAACAAACTTGGAACCTGCGGTCAATGCGGACTCAAACTCAGCTGCACCAAACCCGGGTGATAATCCTCCTTAAATATCGGCTTTCACCGCTGCAGACGAGGCCAGGAAGGCAAGAAAAGAGTTCCAGGAGCTCCGGGCCATGTTTTACGCTCGAGAAACCTCCCAGGACCTCAAAATACGGCAACCGTATCCTGCTACATGGAGAGATGTTCCCCTCCCACCTAGATATAAGCCATTCAACATCAATCCCTATGATGGCAAGACCTCTGCAAGCCGGTACATCACTTACTTCGAGGTCACAATCGACCATCTGCCCCATGACGAGGCCATCCTTACACGATTGTTTATCGGGGCATTGGAAGGGGTCGCCTTCGACTGGTACCGCAACTTGCCGGACAACTGCATCCATTCCTTCTCTGGCTTCAAACGCATGTTCCTGGAGAGGTTCTACGAAGTAGGACAAGACGTGACGATGTCCACCCTTATGGACGTTGTTCAAGGAGAAAATGAGCTGACAAGAAACTATATTGAGCGGTTTTGCCAAACCGCGATGAAGTTGCCTTCCGGTAACCCTGATTCCTCCTTAATTGAAATTTGCCAAAAGAGACTGCTTTCCACAATCAGCCTCTGGATGGACGAAAGTCAGTTTAAGGACTGGAAGACGTTCATCATCAGTGCCACTGGCACAGAAGACAAGATGAAGAAAGCTCGCCAATTGGGTCTGCACATCTCGGAGGGAGAGGACAAAGGTAAACGCCCTAATGCCCACAACAACAACGACGATAATTTCTCCAACAACCGAGACAACAAGGGCAAGCAGGCTTTGGTGGCCGACACAGCCCAGAAGCCTAAACCAAAGCCGGTAGAAAAGCAGTGGACTCAGATGACCTACTCCTTCGAGGACAGCCATGTCAAGCCCATCTTGGACATGCTCATACAAGGGGGTAGAGTTCAGCTCCCCCCACCAAGACGAGAACCTCGGCCGGCAGAAATGGAGAGCCCTAAGTACTGTCACTACCATCGCTACGTCCACCATGCTACGCAAGACTGCTTCCAACTGAAGTGATACATCCAACATCTCATCGATTCTAAGGCCCTGACCATTGATTTCGAAGAGGTGACCGTGGCAGCCAACATGGTGTCAGTACAGTTTGACAGCTTCCCTCCGACAAAGACTCAAGACGGCGTAGTGCCCATCCCTCGGGCAACAATGGAGGTTGCTAATCTTCCACCTCCCCGAGACCAGGCTGCTGGTCTAGTACCCCTTATCTCATCACAAGGGGAGGTCATATGGGTCTATCCGAACCTGGTACCTGAAGTGAATCAGTCCGTGCCACCCTCCACTAGCAAGAAGAAGAGTAGGAAAGTCAAATACTGCCGCACAATCTCGGAAGAGGTCGAAGAAGCTACAGCTGTCGTTACCCGATCGGGTGCACAATCCCAACCTACACCAGGTAACTCGGCTCAAGATCATCAGCCGGCAACTGCTGATGCTCCAGGACCTTCTCAGCCTCCGAAGAACGACAAGCCTAGGCCGAAGGAGACTCGCTTTGACAAACCACTCCGAAAAAAGGTGCCTCATGGGCTGGAGAGGCCCTACAACTTTGACATCTTGGCATAATTGGCCAACACACCGGCCAAATTGTCGCTATACGAGCTTCTGAGAATCTTCAAAGATGTTCGCATCGTACTGAGCGAGGTACTCCAGAACACTAACGCATATCTGGCTCAGTCCAATCTCACTGGAGAGAGCTCGCCTGCAGATATCCAGGACAGTGCTTGTACCGGCGTAATGCCCAATATCGTGTTCACTCTGCAAGACATGCTTATCAAGACTAACTTGCACGATCGCCCTCTGTATTATACTGGATACGTCGACGACGTCAAGGTGGATCGGATGCATATTTATCCCGGTTCTTCCATAAGCATCATCCCGAAGAGCCTGCTGCACCATCTGCACATCCCAATGCATCGCCTGATGCCGACAAGTACTGCCATCAGCGGTTTTAATTCAGGCAGAAGCTATCCAATCGGGAAGATTCGCCTGAAGTGCCAAATCGGCGACCTTCAGTCAGAAGTGACATGTTATGTCATAGACGCGGACACTTCCTACAATATTCTCCTGGGGCATCCTTGGATACACGATTACATGATCGTGCCTTCCACACTACACCAGTGCTTCAAGTACGTCGACAAGCATGGCTTCGTGAGGATAGAATTTGTCGACATCGATCCCTTTAAAGGGGTCGAATCCTACTACTCAGACTCATACTTGTACGAGAAGTCAAAAAGGCACCTTGTCGAAGGAGATACTCAAGCTCAAACTAAAGCGGCAACTGGATCGGAAGAACCTCTGGCAATCCACTTCCAAGCCCACAAACCTGGCAGAGCTGCACCCCTTACAGCCACTCTGCGTAAGGATGCAATCAGCCTCTCTGCACAAGAGGGGTAGATGATAATCCGACTGCCAAGGTCTGGCCAAGCGCCAAGACCCATGACAGAGCCACTGACAATCAGGTTGCCTAGAAATAGCCAGCAACAAACAGAGGAGCTCAATCCCTCTGTCAAGCCGATGACGATTCGTCTTCCCAGAATGAATTGGCAGTCGAGCGCTAAGCCGGGGACTGCTAGCCAGCCAACAACTTCCCGCCCAGCGCCGAGCACTAAAGTGGGGGTCGCTAGTACGCCAACGACTCCACGTTCTGCTTCACCATTGGAGCCCCTGATGATTAAGCTGCCCAAGTCATCCTCCTAGTCTTTATTGACACAGGGGGTAGATGAAGAAGAGTCAGACCTGGCCAAGTATGTGGCTGCTCACACTGATGTTCCATTCACAGATGATGTAATTCTACTGGAAAAGATACCTTACTTCATCAATAAAGGGCTATCTTTGAACTACCTCGAGCTTAATAAGCTTTGTACAATGTATGCTATGGAATACGGTATAGGCACCCACCTATACACACAGGTGACAAATGTTTACATCGCAAACCAACTTACTCCAGTGGAAGACACTTACCGCATAGTCGAGGGAGAGGATCATCCAATCATCTTCGGCCGGAAGAATGATCCACAGCCCTTCAAGATAGAAGAAGTTGATCTCGAGCCCGACACCGAAAGACTGCCCCTTTATCTGTATAGCTCCCGATCCAAGTACCTCATACAAAAATAGGGGTATGATATGGAAACTACGGCACTGGACGGCGATTACCCTTGGCTTGAACTACGACACTGGACGATGATTACACTTACAATTGCCGGTCCCGGCTGGAAAACTACGGGTTATTATAACAAGACCAGATGTGGGGTAGGTTATGTTACACCTGCAACGACCCCTGAAAGCTCAGATGAGGAATGTGACTGGCATTCACACTCAACCGGATCACCAACTTCTGAGTCGGATGTCAGCATCGGGGACGTATTCAGGCAAGTCTTGTCTGTCAATATGGCATTCGCCGATGCCTATGAAAAGGAAGAAGACATTCCTGAACTTCTTGAGTTAGAGCCATGGGCCCAACAGCTTGATGCGCAATGGGAAAAGTGGTTCGAACAAAGAGAGCCCCCTACTGAAGATGAGGTCATGCAAGTCGACCTCGACAATGAGTCTTCCCCAAAACCAATCTTCGTTAGCAAAAGTCTGACAGACGAAGAGCGGGAATCGCTGCTGCAACTCGTCAAAGAATATATTAACGTGTTCGCCTGGAGCTATGAAGACATGTCAGGGCTAAACCCCGAGGTTGCACTCCACAAGCTCAACATTCGTCCAGACGCAAAGCCGATCAAACAACAGCAACGACGGTTTCGCCCGGACATCATGAACTCCATCGAAGCTGAGGTCAACAAACTGATAGCCAGCGGCTTCATCCAGAAGGAGCAAAATTCAGACTGGGTCGCCAACATAGTACCAGTCCTCAAGAAGAATAGAAAGATTCGAATTTGCATCGACTTCCGAAATCTAAACGAAGCTTGTCTTACAGGTGAGTTTCCTCTTCCCATCATGGACATCATGATCGACAACACATATAGCTTTGAGCGCATGTCATTCATGGATGGCTTCTCAGGATACAACCAAATTAAGATGTTTCCTGACGACGAGAAGCATACATCATTCCGAACACCGATTGGCGTGTACTGTTACACCGTCATGTCCTTCGTCTTAAAGAATATCGGTGCCACATACCAACAAGCTATGAGCGTCATTTTTAGAGATCACCTACATAAGGCCGTGGAGTGTTACGTCGACGACATAGTTGTCGAAAACCTTTCTAAGGGAGA
The DNA here is from genome assembly GCA_029216955.1 of Iris pallida. Taxonomy (NCBI): domain Eukaryota; kingdom Viridiplantae; phylum Streptophyta; class Magnoliopsida; order Asparagales; family Iridaceae; genus Iris; species Iris pallida. The sequence goes on along the minus strand of JANAVB010007399.1, from coordinate 53,984,110 downwards.
CCAACTGCAGGATCTGAGGACGGTATTCGACCTGATGCGAGCGCACAACTTGAAGATGAATCCTACAAAATCCTTCTTGGGCGTATCTAGTGGAAAATTCTTGGGTTTTATCATTACTGCCCAGGGAATCTACATAGACCCTGAGAAGACGAAGGCAATCATGGAGATGGGTCCCCCGAGAAATCTTCGTGAACTCCGAGACCTTCAAGTGAGGCTAGCTTACATCAGGAGGTTCATCTCTAACCTCTCCGGGCGATATCAACCATTCACCCATCTAATGAAGAAAGGCGTCTCATTCGTATGGGATGAAGAATGCCAGCGTGCCTTCGATAGCATCAAAGAATATCTGTCGAACCCTCCAGTCCTGGTGGTCCCGGTTGCTGGAAAACCATTCCTGCTCTATGTGCGAGCAATAGAGCATTCTCTCGGTGCTTTACTAGCACAAAATAATAATACAGGCCATGAGCAAGCTATATATTACCTCAGCCGAATGATGATGGGGCCTGAGCATCGATACACTGCCGTGGAGAAGGAGTGCCTTGTTCTGGTGTTCGCCATTCAGAAGACGCGACACTACGTCATGGGACAAACCATCCATGTCGTATCAAGAGTTAACCCCCTTAGGGTCCTCATGACCAAGCCAGGTGCACTCAGCTCTCGCCTCGCTACCTGGGCGATATTATTGTCTCCCTACCACATGGTCTTCGTCCCGCAGAAGGCTATTAAAGGTCAAGCTCTGGCAAACTTTTTAGTAGCTTATCCAGGTTCGGAGTCAACCAGAATAGACGAAGAGATTCCAGATGAGGTCGCCAATTCAAATGTGGCCTCGCATGATGCCGTATGGCAAATTTTCTTCGACGGCGCTTCTAGAACTGGGCCTAAGTGCAACATCGTCGCTGGAGTCGGAGTGGTGCTGATTTCTTCCTTCGGGCTGGTGATCAATCGGGCTTACTCCCTCACAGAGCCCTGTTCAAACAACGTGGCCGAGTACAATGCTTTGGTCATTGGCCTCCGAGTTGCAAAGGGGCTGGGGGTAGAGTATCTTGAAGCATACAATGATTCACAGTTAATCGTCAATCAGATCCGGGATTCATACGAAGTTTGCCATGAAGATATGATCCCCTATCACCAAATAGTGATCGACATTATTTCGTCATTTGAAGGGTTCTTCATAGAACATGTTCCGAGACTCCGGAACATTGAAGCCGATGCCTTAGCAGGACTGGCCGCTTCCCTAGCGGTCCCAAAATATACTCATCATTTGGTGGATGTAATAGGCCACGAGTTGGTCTGTCCCAAGAACACCGTCCAATTTGCTGAGAGCTATTCCACTCAGACGGTCGACGAAGCACCAGACTGGAGAAAGCCATTCGTAGACTTCGTAGTCTATGGCATCTTGCCCGAGAATCCAAAGGAAGCCACTTCTATCAGAAGACGTTCCCTCATATTCTTCTACGATACAGAGACAAAAATGCTGTATCGACGATCATACGATGGATTACTGCTTCGGTGTCTGTCAAATACAGAAGCCAAGGAAGCTGTATGCGAAGCCCACAACGGCGTCTGTGGAGCTCATCAGCCTGGCCCAAAATTGTAAGACCGCCTTCATCGAATGGGCTATTACTGGCCCTTGATGGTTGCAGATGCGATAGACTATGCAAGAAAGTGCAAAGCCTGTCAAGTCCATGCAGATTTCATTCACCAGCCATCCGAGTTTTTACATCCAACAGTGGCATCCTGGCCATTCAAAGCATGGGGAATGGACATCATTGGTCCGATCACTCCGCCTTCGTCCCGAGGACATCGCTTCATACTCGCAATCACAGATTACTTCTCTAAATAGGCGGAGGCTATTCCGCTGGCAGAAGTAAAGACTTCAATCATGATCAGCTTCCTCAAGCATCACGTCATCTATCGCTTTGGACTGCCCCGAAGGATCATCCACGACAACGGTCCGCAGTTCGCAAGCCACGTCTTCTATCGGTTCTGCGACAAACACTGAATCCTGAATGTTGCTTCAATGCCGTACAATCCGACAGCGAATGGGTTGGCAGAAGCATTCAATAAAACTATAATCAAGCTGTTCAAGAAGTTTGTGTCTTCCAACAAACGTGACTGGAATGAGAAGCTTGGCGAATGCTTATGGGCGTACCGTACTACAGTTCGGACGGCCACTGGGAACACACCATTCTCTTTGGTGTATGGGAGTAAGGCGGTTCTCCCACTGGAGACTCAAATCCCCTCGCTCTGCGTCGCCCTTACCTACCGATTGACGACGGGTGATAATCACCATCGTCGGCTACAAGAGTTGGAGGCCCTAGATGAGAAGAGCCTATTAGCTTAACAACGAATTGAGCTGTATCAAGCCCGAATCTCTGGAGCTTTCAACAAGAAGGTTAAAATCAGAACGTTCCAAGTGGGCGATCTCGTTCTGGCAGTTCGGAGGCCGATAGTTATGACTCACAAAACTGCCGACAAATTCCAGCCAAAGTGGGAAGGCTCATTTATCATCGAGGCTATATTCTCCAATGGAGCTTACCGCCTCGTAAAACAAAACAGAGACTTGCTCATGTTGCCCATCAACGACAAGTTCCTGAAGAAGTATTATGTCTAAAACGACATCCTCCAAATCTTCCAGATTGTTGAATTATGTACCCTCTGGTAACGCTGAACTTACACTTTGACTCCAAATCTCCCAGATTGTTGACTTATGTACCCGCAAGTATTGCTGAACTCACGCTCTGGTCACTCTAGATGAATCTATATCACATCTTCTGGGTAGTAAGTCATGTATGATCATACCTCTGAACTTTCTTCCTAAAAGAGCTCCTTCCTCATGATCCACTGCCCGTACTTTCAGTGCATAAAAAGGGTAACAGATCCAAAAATTTCCCGAAATAACCACGTCGATGTCACCTCTGAGTTGTTTCACTTCCATCAAAAACAAACCACCCCTCACGTAGAACTTCCACGTCCATATTACCTCTGAGTTGTTCTATGTACCCTTCATGGTGTCCACTCCTGCCACGTCCTCATTACCTCTGAGTAGGAAGATTCCATCGAAGAAACCCTCATATTTACCACGTTCTCATTACCTCTGAGTAAGTATGTTGGTTCTCGCTCGACTTATTATCCATACCCAAAATAAGGGTATGCCAAGGATAATAGGCCCACAAATGTCCTCAGTTGACCACAAATGTCCTCAGTTGACCACAAATGTCTATAGTTGACCATAAGTGTCCGCTGTTGACCACAAATGCTGTACTAGATCCCCTAGTACATGTGCCTCTTTTCTCATTTATCATACGCCTTAGGAGCCTAGCTGTTTCATGGCGTTCTTTTCTCCTAATACCAAGAATTTCCACGTCCGTCTCACCGCGAAATCGTTCTGAGTATCTCTATCAAACTTATTATTCGTACCTACAACCAAGGTATGCCAAGGGTAATAGGTCCATAAAAATTCCCCCAGCAGGGCAAACATCACGAATACCAAAGATACAGTACAAGCACAATAGATGATGGATGATGAAAACACAATCATTTATTGAAAAGCAAAAGTACTACATATTCGGGGACCACGTCCCTATCAAAATGAAGGAAAATGACAAAGAAAGAAAGAAAAAAGGCCGACTATGGTTCGGCTATACATAATTCTCTGAGGCGGTCCCTCAGCACGACAGTCGATCGCTCAAATCGCAACTTGGCCCGGCGCTCGGCCTCCTGAGTCAGCCGCTCTGCATCCTCCAAATGCGCGTGGGCCTGCCATCCATCTTCGAGTCTCTTCAGAGCACGCTCCAGGCCAGCAGAAGCTCGGGTGACCTTTTCGGCCTCCTGAACGATTAGCTCTTTGTCCGCGCGGGAGGCCTCGAGCTCAGATTCCAAGAAAGCCAGCTTCCTCTGGAGCTCGAGGATCTGCTCCCTCGTATCAATTATTCTGCGAGAGGCGGCCGCTTCCAGAGCCATGCAATCCTCGCTCATGTGGTTCATTTGATCGTACTGAATAGACAGATAGTCGAGGTCCTTTATGATAACCGGCTAAGACGCATCTCGTGCGGTCCGTACCTTCTCCATGATAGTGATAAGGAAGGCCCGCTCCTGATCTATCGCTGAAGACAGATCAACTAGCCGCAGTACTTGAAACTGGGCCACAAGCTAATCCGCCTCTAGCAATTTAGGCTCCAGAAGCTCAACTATCCCCGCCCCACCGGGAAGGGTTCTAAGAATTTCAATCTGGCCACGAGCGCATTGACGGGCCAGGGCAAAAGAGATCCCCCTCTCCACAGCGGCTTCGACTCCTCGCCTCAGGTGACGATAAAAACTGTCAACTATATTCTTTGGCGATTCATCCAGAACTTCCGAAGAAGACGACGTCAAAGGAAGGGTAGTTGACAGGGTCGAAGAAGGTACACCGGAACTCGCTACCCCTGCCACGAGGGAAACGAATTCCGAGCGAAAAGAAGCTTGAATAGCAGCCAATTCTTCCTCCGTAGCCCGAAGTACCCGGCAGGGCAGAAAGGTCGACCCCCGGGGTTGGAGCAACATGAACCGAGGAGGATGCAAGGACCATCTCTCCCCGTCCCGACAATTCTGCCACTCGTTCTCCCGAACTCGATTCGGCGGGAGGTCCCTCAACGTAAGCTGGAGGGGGAGGAGGCACGCTCTCTTCCACCAGGTCCCCTCTAGCAAACTCCCCCCCGACAATGTCCGTCATTGGCAGTGAAGGAGCAGGACCTGTACGTCCAGAGCAACCATCAATCAGCTTAATCCAAAGGATGTGATGATAGAGCGAATGAGCCTCCTCACTATTCAAGAATTGGCTTATCTTACCATGAGAGAATTGCGGAGGCTGAGGTTCGCTTACAGCCGTCGTAATCTCTTCGCCAGTGACACCCGAGCCGAATTCAGCTGGTTCCTCTGCCCCAGCCGCCCCGGAAGGAGATACAACTGGATCAGCGTCACCCTGCTGAAGTTTAGCAGTCTCGGGGACGGGTTCAGCGGAGCCCACGTCGCCCTGGGTCGAGACCTCAGCAACATGAGACCCCTCAGCCGCCACCGAGAGAACCCCAGCAGAAATAATCTCGGCACACGTGTCACTAATCAAAGTGATCAGGGCCGGGTTGACTTCAGAAACAGCAGCCGGCTCTCGAGAGTCCGACTCTTCTGACGTCTACAGAGAAAAAAAATGATTAGATCATAGTTTAGGAAAAGGAAGAGCTAAAGAAGGAGATGGTTGTAATTCGATTCACCTCCGAAATGGCGCCCATATCCTCGCCTCTCTCCTTAATGATCAGCCGGCGATAATCGCAACCCGTTTCACGGAGTAGATTCTGCCACCACCCGCAGACTCAGGCCTGCTAAGCTTTCGGGAAGAGCTTGGCGCAACGGGCGGCTGATCTGCCACCACCTTATTTGCATGAGGAAGAGAGTTGTCGGGATCATGCTCATGCTCGTCATCCTCTTCGTCCGTATTGGCAGACTCCGAGTCTGACATAGCGACAGTGTTCTCCCGCTTCTTCCTCGCCTTAGACCCCTTGGGTTTCTCCTCCAAACCGGTACCAACAATGAAGCTGGTACTCGGGTCAAAACCAACGGAAGACTTGTTCGCCATGACATGGTAGAGAGCCGCCAGATACGAGATATCGCCTGAATCCCCCGTATCAGGAACCGAGAAGCTAGTACGGGTGTGAACCGTATTATAATAATGCCAGGCCCTGATGCCATCGAGGATACTGCCTTCAAAACCCAGGCAAGAGCTGGGACTGTCCAGAAAAAGCTGGCTATATCCAAACTGTCGGGCGAACCTACTGGGAAAATAAGGCTCCAAGTAGACAGCATTGCGGTTGCGGTATACCAGGTGGGAAGGGCGAATGTTGTGCAACCAAAGGAGCATTTTGCCATCTAAGAAGTGGGAAGGCCAAATACCATCCAGATGTACAGCCCTTATTTCCTCAGCAGTAAATCAAGGAGCAGATATAAAAAAATTGTATCTGTCCACTCTTGACAGCACCTTCCTACAAGCGCACATAGTCTCGCAATCCCAAGGCATACGGCAATATTGGAAGATGAAGGCGTCATCTGCAGTTACGCCATCTTCGGGGCCAGGCCTCATTAAAGACCGACAATGCATCAGCAACCACCCTATCAGATAGTGGTAGGGCAGTTCAATACGTTCAAAGGCCTTCATCGTGTCACGAACGATGAACTTGGATGTAAAAGTGTGAAGGCCACGGTGTATACTGTACACCATGGCCGGGAGTAGAGCTAGCCTGACTCCGAAAGCCAACTTCACAGCAGGGAGGATGGAATTATGGCTAATTCTCTCGATGAAACCAGCCCCTCCTGAGACTACGCAATTCTGTATCCACACCATCAAGAATCCGGCCAGAATAGCCTTCTCGGACAATGGCTGAGTGGATTGATAGAAATAAGCAAAGGAGTCAGATTTACTTCCGAACCTATCACCGGTGGTTCTTGCCCTCTTGGCGGTCGATACTTGGTCCTGCACCTCCTCCCGAGTGCGAGGACTTTGGGGAGCAAGACGGCCTGAGGCACCGAGCTTAAAAAGATAAGAGAGCCAGGCCTTTGTGTGAGGAAGGTTCCCTTCCGAGCTGTCATTCTTTTTCTTCGACAGCTGCTGGCACGTGCTGTGATGACACAATAATTCCTGATAGACGGCAACGAAGCCCGGGAACCTCTCCTCCAATTCTTCAAATTCCTCATTCGTAGGAGTGTACACCTCAAAGACTTCATCTCCCCAAGGCAGCTTGGAGACGGCATGCATCTCGTGCAGAGCAAGCCCCATCTCCCCCAAGGGCGTAAAGAAGGTCCCCGTGCGGCGGTTATACATCTCTAGCAGGGCCATGAAAAATTTCTTGTTTATGGACAAGCCGTGGCTGGTACCCCGAATTGTATGGTAAAGTCCAATCTCGCGTAGGGGAGTCTCGTATTTCCGCGTGCTCCACATGAACAGGTTGGTCCACGAAGGGATGGGGTGTACCCAACTCGGTAGAGACAACCGGCCAATCGGATAGGACCCCTTCTGAGCAATCTGGTTCAGGAAAGTGTCAGCTTCGGAGAACGTGAAATTGGGACCCTGTACATTCAGAAAACTGCCTGGGGCCAACCCCATCACATAACGGCTGACTGGTACCCTGCCCGCGTACACTGACCGCATGTTATTGTTGTAGTAAATTTTGCCCACAATCATCCCGCTCCGGGTCGGAGTCAGTGAATCCTCCATCTTCATGTTCATGGGCAACATGTTGAACCATGACAGTGGAAAGTGATGCTCCATCAGAGGAATATGGATCGCCATTCCGTCAGAAGTAAAACTCCAGCTCTCAGATACATCCTGTAACACCCAGTTTTCTGAAATTAGGATATTTTAAAAATTTATTATTTTTATTATTAAATAATGGTGATTTAGTCATGTTATGAATTTTGGAAATTTTTAGATAGTTTAAAACTATTTTCTAAGTCATGGCTTATGACTTTGGTTAACTACTAATGTAACCCTAATATAACCCTAGAGATTTCATAACCTAGAGACTAACCATGACCATGTAAGCCTAACTATGTGATTAGTATATCAAATTGCCACTTTTTAGTCAAAAGGGTATTTTGGTAATTTATTAGAATTTATTTGGATTTATGTAATTTATTATTATTTAATTAGTCGATTAGTGTCATGTTAGCCCTTAACCTAGTTTAGCCTAATCTAGAGGTTAGCCACTAACCTAGAAGACTAAGTGGAAGATATTGCTTTATGTCATAAATATCTAAGATTAGATAAATATCTAGATACTATGTATACTTAGATATTTAGGTAGACCTAAAGAAAGATCTATTGGTCTTTACCTTAGAAGTTAAGCTACTTCACCTAGAAGGAACCCTAAATATCTACCCTACCCCCCCATGGCAGCCAACCCATGCCCCCATCCTATATGAACACCCCCCCTTCATTCATGCCTCCTTTCATTTCATAAAAACCTAGTTTTTTCTACAACTTCACACCCTCACCATTTAATCATTTTGACTCCAAATTGAGCCTAGTTTCTTGCATTAGAACCCCCTACACTAGAGGATACCAGTTATGGCTTGCTAGCAAGGAAATTGTGGAGCTTTGGACATTGGGAGTTGAAGGAGGTTTTCATTCAAATAGGCCTATTATTGAGGATTTTGCATTCATAGGTAACATGCCCTAAAACCTATTAATATTGTGTTTTCTCTTCATAGTTGCATGCATCTAGGTACCATGGACCTGCAGGTCAAGTTTGGTAGGAAATAGATTTGATTTGGTGTCCGTATCGGACACGTATCCATGTTTGAAAAACAGTGTTTGGTGAAATGTCTCTAAGAAATAAACTTCTGTAAAATGGTAAACAAATTGCATGTTTAGATAGCCCTAGACTTCTCCATCACGAATCATCAACTCTGAGCACATTTCTGTGCTGTGTCCGTGTCCAAAATGGACACGAACTCGCAGCACGAGGCCACGCGCGCGTGTCCTGCTACCACAATGTTCGTACTCACTGCACAGAGCACTAGGACAAGTAAAATTTGACATGGACACGGGGGCAATGTCTGCGAACATGCCCCCAAAGTCTCATCACTTCTCGTGTCATGTCGAGTGAGAAAACTCACTTGCACTGGACACGCACTGCACTGCACGCGCATATTTTCCTTACTGACACGCGACACGTGTCGCACGGACACGAGTCGTGGACACCTCGTGTTGACACGAGTGTGTAGCCTAATACGTAGGCTACACATGGACATGACCACGTGGCCCCACGTAGCGTGTGTCGTGTCCACGAGACACTAGAACACACGCACGACACTGTCTGAAACAGTGTGTATCAGTCGAGAAAAGTCGACTGATACGGGTCTCGTGTCGACACGTGAGGACACGTGGACACCGTGCAGGAACCTAGACACCTAGCCTGACCCTAGGCGAACCTAGGGACACGAGCACGAGACTCCTAGACACTTGTGTCGTGTCCTACACGCGTGTGCATCTCTGCACGATGCTGTGACACTGAAACTTACCCAATTCTATATTTTTGACACTGGACACGTCGTGTCGCATCGTGGTGGACACTTAAGGACACGAAGGACACGAGTATACCTAGGGGCACGATTACCAACCTTTAGGTTTGGGTATTAGTTAGGTTTTGTGTGTTGAATTTGGGTTTTCCCCCAAATTACCTTCACTGCACAGTATTTCCAGTTTAGTGTATTTCTAGATTTTGTAATCCAATTTCAATTTGATTTTTATGTATATATATGTATATTTGTGTATATATATACTGTATATATGTATATATATGTATATGAGAGTGTGGGTATATGTGTATGTGTATATATGTGTATGTATAGGTGTGTGTGTATATATATATGTATGTTTTGTGTGTGTGTGTGTGGTTCTCAGTTTTTCTGAGAACACACCCCCCACTGTCACAGTCATCTCTCTCTCTTGTTCACTCTCTATCACTCTCACATCTCTCTCTATTATTCTCTCTCTATATAAGTATATATGTAATATTATATATGTATGATTATATATGTATATGTATATATATGGAATATATATTAGATATGTATATATATATATGTGATATGGCCTTGGTATTATATATATGTATTATATGGGTTATATAGTTGGGTATATATTGGTACATATATAATAGGTTCATATATATATGTATATTGATAGGTATATATATAGTAGATTGGCCTATGGTATACATAGTGTATGCCTATAATGTATAGATATAGACACCTATATATAGTGCCTTAGATACTCTAGCCTATGGTTAATTAGTAGCAAGTTAGGATTGACCAATAGGTCTAGTAGACCTAGTTTAACTAGCAAGTTGACCCTTGTTGACCATTGTTGACCAAAGTCAACTATAGGTCAACCTTGACCTAATTGACCTAGAAATGACTTGGATGAACATAGAAGGACTATTTGACTAAAGTTTGACTAAACCCTAACTAATTGATTTATGTTTGACCATATGGTTATATGGATAGTTACATGTCAATTAAGATATGTATGGGGTTAAGTGGAATACTTAGAGTTGAGTCATGACTTGAGATTGGAATATGGGATTAGCTTGATTATAGGATTAAGGTTGGTATTGTGCTATATATATATATATATATATATATATATATATATATATATATATATATATATATATATATATATATATATATATATATATATATGTGTGTGTATTTATGTGTGATATACTTTGTATAGATAATTGGTTATACCTTAACATTGTGGTATAGTATCTTAGGTATCCTAAGACATGTTAGCCTATGTTTGGTTTTGAGTTAGCCTTATAGAGTTTGACTTAGATAGTTGACCCTTGACCTAATTACCTTATTGACTAGTCTATGATTAACCAAAATCTTAGTTAGTCTAGACTTTGACCTAGTTTAACCATATTGACTAGTCTGACCATTATTGACTAAACCCTAGATAACTTGACTAGTTTGGCTAAAATGTTTGACCAAGAGTTGACTTTAACCTAGATTAGACTTGTTTAACCTTGTTTGACCTTGTATGACTTAGTTTAACTTCTTGTGACCTAGTATGACTTAATTTGACTTAGTTTGACTGAAGAGTTGACCAATTTTGACTTTGACCTAGATTGGCTTAGAATTCATATAGATTGCATTGTAGATTTCATTTACCTTCATTTTAGACATGTCATAACTGTATTGCTCTATTTTAGGACATTGTGACCCTGGTACAGACATCTGATATTACACTACTCTTTTCAGAGTATCAGGCGAGTACATTCTCTGATAGTTCTCTCATTTATTTGTCAATTACTGTATTTCAGTTCTAGTTAGTTCTATATGATTCTCTGTATCAACACGTATGGATATTTCTGGATTCATGTATGCGACACATACCTTACTTGCTGGCCTCTATTACTGGAGTCATTAGAATCATTCCGAAATCATTTCTGGAATCATCATGTATTGGCCGGACTCATCTCGATTCTTTTGTCGATTTTGGATTCACTTGCTGGGCGGGGAAATATTGAGTAAGACATGTAGACATACCCTAAATCCGGAATCTCCCACTGGAATCTACCGGAAGCATAGCTATCTCTTGCCTGATCCGTGAGAGATGTGCCTGATACCTACAGTCATTTATATGTCGATCTCAGTATTTTAAAACACACTGTTAGATCATAGTTAGACTCACCCTGGATTTATTGATCACTGTTGGACTCATCTTGTACCAAAAATCATCTGATATCGGATTATATGGACTGGACTCGCACTGGGATTATATTAGACTTATATTGTACTGTCTGGACTCATACATGTTATTCTAGTTCAGTTAGTTTTTATTACCGTCTCCATTGCCATGATTCTTCTCTTGTTTTAGTTACCTTTCTTTTCTTGTATCTTACTGTTTCTCTATGCCATCATTACCTGTATAAAACTGCCATGCTCATCAATAAAATTTTCTATAACTGTTTTATAGTTCTTTGTCATTTACTTAGATTTTCTAGATGAGTTGTACTCGTTCCTGTCCTGATTGGACATGTTAAAAATATTACAGATGATAATCCTGAGGACACATGCCCCACTTACCATGGACCTGGCGAGGGATTAGCTACCTTTGGTCCCGACTCTCAGGAGTGATTCAGGAGATTAGCTAGTAGACTACTTTAGCTTTCATGTTTTGTCTTGTTGTATTAAAGTTAAGATATTGAGTTTGTATTAAGTTTGTTTGAGACATTGTTGTATTATTTTAGCAGTTAGTTGTTGTTGTCTTTAATTCCATAGGTATAACTTCTGTGTTATCTTATCGTGTTTTAGACTGTGATTGAGTATATCATATCATTTACTTGTCCTCCATTCGGAGCTGACATCTGGACAAGTACATTATATACACTGCATGAGATTAGTTAGCAACCTAGGACAGCTTACTACCGTCGATACTGCCGCGTAGGCTGGACGTACCCACTTCTCGTGCCCCTATACAGGGGACGGGTCGTGACACATCCAGAACTTGGGAGTTCTTCACAGTCAGGGCGTCCCCGAAGAGGAACGCAGGCTTCAAGTGTCGGCCCCCCAGCAGTCCTGAGTTCATCATCCCCGAGATAAAGAAGAAGGACTGCTTTTTAATGTCTTCCAGCCTCTCCATAGGTTCGTCTTTTGGAAGCTGGTTCGCCACATACTCGACTATGTGGTCATACCTATAGCCCACGACAGATTGGGCGCGCCCCACCAGAGGTTTCCCCGCATCATTAACTGGCAAATTTACTAAAAAAAATGACAAAAGAAACAAAGTCATGAGATGGCCAGAAAACGTTTAAAAGAGTTCATGCGGTTCTTTTCGGACGGGTCCTTATGCGGCTCAGTTTTAACGGAGTTCATGCGGCTCTGTTTTGATGGGTCCTTATGCGGCTCAGTTTTAACAGAATACATGCGGCTCTACTTTGATGGGTTCATATGCGGTTCTGTTCAAGAGACTTCTTGCGGCCCAGTTCATCAGGAGTTCATGCGGCTTTGTTTAGCGGGATCTCATGCGGCCGAATTCAGATGAGCGTATGCGGCTTTGTTTAGCAGGGTCTCATGCGGCCGAATTCAGATAAGCTTATGCGGTTCTGTTTAGTGGGGTCTCATGCGGCCGAGTTCAGATGAGCTTATGCGGATCTGTTTAGTGGGGCTAATGCGGCCCAGTTCAGATAAGCTTATGCGGTTCTGATCTGTTGGAGCTTATGCGGCCCAGTTCATCAGGAACTCTTGTGGTTCTGTTCAGTGGGACTTCATGCGGTTCAGTTTTTATGTGACTCAGTCATGAAGCAATTCTCATGCGGCTCAGACATGGGGCATACCCCATGCGGCTCGGACATGAGAAGTTCATGCGGCCCATACAACGTATGCAGCTTCATTGTACTGAACTCGGGCAGTTCAATGAAGACGAACGACGCATTAAATGCCAAGGAGAAAAGGCTTGTGCAAAAAACATGCAGTACAGCCATTTTTGTTAGGGTTCGAAGCATACGGTCCTCCACATAATCCTTACCAGCAATGGAAGGGTGAACGTCAGGATGAACTGGGCGTCTCAGTCGACGAAGAAGCCGCACCCTTACCCTTCGCCGCAACTATAGAGGAAGCTTTAGGGGTCATTGTTGATCGATGACCGAGAGAGAAGACGACGACAACTAGGGCAAGAAAAGTTGAAGAGAAAAAGAAAGTAAAGAGTCCCTCTCTCCCAAAGAACCCATATTTATAGACTGATGGGGGGCGTGCGGATCAAGGGACGCTTCGCATGATGCGCCGCCTAGAAAACAAAGCCGACTCTTGGATTTCTAACCCCTGCATACGAAAAGATTAATCCTAATCATTCAGGCAAAATCTAAATATTTAAAGCTGACTCTTGGGATCCTATCCCAAAAGACGGCTTTAAATCAAAGCAAATCAAAGGAAAATAAATGAGATGCCTACGTGGCACAGAATAGTCTATGCGGCCAGAACATCCATGAGGCCAGAATATCCATGCAGCCAGAACATCCTATGCGACCAGAAGAGTCTATGCGGCACGAGGAGCTTATGCGGACATAGCCATGCTTTTTATTCAAATTATTTCAATTTTACAAATTGAAAACTTTGAAGGGGGTCTTGTAGAAGCATGGAAAAGGAACAAGAAAGCTTCATGCGGCTTAAAAGTCCTTTAGAGCTTCATACGGCTCAAAAGTCTCTTAGAGTTTTATGCGGCTCAAAAGTCTCTTAAGGCTTCATACGGCTGGAAAGAACACGATAACTCCATGCGGCTCATAACAAAGCCACATGGCTCTATGCAGTTCAAAGTAGGCATCTGCAGCAGGCCATCATAAATGCTCTAAGCAGCTGGCTCATTAATTACCCTGACACAGCAGCAGCTCCGACAACGACGGATTGACAGCTTTGACATAAAGGTGAAATGATGACTCTTGACGTGCTCCTAGAGAGACGAGGATAATCTTTATAGCTGGCACGATCCATCTTTTCCAAAGCTCTTTATGCGGCTCAGTTGTAAGGACTTCCATGCGGCTCAGTTGTAAGGACGTCCATGCGGCTCAGTTGTAAGGATCTCCATACGGCTCAGATTAAAGGACTTCCATGCGGCTCAGTTGTAAGGACGTCCATGCGGCTCAGATTAAAGGACTTCCATACGGCTCAGTTGTAAGGACGTTCATGCGGCTCAGATTAAAGGACTTCCATGCGGCTCAGATTAAAGGACTTCCATACGGCTCAGATTAAAGAACCTCCATGCGGCTTGTAGTAGTAGGGACACGTGGCAGGAGTTGATCAAATCCCAACAATTCAGATTTATGGAAATCGACATAACAGGCAGTTGAGACACGTGGCACGAGATTGACCAAGACTTATCCACTCGGATTTGTTGCTACCAGCAAATCATAACAATGCAGATTTGTTACAATCGTCATAATTGCCCAATGCAGATTTATTACAATCATCATAACTGTCCAGATCAACTCCCAATAAATGATGCAGATTTGTTACAATCAATATAAATAACCCGAATTGATTTTCAACAGGCAGGATCAAGACAAATCTTAACAAATCCCTAACCACCCATTTTTTAAGGGGCAATTACTGCACACCCCACTCCTATAAATAGCAAAGGGAGGCAGGGACGAGAGGAGACACAGAGTTATACGCACAGAGCCCGAGCAGAGAGACCAGCAACCCCCACCCACACAAAGAGCATTTCTTCTCCGGAGCCAAAGCTGTGTTCGATCGTCCAAGGAGTAAGGCAGAGTTGCCGTCACTCTCCCGAGCCTCTACCGTCACCCCCCAGAATCAAAAATAAATAATTGTACTTTAGATTGCTTTTTCTAGGTTTTGTTCCTAGGCTCTCTTTTGTACGAGCGAGTTTGTATTGTAAAGTAAAAGTCCAGTCCTCCCATAAAACTATTCTATTCTTTTATAATCAATGGCAAACAATGTAAATGGCACGATGTTGTACACGAGTAATCTACAGAGGTTATACACGAGTAAGCTACAAGATTGAGTACATAACCACTTCTACTCTTTCGCCCCCAATCAATACACAAGGATCCATTCAAGTTATGTTATTGCATACGATGAGGAATATACACGAAGATCATGCGAGCACATGAGAGTACACGATTTCACACAATTTATACACGAATTTTACGAATACAAGGAGTACACGATACTCACAATAAAGTACACGAACATGAAATACCCGATGTATCTGCTAAAGGAATAACATCGCACGACAAGATCCATATAGTACTAATCCGTGTTACCAACGTGTCAGCATCAAGTAAAGTAATCTAAAGCAGAAAATATAATCCTAAACAAGATATGAAATGATCAGAGAATGTACTCGTCTGATATCTGTATGTCTTAAGAGAATATACTGTCTGATGAGTGGTGTCTGGCTCCTATAGAACAGTACAAGTCACAACATGTCCAAAATAGTAAAATAGACTACTGCAATGCATTCTGCATGATGTTTGGGTCAATCTAGGCTAAAGTCAACCCTTGGTCAACTCTAGTCAACTACACTAGTCAAACTAGGTCAAGTCCTAGCCCAAACAAGTCTCACTAGGCCTAACCAAGCCTAGGCTAGCACTCACACAATCACAAGATAATGTGAACCACAACAATGCATAATATAAAATAGATACTATATATAAATACATACCTTCATACATACATGCATATCCACATTACATACATATTTATATATAGGCATATGTTACATCATGCATATTTACATAGTCACATAGATATATACATTCATGCACATCTACATACATACTTTTATACATTATATATGTTAACATTCATTACAATGCATTATATTGTACTTATACCTTTGATTCATTCATTCATTCATATATGACATTCATTCACGCATTTATACATTCATTCATTCATGTTATCACTATATACATACTTTATTCATGTATCCACACATACATACATGGATACACAACATACATGTATATATTCATACATGCTTACATTGCATATGTGTATACATATATATCATATATGCATACTTGCATTCATTCACGCACCTATACATATATAGATGCATACATACATATTTGAATACATTATATACTTGCATATATTATATTAATATATGCATACTCTATATTATATTACATTCATTCCTGCATACATGCATATATATAATATATGCATACAAACTCATATATTTAACTCAAAATATATGTGAATACATACATTATATTACCTTAACACCTATATATATCATTCATTCATATCCCATATGCTTGCATACTTCAGTTCAGGCATTATATCCATTCACATATCATTAAGTTGCATACATATACTTATTTTTATTACATATATGACATTCATGCCTATTACATACTTACATGCATCTATACATTATATATTGTATACAACATGTAAAAATAGAAGAGGAAAAAAAAGAGAGAAAAACTGAAATGGAAAGGGAATGGAAGAAAAAATGTAAGAAAAAGGAAAAACAGTGGACATATACATGCTTGCATCATATAATCTACATTACCATACATGCTATTATTATATATTGCATTACATTATGTATACATTATGCATTCATATCTATCATTACATGTATACCTTGCATTCATATCTAGCATTCATTATATACTTTCACGCATACATTGTATATCATTCTTTTATTCATGCATTTATGTATTGCTTACATACATTACATTGATTGCATTCCTACATGCTTGCATTCAACCATATATATACATTAATGTAAAGAGGATACATATCATATATATATCATTTCATTCATCTAACATATCATGCATTACATACTCTATAGTTATCTAATATCTATACTGCATAGGCTCATAGGTTACACAAAATGTCTATGTCGTATAGTCACTCTTCTACTTAAAATTAATACTGTACCAATTGGGCCTTCACTAAATTCTAGGATTAAAATATGTCGTAGCCTTTCGTGTTAGCTTTCCGAAACTTCAAACGATCGTATTTTCGTGTTCTGAAGCTCTCGGAATTGCGAAAACACCAAAACGCGTTTGTCTTTCGGACAGCTGACACTCAAATAATTTTACAAAAAGTTCCAGAACGATTTTGACTTATTAAAATATATATTTGGAAAGCTAACTTTGATACAGTTCTTTTAAAAAAAAGAAGATTAAACAGAGTTCTAAGCTAAAAGTTATGATATTTCTAAGTTACTTTGGTTAATAAAAACGTGGATGAATATTATGACGAATTTGAGTTGTTTTGGACAAAAGAAACACATGTAGGCCAAGATACTTGGATACCAACATAGGTATCCAAATGAAACTCAATCTAACCATCCTAACTAAGATCAATCCACTCTCTAACCATTCTAAAACCGAATTTAAATATCTATTTAAACTATTATCATACATACATACACATGTGGTGTCCTAATTTGGGATCTATCAAGTAGTACACAAGACACATATCTAAAATCCTCAAGAGAGCTCCAAATGGCCTCAAATTTGAATCTAAAGGGGACACATGCATGAGGATGGATCCTACGGATTCAAAACTAACTTATATGCAAAGAAAATCGATTTAGAGGATGGGTTTTACCTATTGGGAGTGGAATCCCAATGAAATCCTTTAGGACACGGCTCCGATACGAAGATCCCTCAAAGTGGACACTCCTCCTTGCACTTCTCTTCCAACCCTTGATAGCACCCTTCCCTTGGAGAATGGGAATGATTGAAGGAATATTTGGTGAAGGAATGATTTGATTTGGAGATCAAATCAAAGGGAAGGCTCTCTAAAATTAGGGAAGAACAAAAGAAAAATAAAAGAGGCAAGATTGTAATGAATGAAATGAATCATTCTTCCCTAAAGGTGGCTGCCATAAAGAGTCCATTAGGGATAATGGGAAATGTCCTAATTGTCCCTCTTTAGTCTCACATGGTTAAGTCTAGACTAGGTTCAAGTTTGGGGTCAAAAGGATCTAGTTTTGAGTCTCTAACTTAACCATTCTAACATGATAAAAATTAGTCTAACTAACTAACTAACTTAAATGTTGGATTTTGTGGGCCATGCTTAACTTAATATTGGGTCCCATCTAGAGTTTAAGCTACCCGGGTCACAATACAAGTCGGAACGAGACGAAACTCAAATCCGACTAAACAAATTCAATAAAAACAATATTAAAAATATAAAATTTTCCCAAAATATTAAAATATGAAAAATGACCAAAATTATAATACATCAATTTAAATATTATTAAAATAATCTAAAATTTACCAATTAATCAAAATCCTAAATAATTCAGAAGTCACAAAATGACCAAAACACCCTTAGTCTAAAAAGTTGTAAATAGTCATTCTAATCACATGGTTAGGTCCCCATGATCATGGTTAGTCTCTAGGCTTAACAGTTCTAGGGTTCACTAGCTCACACATCAAAATTATAATTCACCAATTTTAAATAGTATTAAATTAATTAAAAATTTCCATAAATCATAAATCATATTATTAAATAATAAACTTTTACAAAAGTTAAAATTAACCTCATTTTAGAAAAGTAGGTGTTACAATAGAAATGTTAGGCGAAGCGAATCGTAATCGAATCGCACGACTTGCGATCTCGATAGAAATATTGGACGATGCGAATTATAATCGAATCGCAGGATGTGCGACTTCGGAGAAGAGTTGGTTGATGCGGGTAAATATTACCTAATAGATAGTTGGTTACGTTACGACGAAACACATTCGAGTACGACTAAAACACGCTAAACTTAGAGGGCATGATCGTATAACTCGAGGATTCGATGTTGGATAATCGGTAACTCGGTTACACGATCAAAGTATAGCGGGATGTGGCAAATCAGAATATAAGTTGATGTGTATGGAAAAGTTTGTAGTAAACTTGGAGGTATGTAATACGAACAAAAGTCAACGTTGATGCAGATTAAAAGTTGACCCTCGCACTATTGAAATTATATGAACTATCGAAATAGATACACGAGAAAACGTAAGCACGATTTGAGAATACAAAATGGGGCAGGCCTACGATATCAGAATTTTTGAAAATAGCAATACGGAAGTGTTGAACTGGTTGATCGTAAACTTTGTGATTTATTAGAACGAGACAATAAAGTCATCGATGATTATTTCGATGCGTATAGCATCTCGGGTGCCGACCATGGGTAGAAAGATTCGAACTCAATACGAGTAGATGTTTTGTAAAATATGGAGTTATCAACGGTAGTGCATGACTTTACTCGGAGGATAGTTGTGCATCAGTTGTGCCGATAGAAATAGTTTTGTCCAGATTCGGGTAGTCGCATAGAAATCGTCGAAATGTGACTTGGCTCCAAAATAAGATATAGCATGGTTCGTAGTAACTATCCTTCGTTAATGATTCACAATTATCGAGCGTAGCTTCAGGACAGCTGGCCCTATAAGACTTGACCACCAAATTAAAGTAAAATATTGCAGACCCGTAAGATGACCCATGCGAAGTCGCATATAGAAATACATCGATAACAAGTATAATGTGGTACATGTTGATGATAAGTCTAGGCGATTTTGAGAATCATGCTATGCACGAGAGTGAGCGGTAAGAGAATGAATTACAAATTATGTCATTAGATTTGGATTCACCTTGCAATTGAGCTTGCGTGAATCAAACTTATTTTCAATGTTGCGAGACGGACAAGTTAGGAATTTGGCTAGTAAATTCCTACTCGATAGGAATCGAACATAAGACGTATCGTAAAGACCTTTGTGTCAGAACGATTGTAGCCTTTGAGCACTGTCGACTTGAGTCAAACTTTCAGATTGGAAAGACTGTTACATTTGAGCATTGTTAAACAAGTGTGTCGGAAGGACCATTGCCTTTGTGCAACATTAATTTAAAGTTCCGTCGAGAGAATTTAAGTACGGTGTCAAGGTAAGTGACCTAGTAGGCGTAGCCCTGAATATTGATGCAATTGAGTGTCAATAAAGGAAATCGTATCGATATGAGTGGCATAGCGAGACTTCCAAAATAGTTGGGCAGCGACTTTGAACGCAAGGCATTGTGGACGATCATTGCGATCAGATGCGCGACGGCTTAATGCAACGCATGGTATTGATGGTCAGCGTGCAGACTTACTAAAATGAGAAATACGATTTTTGAATCGCATCGCATGCGGTGACTTTGTTGAATGAATCACGTATGTATCGAATATACAGATGCTATAAAATTTTGAAAACAGTTGCTAAAGATAAGTCCGATCGAAATTATGAGATGGCAAGCATAGGATTGAAATTTACCTGTCAACTTTGTTCCAATTTTCTACCACTAGGCTTGGCTGAAATACACAATTTTTGAGACACCTTGAATAAGTGTAACGATCCAAATCAAGTTGTATACTGAATTCAAATTGAGCTGCAGGAAATACTGAAAGTTAATGAAATCATGCACGAGTGTTTGAAACGGAACAACAATAGTTGGCGAGATCGTGAAGCGATCTAGTGAAACACTTGGAATTGAGTGTTGGTTTCGGTTCGAGGACGAACCTTGTTTTGAGTGGTATATTATGTAATGCCCCGCTTCGCACGGTGCATTATGCTGAGTCGTTGACTCGAAGAGTTGCGTTGACCCGATTAAGTATCGATGCAAATCGATACAAGAGTACGTTGACCCAAAAAATGCATCGAGTCGGATTGATGCAAAGAGTTACGTTGACCCGAGGAAAGCATCGAGTAAGATCGATACAAGTGTTAAGTTGGCCCAAGAGAAAGCATTGAGTCAGTTCGAAGATTCTAAGAAATCGAATCGACGTAAGGCATTAGTCCAAATTGGACAAGTATTAATTTTAGTTGGTTTCGTGTGCAAGCTATACGTTTACGCTAAAATATAAGAGGTTGGCATTTTGCCTTATTTACAATGGGTTCCGCAAAACCAAATCACTGCCTCGCAACGGATTGAGGCATAGGCTCGGTAAGCCAAATCGGTCGTATAATTTAATGAAGCACGAAGTGCTCGAATGGCTAAGTTAGAAGAGTTGGCCGTACAACAAAGATATGAAATCGAGCCGCGTCGGCTCGGCAAAACGATAAGGCATATCGGTTTAAGGTGGGGGGACTTTGACTTCTTTTTCCTACTGCTTCATGCCTAAGTAAAATATATCATTGTATGCTAAGTTAACATCGAGACCACGGGCGTGGCTCGATCGAGAGATGAACATAGTGCATGTCGAACACTAGATAGAACAATTAAAGTAAAACGTACATCAAATGTACGAGTCGCTATTGAACATTGTATATCGCAAAGGCGAGCATCTCGGTGCGCAAGCCATAAGAACATGGAATAACTGTATCGACGAATGTCTCAGCGCACAATTCATTCGTACCCCCATGCACGAGTTAGTATGCTAGAACATTGAAAGACTATATCGGCGCGAGTGCCTCAGTGCACGAGCTATAGAACATTGAATGCCCTATCGAGGCATGTCTCAGTTGCACGAGTCGGAGGGAAGGAACATAAGTCTAACGTATTGAACATCAAGGTGTAGAACATGAAAATACTGAATCGAGGCGTGCATCGAATGCACGACGTAAGGAATGAAGAATAACTATATCAAAGCGTGCGTACGTGCACAAAACTGATGAAAGATGGCTTCATTGCGAAGAAGAGGACAGTTGTGGCACGAATGTGACGGAACTGTCCAATGTGGCATGGTGCCTTCGAAATGTTTATGGCCTTCGAGTCATTCATTGATGAACATTGAGTTGGGGCATTGTGCTAATTGAAATAGAGATAGGTAAATTTGCTCGATTGTATTAAAGATAAGATGCGTTGCATGTCAAATGGACTTAAAGATATGTTGCCCGTGCACGGGTGTTTTCTTCCCTTGAACGTCGTATGCCAGGGCGCTGGGACTGTTCACCCGAGGAGGGACTACGGGATAATCAGTATTATTGGTGCACTTTATTAGGACGGTTTGCGACCTGCTATTGATGTGATAAGCCACTTACTCTAGTAATTCAGGAGTCCTCTGATGTTTAGGTTAGCAACCGCACAGAGTGATCACCATCTTACATATTCGATATGAGAAATATAAGTCCATTCTAGCCCGAAAAGCTAGTGATCTTCATATAGTTAAGGAACGATAGATCGAAAGTACAAGAACACAGAGCTCCTGTATAGAGCACTTATAATATGACAGGGAAGGAATGAGGCATATTCACCTTACATCGGTGCAAAGGCGAGTGCATCAGTGTTGGTAAGAAGTCACGAAACGACACGATATTGCTATTAGTTGCCTGCTTGCTTATACGAATCGAAATAACATGCTTGCCATGATAACATGTTTTACTACTTTCGAATATGCCATTAAACTGATCATAAGGAGAACATAGAAAGATAACTAAATTGTATGTTGCATGAATCAATACATTACGAATCGGTTTAGTTAAGTGGGTCTTGATCAGTACAACGAGGACGAAAGTACTAATCCCCTACTAGATTGCTTGCAAGGTTCAGGATATGTTCTGCTCGCAGCGGAGCTTTGCTTGATCGCGATGAGGCATAGAATGCCGTAGCGTTTGAAGAGTGCGATCGCATTGACGCTCGGACTTGCAACAGAATTGATGTGACCGAGATATAGAAGGCATGATGTATGGAACGGTGAAATCCTTTGTGGGCAAGAGAGAAACTGAGTGTTGTAAGCTATTCCAGCAATCAGTCGGGCTATTGAAAACCTTTGTAACCTCAGTTCATTTATCAATAAAAAAATTATTTCGTATACTCTATTTGCTTTCGTTGCTAATATCAAATCAAAGATAACCATTTGAGAACTTGTCATCTTGCCTTGTACGAGTGCAACTCCAGACTCGTACGGCATCACTCTCCAGCGAGGACGATGATTCGGATAAATCGATACGTGGACGAGCAATTTTCTGGGTCGGGGCGTGACAACACAGAGGGTACATGATTCAAGTGTTTTGCTCAGTTCAATGGGTCGATAGCATTGCAAGTTCATTTCTCATTCTATTATTCGTAAAGCATCTTATTTTCAAGTGTTTCTTTTGTTTCAACAGAATTAGCATAAGGGACATTATCGATTCATTTCATGGCATCAATTTTCATTAGCAGTTCGAGTGTTATTTATTTTAATATTAGACAACATAAGCATCTCTTATTATCCAGCAACTAAGACATGGGTCATTTAGGGACAATTCATAGCATCACAATACTCTATTTTATTAAGCGTGAAGGAGTAGGAAGGAGGAAGGACAGTTCCACTCACTTGAATAAAAAGGGTCTTCTTATTCCGATCGCAGACAAATTCCTACTAGAGGTAGCTCCACCAGCGAGCCGAGTTCCAATACCCAATCCGTCTAGCCAGCTAAGAGAGACTGCATCAGTCTCAATTCTCTTAATTTCTAATCTAAGTCACAGTCCAACGTTCTGATCACATCCAACAAGGCAACCAAATGTCCCGCGCGGAGCAGAGCATTACAATTTATACCCCTAATATATGGTATACCTAGTTCATCACGGACTTATGTATATATATATATTG
Source organism: Iris pallida (assembly GCA_029216955.1). NCBI lineage: Eukaryota > Viridiplantae > Streptophyta > Magnoliopsida > Asparagales > Iridaceae > Iris > Iris pallida. The sequence continues at coordinate 53,960,526 of JANAVB010007399.1, read as the reverse complement.
ATTTTTTTCATGATTTATGGAGTGTTTATGAGAGTACATACAATTGTCTTTATTATCTTATCTCTCGTCTTCTTATATAGGTTTCTAAAAGTTTATTTGGCCAATATATTTGATTATCCTTATTGATGATTATATTGAACTTTTATTGATTTGGCTTTCCTTGTTGAGGTCTTACCTAAAATTCATGATTCATGTTTATGAGAGTACATGCAATTCTAGTTTGGTTGCATGCTAGGATATCCTTCTTGCAAGCCAAATGGTTGGATGCAGAGATGTATAGAAAACTCATTTTATATATATATATATATATATATATATATATATATATATATATATATATATATATATATATATATATATATATATATATATGAGGAGGGATCTGCATTCCCTCAATTTTGCATCCCCCATGCATCCACTCTTTCACATCCGTTGGATCTTGTTTAAGTCATCTAATCTTAACCGTTGATTTTTCAACGGTTAAGATTAGATGACTTAAACAAGGATCCAACGGGTATTAACATGGGGATGCATGGAGGATGCAAAATTGAGGGAATGTGGATCCCTCCTATATATATATATATATATATATATATATATATATATATATATATATATACATACATTTTGAAGAAAGGGTAATTAGTTTCCGGAATCGGTCCCACTGGGATTCAAACTCCTGACCACTCAGGTCGCATGCCTCACCACTACCACTAGGCTAGGGGTCATTGGGAAAATAATATGTGTGTGTGTGAGCGCGCGCGCGCACGCGTGTGTCAAATTATTCTAATTCCTTGTCTTGTGGAGGGATGGATCGTCGGTCGTAGGTAAGAATAATTGAATAAGTGATATCCTCTAATGATCATATATTTGTATCATAAGTTACTCCTATGAACCATCTATTGTACATAAGATGTTTTTCATTTAATAAGAAGAACTGAGTCACCTATATGCTGCTATTTGTTCTCAAGAAGGAAGAGTACTAAATGATCAATTGCTTCTAATGTCCCTAAAGAAATGAATAATGGTTCATGAAAACCGCTACACATGTCTAGATAGAATGATCCGATATCATGCATGGAATTGTTCTGACTTATTGCTTGAAGGAAATATAAAATAGGCTTTCGATTATGTTTTCAAAAGAAGTAATATGAATCATATCATGTATAACATAAAATTTACGTAGGTAAAAGATAACAACCACTACTAAAGCAATATTTTTCTCACATGAATACTTAGTGATTGTTTCAAAGAGTGCAGCATTTGTCTTTCACTATTGGAACAATATGCTGATCCCCCACCAGTTTGTCCATGTATGCTAGATGTGTTGTTGGATGTTCCGAAGCAATAGCAAATCCTCATCCTCAGGAGCCAAAAATTAGAAGAAGATGCATAGAGATGTTTTCTGTATAAAGGGATGTAATGTACCTAACGATATCATTGTCATTCTGTATAGTTGAAGAGAGATGTAAAGTATGGCATGTATAGGAGAGCTATTAAGAGCCTTGTAACCATTGAAAGTTACTAATAAAGTGTTTTGTTCCTTGTATCATTGTGTTGGTTTTTTGCAATATTGGCCGCTGCTACTAACTCTGAATAATCTATCTTATTTTTTTATATGTCCTGGTCTTGTGTAAGTGCAACTTAAAATTGCATGGCACACGCCCAGAGGTGACTTTACGGTCCTCCGGGATAGGGGTGTGACACGAACGTCCTCAACATAGTTTGAAGATATCGAAGACAAAAGATCATGTTCACCAAAATCAGAGAGGTAAATCACAACAAATTGTATCAACTTATCCATATCAAATGAAGAAAAATAATCACTTGGATCCTGTCACGTCCCAGAACCAGAATACTGGAGAGCGGGGGACAGACACAGCCAACTGCGTACATTGAAGTGCAACCCATCTCACAATACGGTCACGGCTGTCTAGATGCATGAGGGTTAAACTATAATCCATCGGTCTCTATGGTCAAGAACAAGCCTAGTGTCTCAATCTCAAGCAAGCAAATAAGTTGTACAAGATGTTAGATCATCAAACATACAAAATAAGGCATCCCAAATATTACATATTCAGATGATCATGAAGCAAGTCATACAAAATACGAGACTAGCAAAAGTTAAGTCATACATGATCAACCCTAGTATTTGTCAATCATGTTACAGCCCTTAGGCAAACAGAAATAAAGTTTCAATACGAGCTAACACTTGCTCGGTGACTAAACGCCTCAAAAGAATAATTTACAATAGAGTGGGAGAGCAAAATAAGAAATCCACTCGTTGCCAGGATTACGTCTGGTGTTCACCATCTAGTTGATAAGCAGGAAGATCCTCGGGTATCACTCCAAAATCTGGCCAAACAAAACCAGCTGGATCAGACCCCAGAAAGAGCAAGTGCCTTAAGGGAGGCTTCACTTAGGAACTAAAACCAGCTTTTTATGAAAGAAGAACTGATAAAAGAGCATAGCTAAACAACATGAGGGACTGAGTTAACATAAAACATTAGCTGCCGTAGGAGGAACAAGAGGTGGATTATAATTCCCATGTTAATCATGAGATAATTCATTCAAGCACGGCAATCAAGTCCTACGGCTTGCTATTGTTAGCTAACTAGGATTATCACAATCTTAGTTACTAACAAGATGCAATTGAGATGTTCCCGCAGTCACAAGCCCTGCAGACTATCCAGGTTATCCAGGCGAGGAGATTTATTAGAGTTACAAGAGTTATCAAGCTTACTGGTGTACTTTCAGTACTTATGTTTTCAAGAAGTGACCCACATGACAGTGAGCTGGAAATATGCCCTACTACTCGGAATGCTACAAGTCCTACTGGTGTGGCCGGGATAACAGGATCGCCTGTAACTGGAAAAATCTCTCTATATTAACTACTTGATTAATCTAGTCATTAACCTAGTCAGATTCATTATGAATCCCTGACCGTGGTAACCAGGAATCCATGTCCTAGACATGATGCAAGACGAGACAAGTAGCTTATACAGGCACAATCAAGAAAATCAATCACGGGGTCAAGACAAGAGTTACTTAGCAAGTCAGCGTAGCTGTCGCAACAGCGTTCAAGATTATCATGGCATGTCAGGTTACTTGTTACTTGTCAAGATTGCTTGTCAGGAGTGCGCCTCGATGGGCCACTATCAAGATTATACATGTCATATCAAGTTTACTTGTTGCTTGTCAAGAGTGCGCCAAGCCAGGTTCGCCAAGCTAGGTTGTGTACGCTAGGTTGCGCCAAGCTAGGTTGTGCCATGCCAGGTTGTGCCAAGCCATGTTGTGCCAAGCCAGGTTGCGCTAAGCTAGGTTGTGCCAAGCTAGGTTGCGCCAAGCTAGGTTGTGCTAATCCAGGTTGTGCCAAGCCAGGTTATGCCAAGCCAGGTTATGCCAAGCTAGGTTGCGCCAAGCCAGGTTGTGCCAAGTCAGGTTGTGCCAAACTAGGTTGTGCCAAGCGAGGTTGCGCCAAGCGAGGTTGCGCCAAGCCAGGTTGTGCCAAACCAGGTTGTGCCAAGCCAGGTTATGCCAAGCCAGGTTGTGCCAAGCTAGGTTGCGCCAAGCCAGGTTGTGCCAAGCCAGGTTGTGCCAAGCTAGGTTGTGCCAACATAGGTTGCGCCAAGCTAGGTTACGCCAAGCCAGGTTGTGCCAAGCCAGGTTGTGCCAAGCCAGGTTACGCCAGAACCCACATAACCTGACGGTACGGCACTAAAAAGTGTGCGCAACCACTGTTCATCTTCTCCGACCAGCATAAAAATGCTTGGTTGGGCCCATGAACTTCAAAAGTCCATAATTTCCTCAAAATAAATCGTAATCTAACTTTTCAAAGGTCAAAATTTGGTAGAAAAAAATTTCCTACAACATGAAGCAGCTAGTTTTTGAAAATACCAAGTTTTAGTAGATCAAAACCAAGAAGAATGAAAAAAGACCAAAACTTAGATCTAACAAAATCCATCCATCAAAACCGAAAATGACAAGTTCTAAAGAGGCTTAGAATCAAGTAAGGAAGACAATAGAAAAGTAAAATTTGAGATCCATCATGAAGCAAGTTGCACTTTCCTAGGGCTTCGGTGTAGGTGGGAGGAGTAAATGAAGAAGATGGGGAAGTAAATGAAAGTTATAGAGAAGAGAGAGAGAAGTCGACTTATATATCAACCCCTTCTTATCTCAAACCAAACCAAGCCAAGCCAAGTCATGTTGAACCAAACCAAATAAACCAAGGCAAGATTAAACCAAGGCTAGGCTAAGCAAGACAAGTCTAAATACGGACCACCTGATAATTGTCAGAAATTCGTATACGTATCCTGAAAAATATGTATAACGGAAAACGGGAGTGACAACTCTACCCACCTTAAAAGAATTCCGTCCTCGGAATTAAATCAAGAGGCTAGAGATGTCGGGGCAAGCTACACTAACCACATGCAATCTATGACCAGCAATTAATCAAGCAATTATTTATACAAGCAAGGAGTTAAGAGCATAAGGCATAAGGAAGATATTATACCTCATGAGTCAAACAGGTGTGGATATCGTGATCGGATATCATCCTCACGTTCCCAAGTTGACTCACCCAAAGAATGATGACCCCAAGCAACATATACTAACTTAATAGTCTTATTCTTGAGTACCTTCTCTCTTCGTTCCAATATGGATACGGGCCTTTTCTCATACGAAAGGTTGGTACCAACAACCAATTCTGAATGATCAAGGATATGGCTCGGATCCGGGATATACCGTCATAATTAGGATACATGGAATACGTCATGTACCTCACATAACGACGGTAGAAGAGCCAGACGATAGGATGCATCACCTACTTGCTCGAGAGTATCAAACGGCCCTATATACCTAGGACTAAGCTTTCCCTATACGTCGAATCGAATAACGCTGCGGTAGGCGAGATCCTAAGGAATACGTGGTCGTCGATAGAAAGCTCAAAAGGACGTCGATGAGAATCGGCCCATTGATGCTGACGATCTTGTACAACTCGAAGATGATCTCTAACTTGTCTGACCACCTCGATAGTCCGAGTAATCATTTCTAGACCAAGCATGGCCTCTCGCCTACATCATCCCAGGGTAAAGGTGATCTGCACTTTCTGCCATACAGTGCCTTAAACGGTGTCATCTGGATACTGGCCAGGAAACTGTTATTGTAGGAGAACTCCACCAAGTGCAGGTGATCTTTCCACGAACCACCAAAGTCAAGTGTACATGATCGCAACATATCTTCAAGAGTTTGAATCGTACGCTCCGACTGACCATCTATCTGCGGATGATAAGATGAACTTGTCACTACCATATTTCTAGTTTGAGGGTATTTTTGACATTTTTGGGGTAATTTAAACTTATTTGAATTTATGGGAATTTTTAGAAATTATTTTGGAATTGTTTGATTGAGGGTTGACTAGGTTGACTTTGACTAGCAATGACCATGGTAGACTAACTTAGGAGCTAACCCTAGTTGAGTTTGGTCTTGATTAGGTCATGCCACCCTAGTTAGACTAGAGTTGACTAATAGTATGGTTATTTGACTTAAGTAGAGTTTTAAGTCATAAGCCATGACTTGTGTTTAACCAATAAATCAATAGTTAGCCAAATAAGCCCAAAGCCCATTAGTCAAGTGCCCAAACCCTAACCCTAATATTTTGTCCAACCAACCTAGGGATTCCCCCACTATTTAATCTCTCCTAAAATCTAGGGCTAGCCTCTTCCTTAGGAATTTATTACAAGAGAAGAAAGAGGTGAGTCCCCATGTTCAAAAATTCCTAAAAAATCCATTTTTCCTTCTTTTTAATCCAAACAAGTTGCAATAGGTTCTAATTATTGTTTTCTTACTGTTGGAATTGGTTGTTTTCAGTTTTCTATCAATTTGGAGGAGTTTCACCATCAAGGAGAACATCACTCATTAGAGCTTTTTGAGAGTTTTGATACATTGAGGTAACTCTCTATCCACACCATAGAATCCTGAGATTTTTGCATCAATAGGGAGCCCTAGACCTAACCTAACAGTAGGAATAGGAAACCCTAAGTTTTTGTGTCGTTTCGTGTCCAATCTGGACACATATCAGTGTCCTGGGCATGGTGTTTGTGGAAATGCCACAGTGAAACTTTTCGTGTTATTTTTGATTTGTGTTTGAATGAAAAATCATGTTTTGGTGTCGCTTATCCATTTCTGTAGCTCTGAGTTGATTTCGTGCTTGTGTCGTGTCGTTTGGACACGCGTGCACACGGCCTCGCGCACGGCCTGGGGGATCCCCTGCTACTCGGGGTCCCCACAGGACACGATACGGCGTGTCTTGACACAAAATTTTGTGGGTACATTGGGGCACTGTCTGTCGTCACTCTTTCCAAGTTTTACGAGATTTCGTGGTCTGGATTGGGAGATATCGGCCGTGCACGGAGAATCCACTATTCTGCGCACAGTGTGCACTTAGCCACTGATACGGCTTTGGTTCACGGACACGGCGACACGAGGACACGTTTCAGGCACTTAGACACGAGCACCTATACCTAGTCTAGTTGGGGACACGAGCACGAGGCCTGAGATGGCCTGTGTTGGGTGCACGACACGCGTGCACACCCGCACGACGCTGTCCGGTATGTGTACCCAGTTTACCCGATTTTGGGTTTAATTGTACTGGACACGTTTGTGTCCACTTTGGTGGACACAAACCACTTGTGTGACATGTGTGTAATGTTGTTATACTGTACCAACCTATCTATGGGTATTTTGATTCGAATTTGTTGGGTAATTTCCATTTTCATAATTTTCTGAACTGTGAGTTATCACTGTATCCTGTTTTTCCTTCCAGATTTTTATATGTGAGTTTGTCATGAACTTTTAACCCATTAACACTGATAATTGCATGTTTGTAAATCTCTAACTTGTTTACCTATGTGTTTTCTAGTAGTATGTCGAATTTGGATTGTTTTGGGTGTGGGATAGACTCAAAATCTGAGTTCACTAGTTGAGGACTGTTTTGATAGTTCTTAAATAACTGAAAACCCATTTCCTGCATTTTTGAACCTCCCTTATAACTGAGAATTCAACTTGAGTTTGCTATTACTAGTGTTGTGAAATCTGAAATATCATGGGGACTGAAACTGGAATTAGAGTTGGTTTCCAAACTGTTTTTTTCTATGTTAAGCTGAATCCTAATCCTGGAACTTGTTGCCTACACTACACTCTATATCCTATTGAACACACTCATGTACACACATGCCCACATGCAGTACAGCCCCTTTTTGAGTTCTTGTCATATGTCCTATACACTAGACACACACACACACACTCTTATCATGTCACACTCACTAGGATAGCTCTCACTCACTCTCTATTTCTATCCCTCTCTACATATATCCTATTTCATATACAATGTAATGTATACATAATGTAGTGTATATATGTATATGAAGTGATATGTGATATGTGATATTATATGGTTTGGTGTATCATATAGGTATCTAATATAACTATTTTGCAATGGGTTATAGGTTATGTAGTATAGATAGGTCTCAAGTATTTGTGGCTTGTGTGTGTGCACTATATATATATGTATCATATATATATATATATGTGGGTTATGGCTAGATTACAATATACATATCCATAGTGTATTGCTTAGAGATGGGATTGGCATGGTGTATGTGTTTGGTTTGGCCTAGATAGAATAGCCTATGGCCTGTGTATGCCTGTTTGACTAACAGGCCTAGATTAGGCTTGTACAGCTTTATTATACCTAGAATAGACTTACTAGACTAGTGTAGACTAGTTTGACCTAGTATGGTCTTGTTTGACCTAGTTTGACCATAGTTTACCTAGTTTGACTTCTATGGTTGACCAGAGTTGACCAAGAGTTGACTTTGGCCTAGTTTGACCTAGATTCATGTAGAATGCATGGTAGAGCTTCATTTTATCATTTTGGACTTGTTGTGACTTGTGCTGTTCTAATAGGAGCCAGACACCACTCCTCGGACAGTACTTTTCAGTTGGACACTCAGATACCAGGCGAGTACATTCTCTGATCATTTCATATCCTGCTTAGAACTATTTCCTGCAGTAGATTACTTTACTTGTACTGTCACGTTGGTCACACGGATTGGTACTATACGGATCCCTTCTTGAGATGTTATCCTTAGGAAGCATCGGGTACTACATGTTCTGTGCGTTTCACTTATATGTCCTATCACTATGCTTCACAGGTTCTTCGATCACTTGTGACATATACTCTTATGATCACAGAGTCTCCTAGAATCTCTTATCTCATTCACTGGGTATCCTAGAATCTCCTAGAATCCTCATTTTTGGGACTTCCATGTACCACCCTTCGGGGGCTTTGTGTGGAATCATAACATAACTTGGTTGGATCCTTGTGTACTGATTGGGGGTACGGGGGAGTAGAAGTAGACATGTGAATACTATCCAAGTAGTGTAGTATCAGAATCTCTTCCATAGTGTAGCATCAGAATCTCCTATGCTATTTACATGTCTATGTTGTACTCTGACTCACTAGTCACATGATAGTTCTCTATTTATAGTAGATATTTCTATTACAGCTTTCTCTCTCTGTTTACATACTGCACTTCTTTCAGTACTTGTATCTTACTTTACTGCATGATTATATCTTCTAACCTGCTATGAACTGTTGAGATATACTATACTCGCTCCTATTCTGACTGGACCTGTTAAAAATATTACAGAGGACGAGGAGGAGGCTTGCCTGGACACTTACTACGGGGCAGCCTTAGATGACACCTGCGAGCTGGACCCTCAGGAGGACCCAGCTCTAGCTGAGGATATCACCCCGATTGCCTAGTTTAGATTAGTTAGCTTATCTTCCTTTTGTAGTCTTGAGACATGTTTTAGCTAGACTTTCTTTGGAGTTCAGAGTTGTATATATTCTTTCATTCTGTATCTGAGACCATGTACTTCTGGATATTGCTGGAATTATCTTAGACTACTTTTTATCTATTTATTTCCTTGAGTTCTATTTCATATTGTGCTATCTCTTCCTTAGTTGTGATTGAGTTTTACTGCTATGTCACCCCCATTCGGGGAGTATAAACTGTTTAGAGATATATTGCTAGATGATTGTTGACCTAGGACAGCGTTTTACCGCCGACACTGCGGCATAGGCTGGACGTACCCACGTCTCGTGCCCTTACTCTAGGGTGCGGGTCGTGACACGTTTTTAGTGGTGGCCCATGCAGGTCTAGACTAGAAGTGTAGTGGTATTCGAATTAGAGTATCACTACAGCCTGCAGTAGGATATAGGACATTAATTTTAAGGTACTCAATCACTTTTGAAAAATTTCTTTTATTGCCATCTAAATCCTTTTTGTCGGCTGATCCTTTGAATTATAATTGTCCGCCTTTGTTATTTCGTTTCTTTCTCAGAAATTGATACTCTTGTTTGTCTATCTTCAGGATGGTAGAGACTCGATCGCAGTATGCCATTCATGAGGATGCTATAGAGGGGACTGCTACCTCTCAGCCAGTATGGCGAGGCCAGGGGACTGCAGCTCCTGCCACCTCTGCTCGTATTGAGACCTCGGCAGTAGCAGCAGGGGGTATGCCTCCACCGGCTCGGAGGCAGGACCCGGACATTCCAGAGGATCCTTTTCAGCAGCCACCGCCTCCAGGATACGTGGACGCAGCTCAGATGTTCGCGTATTTCCAGCAGTTCATGGACGGACAGCAGGCTCGACAGGACAGGGGCATGGAGTTGGCCGTCACGACAGCCGCAGCTCGACCAGTAGTACAGCAGCCGAGGACACCGGGGATCGAGCAGTTTCAGAAGATGAGCCCCAGAGACTTTCTGGGGACAGAGGGGATCCTATATGCCGATGAGTGGATCGAGCATATAGAGGAGATCTTCCGCTTGGCCAGGATACCAGCAGATCTTCAGATCGAGGCTGCAGCTAGCCGGATGCGAGATCTTGCTCGCACCTGGTATCAGTCAGACCCAGGGTGGAGGTACCTGGGCAGACTTGGGAGCAGTTCAAGGGCTTCTTCAAGAAGAAGTTCTTCCCAGATTCAGCACTCAGAGCCTTGGAGTCGCAGTTCGAGAGCCTTGTCCAGGGGAGTCTCTCAGTGGAGGAGTATGCCGGGGAGTTTGGCCGCCTCGGCAGGTTTGTAGAGGGCTTGAGCGAGACGGCGAAGGCACAGAGGTTTCGGAAGGGTCTAGTCAAGGAGGTCAATTCCTTGACCAAGGGCAACCGGGATGCTACGTTCGAGGAGATCTTGACAGAAGCCCTGTTGGCAGAGGATGATCTTGAGCTTAGGCTCAAGAGGGGGAGAGACCCAGTTGGAGGCAGCAGCAGCGGGGGCCAGGCCAAGAGGCCCCACTTTCAGCATCAGCAGCTGAGGCAGTTTCAGCCGCAGCCGATCCAGCAGAGGCCAGTTCAGCAGCAGCAGCCGAAACAGCACCAGCAAGGTCAGAGACAGGGAGTCACTTGTGCCTACTGTAAGAAGCCTGGGCACGTCTTCAATGAGTGCCGGAAGAGGCTGGGCCAGTACATGGTGTGTGGCTCAGCAGACCACCAGATGAGGGAGTGCCACATGGGACGAGCAGCCCAGGGAGGAGGAGTCAGAGCTCCAGCAGGCCAGCAGAGGGGACCAGCCCTGCCGACGCAGCAGCAGAGGTTCGTCCAGCACCAGCAGCAGGCCAGGGGAGGCCAGCAGGGGCGAGCTTTCGCCATGGCAGCAGAGGATGCGGAGGTCATAGGAGAGCTGATCGCAGGTTCGATTCTTCTCGACTCCAGTCCAGCATTTGCATTATTCGATTCCGGTGCTTCGCATAGCTTCATATCAGTATCTTTTGCGATTAGACACGGTATCGTAGATGAATCGTTGCCTAGGACTTACAAGATCACTACCGGGGGTGGTATTATCCTCGTGAGTGAATTTGTAAGGGTCAGAGAGTAGTTTTGGGAGGCCGTGAGTTGGAGGTGAGCTTGCTCGTAATGCCATTACTGAACTACGATATAGTACTAGGCATGGATTGGTTGAGCAGACACCACGCCAGCATTGATTGCAGAGGGGGTAGAGTTCTCTTCAGAGCACCGGGGGAGCCAGAGTTCGAGTACTCCAGACGTCAGGCAGAGCAGAGCAGCGGAGTCTTCTGTGGAGTCTCGGTCGAGGAGCAGACGGTTCCACACCCCTTGATAGCAGATTATATGGATGTTTTTCCAGAGGAGTTGCCAGGACTGCCACCAGACAGAGACATAGAGTTCTCGATAGACTTGGTTCCAGGAGCAGAACCCATCTCTCAGCATGTCTATCGGGTGAACAACAGCGAGCTGGTGGAGCTGAAGAAGCAGGTGGATGAGCTACAGGACAAGGGCTTCATCCGCTCGAGTTCGTCGCCATGGGGTGTACCAGTGTTGTTCGTGTCGAAGAAGGATGGGTCAGTACGTATGTGTATTGACTATAGGGCACTCAACAACCTCACGATCAAGAACAAATACCCACTGTCGCGGATCGACGATCTATTTGACCAGTTGAGCGGAGCTCGGGTAATTTTCAAAATTGATCTGAGGTCGGGATATCACCAGGTGAAGGTGAAGAGGGAGGATATTCCCAAGACCGCTTTCAGGATGCGGTACGGGCAGTTCGAGTTTTTGGTTATGCCGTTTGGGCTAACCAATACACCAGCAGTGTTTATGAACCTTATGAACAAGGTGTTCCACCAGTATCTGGATCAGTTTGTGGTGGTGCTTATTGACGACATCATGGTATATTCTAAGACTGAGGAGGAGCACGAGGAGCATTTGAGGATCGTGTTGGAGACTCTCAGGAAGGAGCAGCTTTATGGAAAGCTCTCCAAGTGTGAGTTCTTCTTGGATCGGGTGGACTTCTTGGGGCATGTGGTGACTGGAGATGGTATCTCAGTTGACCCCAAGAAGATTGTAGCAGTTGAGGCATGGGCAGCGCCGACTTCAGTTGCAGAGATCAGGAGTTTCCTGGGGCTGGCAGGGTATTATCGGAGATTTGTGCAGGATTTCTCCCGGGTTGCAGAGCCGTTGACTCGGTTGACCCAGAAGGATGCTGAGTTCGTTTGGTCAGAGGAGTGTCAGGCAGCTTTTGATAAGTTGAAGAAGCGGCTTACGACAGCTTCGATTATGACATTGCCTTCAGGATCGGGTGGTTTTATTATTTATAGTGATGCTTCAGGGAAGGGGCTGGGTTGTGTGTTGCAGTAGCACAAGAAGGTGATTGCCTATGCTTCCAGGCAATTGCGTCCCCATGAGAAGAACTACCCTACCCACGACCTGGAGCTGGCAGCAGTGATATTTGCTCTGAAGCTGTGGAAGAATTATTTGTATGGTGAGAGGGTGGAGATCTTTACAGATCACGAGAGCTTAAAATATATGTTCACTCAGAAGGAGTTGAACATGAGGCAGCGCAGATGGTTGGAGTTGATGAAGGACTTCGACATTGTACTGCAGTATCATCCAGGGAAGGCCAACGTGGTTGCCGATGCCTTGAGTAGGTATCCGACAACCATGTGTTTGACCATGGATCGGCATTTGCTTACCGACTTGAAGAGCCTTGGGATTGAGTTGATCGTGCCCGAAGTGCAGATTCAGCTATGGGGGATGCAGATTCAGTCAGACTTGGTGGAGAGGATCAAGTCAGCACAGTTTGAGGACGTTGCTCTGCGGTGTCTCCGAGAGCAGGTTCGAGCAGGATTGCTAGAGGGCGAGTTTTCTATTGCAGAGGATGGTGCCTTGAGGAACGGTTCCAGGTTATGTGTGCCCAGTGGAGATCTCAGAGAGCAGGTTATGCAGGAGGCCCACAGATCTCAGTACTCTATACACCCGGGTGCCAACAAGATGTACCGAGATCTGAGGAAGCACGTTTGGTGGTCAGAGATGAAGCGGGAGGTGGCTCACTTCGTGGCTAGATGCTTGGTCTGTCAGCAGGTCAAGGCAGAGAGACAGAGGCCCGGTGGATTGTTGCAGCCGCTGCCCATTTCCGAGTGGAAATGGGAGCATATCACTATGGACTTCGTATCAGGATTGCCGCGCACACCAGGAGAAAAAGACACGATTTGGGTCATCGTTGACAGGTTGACCAAATCGGCCCACTTCTTGCCATTCAAGGTGGGTACGTCTACAGAGAGGCTGGCGGAGATGTATATACGGCAGATAGTCAGGATTTACGGGGTTCCAGTCAGTATCATCTCAGATCGGGATAGCCATTTTACTTCCTATTTTTGGAGGAGTCTGCAGACTAGCTTGGACACTCAGCTCAAGTTTAGTACTGCATACCACCCCCAGACGGACGGACAGTCAGAGCGGACTATTCAGACCCTTGAGGATATGCTGCGGATGTGCGTCCTGGACTTTGGAGGTTCCTGGGAGGATCATCTTCATTTGGTGGAGTTTGCCTATAATAATAGTTTCCAGGCCAGCATTGAGATGTCACCTTTTGAGGCTCTGTACCGGCGTAGGTGCCGTACACCCTTATCCTGGGATGATGTTGGTGAGCGAGCTTTACTGGGGCCAGAGATGGTTGTTGATACGGCCGAGAAGGTGAAGGTCATCAGGGACAGACTTCACGTGGCACAGGACAGACATCGGCACTGGGCCGATAGCCACCGGAGGCCCTTGGAGTTTGAGGTACAGATTAGAGTAGGATTAGCTTAGGTTTGATTGTTGTGTTTTAATAATCATGCATGTTTGTTTATTATAATTAATTGTGACCTTGCTTGTGATTAGGTCGGAGACCAGGTTTTCTTGAGGATATCTCCGACTCGTGGTACGATACGTTTCGGTGGAGACGGGAAGCTTAGCCCGCGCTTCATCGGCCCTTTCGTTATCAGCGGAAGAGTCGGTGACGTTGCATAAGGCTAGACTTGCCGCCTGTACTAGTGGGGATCCACAATATATTTCATGTATCACAGTTGAGACGGTACATGGCTGACCCTAGCCATGTGCTCGATCATTCAGAGATAGAGGTTGGGCCTTCTCTCAGCTATCCAGAGAAGCCAGTGGAGATTCTGGATCGACGGGAGAAGGTTCTGAGGAACCAGGTGATACCCTTGGTGCACGTCGTATGGAGGCATCATTCTCCAGGAGAGTCTACCTGGGAGCGGGAGGATGAGATGCGCGAGCGCTACCCTTATCTTTTTGAACTGTGAGGTATGCTTTCTATCCCTCTCATCAGTTGTATTTCGCCTTTCAATTTCGAGGACGAAATTCTTTTAAGGAGGGTAGATTTATCACTACCACATTTCTAGTTTGAGGGTATTTTACATTTTTGGGGTAATTTAAATTTATTAGAATTTATTTGAATTTATGGGAATTTTTAGAAATTATTTTGGAATTGTTTGATTGAGGGTTGACTAGGTTGACTTTGACTAGCAATGACCATGGTAGACTAACTTAGGAGCTAACCCTAGTTGAGTTTGGTCTTGATTAGGTCATGCCACCCAAGTTAGACTAGAGTTGACTAATAGTATGGTTATTTGACTTAAGTAGAGTTTTAAGTCATAAGCCATGACTTGTGTTTAACCAATAAATCAATAGTTAGCCAAATAAGCCCAAAATCCGTTAGTCAAGTGCCCAAACCCTAACCCTAACATTTTGTCCAGCCAACCTAGGGATTCCCCCACTATTTAATCTCTCCTAAAATCTAGGGCTAGCCTCTTCCTTAGGAATTTATTACAAGAGAAGAAAGAGGTGAGTCCCCATGTTCAAAAATTCCTAGAAAATCCATTTTTCCTCCTTTTTAATCCAAACAAGTTGCAATAGGTTCTAATTATTGTTTTCTTGCTGTTGAAATTGGTTGTTCTCAGTTTTCTATCAATTTGGAGGAGTTTCACCATCAAGGAGAACATCACTCATTAGAGCTTTTTGAGAGTTTTGATACATTGAGGTAACTCTCTATCCACACCATAGAATCCTGAGATTTTTGCATCAATAGGGAGCCCTAGACCTAACCTAACAGTAGGAATAGGAAACCCTAAGTTTTCGTGTCGTTTCGTGTCCAATCTGGACACATATCAGTGTCATGTGCATGGTGTTTGTGGAAATGCCACAGTGAAACTTTTCGTGTTATTTTTTATTTGTGTTTGAATAAAAAATCATGTTTTGGTGTCGCATATCCATTTCTGTAGCTCTGAGTTGATTTCGTGCTTGTGTCGTGTCGTTTGGACACGCGTGCACACGGCCTCGCGCGCGGCCTGAGGGATCCCCTGCTACTCGGGGTCCCCACAGGACACGACACGGCGTGTCTTGACACAAAATTTTGTGGGTACATTGGGGCACTGTCTGTCGTCACTCTCCCCAAGTTTCACGAGATTTCATGGTCTGGATTGGGAGATATCGGCCGTGCACGGGGAATCCACTGTTCTGCGCACAGTGTACACTTAGCCACTGATACGGCTTTGGTTCACGGACACGGCGACACGAGGACACGTTTCAGGCACTTAGACACGAGCACCTATACCTAGTCTAGTTGGGGACACGAGCACGAGGCCTGAGATGGCCTGTGTCGGGTGCACGACACGCGTGCACACCCGTACGACGCTGTCCGGTGTGTGTACCCAGTTTACCCAATTTTGGGTTTAATTGTACTGGACACGTTTGTGTCCACTTTGGTGGACACAAACCACTTGTGTGACACGTGTGTAATGTTGTTATACTGTACCAACCTATCTATGGGTATTTTGATTCGAATTTGTTGGGTAATTTCCATTTTCATAATTTTCTGAACTGTGAGTTATCACTGTATCCTGTTTTTCCTTCCAGATTTTTAAATGTGAGTTTGTCATGAACTTTTAACCCATTAACACTGATAATTGCATGTTTGTAAATCTCTAACTTGTTTACCTATGTGTTTTCTAGTAGTATGTCGAATTTGGATTGTTTTGGGTGTGGGATAGACTCAAAATCTGAGTTCACTAGTTGAGGACTGTTTTGACAGTTCTTAAATAACTGAAAACCCATTTCCTGCATTTTTGAACCTCCCTTATAACTGAGAATTCAACTTGAGTTTGCTATTACTAGTGTTGTGAAATCTGAAATATCATGGGGACTGAAACTGGAATTAGAGTTGGGTTCCAAACTATTTTTTCCTATGTTAAGCTGAATCCTAATCCTGGAACTTGTTGCCTACACTACACTCTATATCCTATTGAACACACTCATGTACACACATGCCCACATGCAGTACAGCCCCTTTTTGAGTTCTTGTCATATGTCCTATACACTAGACACACACACACACTCTTATCATGTCACACTCACTATGATAGATCTCACTCACTCTCTATTTCTATCCCTCTCTACATATATCCTATTTCATATACAATGTAATGTATACATAATGTAGTGTATGTATGTATATGAAGTGATATGTGATATGTGATATTATATGGTTTGGTGCATCATATAGGTATCTAATATAACTATTTTGCAATGGGTTATAGGTTATGTAGTATAGATAGGTCTCAAGTATTTGTGGCTTGTGTGTGTGCACTATATATATATATGTATCATATATATATATATATATATATATATTTATATATATATATATATATATATATATATATATATATATATATATATATATATATATATATATATATATATATATATATATATATATATGGGTTATGGCTAGATTACAATATACATATCAATAGTGTATTGCTTAGAGATGGGATTGGCATGGTGTATGTGTTTGGTTTGGCCTAGATAGAATAGCCTATGGCCTGTGTATGCCTGTTTGACTAACAGGCCTAGATTAGGCTTGTACAGC
This sequence comes from Iris pallida, assembly GCA_029216955.1. Classification (NCBI taxonomy): domain Eukaryota; kingdom Viridiplantae; phylum Streptophyta; class Magnoliopsida; order Asparagales; family Iridaceae; genus Iris; species Iris pallida. The sequence continues at coordinate 53,943,741 of JANAVB010007399.1, read as the reverse complement.
TTTATTAGACCTAGAATAGACTTACTAGACTAGTGTAGACTAGTTTGACCTAGTGTGGACTTGTTTGACCTAGTTTGACCATAGTTTACCTAGTTTGACTTCTAGGGTTGACCAGAGTTGACCAAGAGTTGACTTTGGCCTAGTTTGACCTAGATTCATGTAGAATGCATGGTAGAGCTTCATTTTATCATTTTGGACTTGTTGTGACTTGTGCTGTTCTAATAGGAGCCAGACACCACTCGTCGGACAGTACTTTTCAGTTGGACACTCAGATACCAGGCAAGTACATTCTCTGATCATTTTATATCCTGCTTAGAACTATTTCCTGCAGTAGATTACTTTACTTGTACTGTCACGTTGGTCACACGGATTGGTACTATACGGATCCCTTCTTGAGATGTTATCCTTAGGGAGCATCGGGTACTACATGTTCTGTGCGTTTCACTTACATGTCGTATCACTATGCTTCACAGGTTCTTCGATCACTTGTGACATATACTCTTATGATCACAGAGTCTCCTAGAATCTCTTATCCCATTTACTGGGTATCCTAGAATCTCCTAGAATTACCATTTTTGGGACTTCCATGTACCACCCTTCGGGGGCTTTGCGTGGAATCATAACATAACTTGGTTGGATCCTTGTGTACTGATTGGGGGTACGGAGGAGTAGAAGTAGACATGTTAATACTATCCAAGTAGTGTAGTATCATAATCTCTTCCATAGTGTAGCATCAGAATCTCCTATGCTATTTACATGTCTATGTTGTACTCTGACTCACTAGTCACATGATAGTTCTCTATTTATAGTAGATATTTCTATTACAGATTTCTCTCTCTGTTTACATACTGCACTTCTTTCAGTACTTGTATCTTACTTTACTGTATGATTATATCTTCTAACCTGCTATGAACTGTTGAGATGTACTGTACTCGCTCCTGTCCTGACTGGACCTGTTGAAAATATTACAGAGGACGAGGAGGAGGCTTGCCTGGACACTTACTACGGGGCAGCCTTAGATGACACCTGCGAGCTGGACCCTCAGGAGGACCCAGCTCTAGCTGAAGATATCACCCCGATTGCCTAGTTTAGATTAGTTAGGCTTATCTTCCTTTTGTAGTCTTGAGACATGTTTTAGCTAGACTTTATTTGGAGTTCAGAGTTGTATATATTCTTTCATTCTGTATCTGAGACCATGTACTTCTGGATATTGCTGGGATTATCTTAGACTACTTTTCATCTATTTATTTCCTTGAGTTCTATTTCATATCGTGCTATCTCTTCCTTAGTTGTGATTGAATTTTACTGCTATGTCACCCCCATTCGGGGAGTATAAACTGTTTAGAGATATATTGCTAGATGATTGTTGACCTAGGACAGCGTTCTACCGCCGACACTGCGGCGTAGGCTGGACGTACCCACGTCTCGTGCCCTTACTCTAGGGTGCGGGTCGTGACAGAACTAAACTTGAGATGAGTTTCCAAACTCTCCTGAAGACTCCGCCAAAAGTGCGATGTAAACCTTGAATCTCTATCGGACAAGATACTGACTGGCACTCTATGCAATCTGACTATCTGTCTAAGATACATCTCTGTAAGCTGATCCGTTGACTGGCCAATTCTGAAAGGGATAAATTGAGCTACCTTCGTAAGCCGGTCAACTATAACCCAGATAGCATCTCTCCCAGCTGGAGATTTAGGTAATCCAGTTACAAAATCTATGGTAATGTGCTTCCATTTCCATTCTGGGATCGATAAAGGTTGAAAAAGTCTGGCTGGCCTTTGATGTTCACCTTTAACTTGTTAGCAAACTAAACAACGAGAGACAAACCGGGCTATCTCCCTCCTCATGTCATTCCACTAGAAATGCTGACGGATATCCCGATATATCTTCGTGCCACCGGGATGAATTGAATACTGCGAACTGTGAGCCTCTATCATGATCTCATGTCTGATATCACCGCTGGGTACACAAAGATGCCTTCCATGTCGGAGAGTACCGTCTTCGTGAATACATAACTCTGTTCTCCTTCCTGCTTAACATTCCGCCCTAAGCCATTGAAGCTTAGAATCTGTTGATTGAGCTATCTTGATCCTCTCAACCATACTGGACTGAACTTGTATACTGGACATCAATGCCACATTGGTAGGGTGAACTATCTTTATTCCCATCTTTTAAAGATCTGCTAATAACTCTGGCTGTGTTGTTAGAAAATAAGCTCCTGCTCTTCTACTCAATGCATCTGCAACTACGTTAGCCTTCCCAAGATGATACTGTTAGTTGATGTCGTAATCCACAAGTAGCTCTAGCCATCTCCTCTAACGCAAGTTAAGATCCTTCTGAGTAAACACATACTTAAGATTCTTATGGTCGGTGAAAATCTCCACCCGATCTCCATACAAATAACGCCTCCACAACTTGAGTGCAAAAACCACCGCTGCTAATTCCAAGTCATAGGTTGGGTAATTCCTCTCATGATCACGAAGCTGACATGATGCATAGGCTACTACCCTACCATGCTGTATCAAGACACATTCCAATTCTCTGTCAGAAGCATCACAATAAACCGAAAATCCTCTAGTCCTATCTGGAAACGTGAGAATGGGAGCCGTCATCAATCTTCGCTTCAACTTCTCGAATGAACTCTAACACTCTGCTGTCCAAGCAAACTGCACATCCTTGCGGGTCAACTACGTCAATGGTGCCAAAATCCGAGCAAAGTCTGACACAAATCGTCGGTAATAGCTGGCCAATCCTAGGAAACTACGAACTTCTGCGACGGTGCTGGGAACTGGCCATGTCTCTATGGCAACTATCTTCTGGGGATCCACTTCCACTCCACCTCGAGTGATGATGTGACCTAAGTACGAAATACGATCAAGCAAAAATTTGCACTTACTGAACTTCGCGTACAACTGGTGCTCTCTGAGAATCTGTAGGACTATACGGAGATGCTGCTCATGCTCTGCTTCATTCTTACTATAGACTAAGATGTCGTCTATGAACACTATCACGAACAGATCTAAATAGGGCATGAATATGCGATTCATGAGATCCATGAATACTGCTGGCACATTGGTCGCTCCGAATGGCATAACGAGAAACTCCTAATGTCCATATCTAGGTCTGAATGCTGTCTTAGGGATATCTTGCTCTCTGACTCTGATCTGATGGTACCCCGACCGTAAGTCAATCTTCGAGAATATTGCTGCCCCACTGAGTTGATCGAACAAGTCATCTATCCTTGGTAGAGGATATATGTTCTTGATTGTTACAGAATTCAAGGTACGATAATCAACACATAATCTTGATGTACCATCCTTCTTCTTCACAAGAAGCATCGGGGATCCCCAAGGTGATCCACTAGCACGAATGAATCTCTTGGTTCTGAGTTCTTCAATCATCTTGTACAGGATCTCCAAGTCTGATGGTGCCATTCTATAGACTCTCTCTGATATTGGTGCCGTCCTTGGAAGCAAATCAATGGTGAACTTTATCTCTCTCTCAGGGGGCATGCCTGGATGTTCTTCGGGAAATACGTCAGGAAATTCTTCTACCACTCTGGAAAACTGAAGTACTTCTGCCACTGCCATCCGCAAGACTGGTGGAGAAGGTTCTACTTCGCCTCTGGAAAACGAAAACTCCTCTTCGCCGGAAATACCAAAAATAATCCTGCCAACATGGCAGTCTATTCTTGTTTATTGATCCTTCAACCAATCCATTCCTAGGACCACATCATAGTTGGCCATTGGGAATTCTATCAATCTAGCGGAAAACTCTCTACCGCTAACTACGATTCGACACGAAGAAAAGACTATATCTACTCCCACAAGACCATTACCAATAAGTATATTGAGCCTTACTGACAATGACTCGGGCTCCAGTCTTATCCGTGTAGCGAATCGTACAGACATAAAAGAATGTGATACACCCGAATCAAATAATACTGATGCTGAAAAAGAGTTGACGAGAATGGTACCTGCCACCCGCCTAACCTGATCCCAATTCTTTTGCCACGGTCGGAGCCATAGCTTGACCTTGTCCTCTCGGTGCTGGTCCCCTCTGTTGGTGACCTCTCTCATGTTCTGAATCTGAGCTTAGGCCTGAGCATACTGTTGCGGCCTCTACTGCTGGAAAGCTTGAGCCTGAGGCGGCAATGGCTTCGGAGGCTGGTACTACTGCTGCACTAGTGTTGGTCCCCTAACCGATAGACTGGTTAGGGTTCATGAAGAGGAACTGGCCCTATGTGGGCAGGACCCTATCATGTGATCTGGTGCCCCACAAGCCAAGCACAACCCTTGTGCTCTGCGATACTCTGAGACTACGTGTCCTGGCTTCCCATAATGAGTACAGCCCATCGCGGAAGACTGCTTCTGCTTCTGCTTCTGTTGCTGAGGGTACGTCGGTGTCGAGTGCTGAACCGATGAAACTATGGTCGCCCTCCTAAGAGCTCCAATGGTCAAAGCCCTAGCTGCCGGGGCTGGTGTTGATGACTGGGACAACTGTCCATAAGACCTTTTTCGTCCTCCAGTTCGATCTATTATCCTCTGGGAGGTATACTCATGCCTCTTCGCTACTCGCAAGATGGCATCAAACGTCTGGTGCTCAAACTGCTCCACTGATATAATGATCTCTAGGTGGAGTCCCTGCTGGAATCGCTACGCTCGGTCCAATTCGGTCGTCACTAAGGTGGGAGCAAATCGACTAAGCCTAGAAAACTCGGCCGCATATCCATCGACCGTCCTTCTCATCTGCTTGAGATTGCTGAATCTGGTCTGCAGATTGTACCGAGCTACTGCATCAAAGTACTTCGTCTGGAACTTGTCGCTGAATACCGCCCATAAGACAGACATCGCCAATCCAACTGCTTGCATCGCCCACCAGCTGTGGGCTAAGTCCAATAACTGCAGGCGCACGACGGTCACCTTCTCACCCTCAGGAATCCTAGCTGCTTCCAGGATAACCTCTGTGTCCTGAAGCCATGCATCAGCAACAATAGCATCTTCACTTCCGTCAAAGAAAGGAGGGTTCAAACGCTTGAAGCTGTTAGCCGCACTGTTCCCTTGATAACCATCTCTGCCCATGGCATCTTGTACTGTCTGGTTCAGGGCATCGCCCCGACGATCTTGAGATGCAAACAATTCCCTAATAAGCCCCACCAGGGTTCCATTATCAGGCTCTACAGGCTGGACGGGTTGAACTGGGGGCTCTGGATCTCCGAATTGTATGACTCGGGAGGCTGCTCCAGAGTGCTGGGCTTGGTCTCCAGGTTGCTGCTGGTCCACTGGAGGTGCTCCGTCTTGCTGATCGGTAGGACCGGAAACAATGTCGCTGAAGAAACGACATAGGGAACAATAAGGAAGGATCATGATAGATCGAGGATATAAACATGTGAACAGGTCAAGATTTCGAAAAGATTAGAAGACACGAGTAGAGATCAAAGGCGAGTGCTGATTGAGACTTCTATTCAGTAAAACCCTCGCACATCTTGATTTATAAGACCTGCATGGGCCACCACTTAAACCGTGTCACGCCCCAGAACCAGAATACTAGAGAGCGGGGGACAGACACAGCCAGCTACGTACATTAAAGTGCAACCCACCTCGCAATACGGTCACGGCTGTCTAGATGCATGAGGGTTAAACTACAATCCATCGATCTCTATGGTCAAGAACAAGCCTATTGTCTCAATCTCAAGCAAGCAAATAAGTTGTACAAGATGTTAGATCATCAAACATACAAAATAAGGCATCCCAAATATTACATATTCAGATGATCATGAAGCTAGTCATACAAAATATGAGACTAGTAAGAGTCAAGTCATAAATGATCAACCCTAGGATTTGTCAATCATGATACAGCCCTTAGGCAAACAGAAATTAAATTTCAACACGAGCTAACACTTTCTCAGCGGCTAAACGCCTCAAAAGAATAATTTACAATAGAGTGGGAGAGCAAAATAAGAAACCCACTTGTTGCCAGGATTACGTCTGGTGTTCACCATCTGTCTTATAAGCAGAAAGATCCTCGGGTATCACTCCGAAATATGGCCATACAAAACTAGCTGGGCCAGACCCCAGAAAGAGCAAGTGCCTCAAGGGAGGCTTCACTTTGGAACTAAAAACCAGCATATAATGAAAGAAGAACTGATAAAAGAGCATAGCTAAACAACATGAGGGACTGAGTTAACATAAAACATTAGCTGTCGTGGAAGGAACAAGCGGTGGAATATAATTCCCATGTTAATCATGAGATAATTCATTCAAGCACGGCCAATCAAGTCCTACGGCTTGCTATTGTTAGCTAACTAGGATTATCACAAGCTTAGTTACTAACAAGATGCAATTGAGATGTTCCCGCAGTCACAAGCCCTGCAAACTATCCAGGTTATCCAGACAAGGAGATTTATTAGAGTTACAAGAGTTATCAAGCTTACTGGTGTACTTTCAGTACTTATATTTTCAAGAAGTACCCCACATGACAGTGAGCTGGAAATGTGCCCTACTCCTCGGCAGGCTACAAGTCCTTCTGGTGGCCGGGATAACGGAATCGCCTGTAACTGGGAAAATCTCTCTATATGAACTACTTGATCAATCTAGTCATTAACCTAGTCAGATTCATTACCGTGGTAACCAGGAATCCATGTACTAGACATGATGCAAGACGAAGCATGTAGCTTATACAGGCACAATCAAGAAAATCAACCACGGTGTCAAGATAAGAGTTACTTAGCAAGTCAGGGTAGCTGTTGCAACAACGTTCAAGATTATCATGTCATGTTAGGTTACTTATTACTTGTCAAGAGTGTTTGTCAGGAGTGCGCCTCGACAGGCCACTATCAAGATTATACATGTTATATCAAGTTTACTTGTTGCTTGTCAAGAGTGCGCCAAGCCAGGTTGTGCCAAGCCAGGTTGTGCCAAGCTAGGTTGTGCACGCTAGGTTACGCCAAGCTAGGTTGTGCAAGCCAGGTTGTGCCAAGCCAAGTTGTGCCAAGCCAGGTTGTCCCAAGCTAGGTTGCGCCAAGCTAGGTTGTGCCAAGCTAGGTTGCGCCAAGCTAGGTTGTGCCAAGCCAGGTTGTGCCAAGCCAGGTTGCGCCAAGCTAGGTTGTGCCAAGCAAGGTTATGCCAAGCTAGGTTGTGTCAAGCTAGGTTGCGCCAAGTTATGTTGCGCTAAGCCAGATTGTGCCAAGCCAGGTTATGCCAAGCCAGGTTGTGCCAAGCCAGGTTGTGCCAAGCCACGTTGCGCCAAGCTAGGTTGCGCCAAGCCAGGTTGTGCCAAGCCAGGTTGTGCCAAGCTTGGTTGTGCCAAGCTAGGTTGCGCCAAGCCTGGTTGCGCCAAGCCAGGTTGTGCCAAGCCAGGTTTAGCCAAGCCAGGTTGAGCCAGAACCCGCGCAACCTCATGGTGCGGCACTAAAAAGTGCGTGCAACCACTGTTCATCTTCTCCAACCAGCATAAAAATGCTTGGTTGGACCCATGAACTTCAAAAGTCCATAATTTCCTCAAAATAAATTAAAATCTAATTTTTCAAATGTCAAAATTTGGTAGAACGAAATTTCCTACAACATGAAGCAACTAGTTTTCAAAAATACCAAGTTTTAGTAGATCAAAACCAAGAAGAATGAGAAAAGACCAAAACTTAGATCTATAAAAATTCATCCATCAAAACCAAAAATGACAAGTTCTACAGAGGCTTAGAATCAAGTAAGGAAGACAATAGAAAAGTAAAATTTGAGATCCATCATGAAGTAAGTTGTACTTGCCTAGGGCTTGGGTGTAGGTGGGAGAAGTAAATGAAGAAGATGGAGAAGTAAATGAAAGTTATGGAGGAGAGAGAGAGAGAAGTTAACTTTTATATCAACCCCTTCTCATCTCAAACCAAACCAAGCCAAGCCAAGTCATATTGAACCAAGCCAAATAAACCAAGGCTAGGCTAAGCAAGACAAGTCTAAATACGGACCACCTGACAATTGTCAGAAATCCGTATACGTATCCTGAAAAGTACGTATAACAGAAAATGGGAGTGACAGATCCAGACATGAGATATACAACAACAATTTTGGATTCACCTCAATAAATTGATTATTCAACTCCTGAAGTTGCGAGTCTATAACGGAGTAGAATAATTCAATATGATAATAGTGGAGATTTATGCATTCTTTAACATTACGACGTGATCTGCCATGAACTTCAAAATTTGCTTCCTAGTTTGGGGCTCCAATTCTATTTTTATACAAATAAAGACACTTCGTTCAATAATAATTTTCATCCACCATCTCTCTTTCCTTGCGGTGTTTGTTTGGTTATTTTCATAATATTCATAGCATTAACAATGTCTTGATCTTTCCTTTGTAATGCTTAAGAAAAGCATTGATAATTTTCAAGATTACTTATTAAGTGTATGCAGAAGGCGGGTTATTTTTTGTAACCACAGATAAATCGTATTCATGCTGAGTCTTTGACTAATAAGTTGTTTAAAAAATAGAACTTAAAAAAAAGTTAGTTGTCCCCACTTGCTCTTCGTATGTTTGCTCCTGGCTAGGTCCTTACTTTGATCGGGCGAATGTCGAGCCCACCCTGATTTTACTATGCCAGGCTGGTCTAGCTCGGCCGACATAACACTCACTAGTCTAGGAGGAAGGTGTAGGAAGTAACAATTTAGAGAAGGTACATGAGACGTAGGTATCCTATTGTATCCCATCACAGGATTCTTTCCGTCCTCCCCTCTCTCTCTCTCTCTCTCTCTCTCTCTGTATCACCACCATATTCTAGAACAAAGGTATTTTGGTAATTGGTAAAAAAATTTGATTATTTTTTATATTATTTAATTTGATGTATTGTGATTTTGTCATTTGCTAGTGAAACCTTAGAACTATATTGCGTAGATGTTAGCCATGACCATAGAAACTTGTTAGAGAGATTAGACAACTTAAGTTAGACTCTAATCTAGCTAGTATATCATTTAGAACCTATTAATTAGCTTAAACCTTAAGTCACTTTGGACCTTTCCCTTAAAGGACCTTAAATTACATGTTAGGCAGGCCTTTTAGCCAATTTCACCAAATCCTAACCCTAGGGCAGCCCATGGCCAGCCACTACTAGCTACCCCTTGCCTATTTAAGTAAACATTTGCCTTTTTTTCCCTTTCATTGCAAATCCTAACCCTAATTTGTGTTCTTCCCTAAATTTGCCCATTTTCATCAAATCAACTCCAAATTCAACCTAACCAATTGCAAATCACTTCCCTTGAGTAGAGGTCTCTATTGGCTAGCTATGAAGAATTTGGAGCAATTTGACTATTGGAGCTTGGTGGAGATCTAGATTTAGGAGTTTTCATTGAGATTCCAACTCTCAATTGGTAAGAGCCTCTAAACCTATTGAATTTCTATTTTCTTTCCATAGATGCATTCATTTAGGGTCCCCCTAGCATTAGGTTAAGTTTGGCTCAAAATCGGATCCATTTGGGGTGCGTATTGGAGGAGTATCGGATACGTATCTCAAGTGTTCGATGAAATGCTCCAAACTTTTTGTTCTATAATTTCTAAATAAATTATATATTTGGGTTGATAATATACTTTGGATTACATATGTATGGAACTCAGAAGAATTCGAAGTGTTTTGATAGGTGTAATTGGCCTCGGAGATGCTCGGGTGTGTCTATGCACTGTTCATTGTATTGCCCTGCTGCCAGGGGCTTTGTACTTCACTGTTACTAGGTTAATTGAATTCGAAGTGTTCATTGCATTACCCTGCTGCCAAGTTGACAGACATCAGACCCTAGGCTTGGGGCTTCGAACCATGGCCACCTCGCCATGGCATGACCTATAAGTGTCCCCATGTGTAGTCGAGCACCCTGTTCTGGTGTTTGCATTGCATTCAAGTTTCTGTCCATTGTCACAGGTCCAGTCCATTTCATTTGAATGTTTAGTCATCAGTTGCAATGGCCACACATTCATTCAGTCCATCTCCTCACTTGTATTCAGTTTTAGAGTGTTATTTCATTTTGAATGTACATGTATTAACCCATTAGTTTAGACCCTTATGTATCAATCCTTTGTTGTTCCGTCCTATAAGATGCATTGTGAAGGGAGCTCAGGTTTAACCACCTATATAGTAGTGCAGTAGCAGAGTTAGCTGCTGCAATTGCTAAGGATATCCCCCTTTCAGATGCAGAGCATGGCCCCAGTGTTTTACTGCATTTTATGTCTTGTATTACTTTCACATCCAGTCATATGCTGTCATGTATTAATGCCTAAACTAAATATATATGCTGCTAGTGATATAACGTATGCTGTCATATAGGGCCATTATCAGCAGAGAGGCTATAGGTATCCATAGGAAGGGGCCAAGTGCAGGCATTTAGCCTGTGTTTGGGGCAGGGCATGAGTAGAGAGTATCTGTATGGTATCAGTGAGCTGTGTTTGGGAGTTCCATTGTGTGTGTGAGTGAGCCAATTCCTATTAGTTTAGTCCACATATTTGAGAATATCATTCCTTGTGCAGTCAGTCTTGATATCATGTGTTCAGTCGATTTGGATTTTGGTGTCAGTATTGGGATGGTTGGAGTATGGGTTCTGTCCAATTACTCTTGTAACAGTCCATTTAACCACTGATACCTTGAGTTTTAGTCCAGATGCTATATGCCTATTTTTCCTTTGGTTCAGTCCAGATAATAGGAAAGTTATGGCTCGAGTTGTATTTCACTTGATATGTCCTGCCTTGCATCATGAACCCAATTGCATTCACCTATACTACATTCACAATATCTATTGCATTCACTATATTCCATAGATACCAGCATTCTTATTTCCTAATTAGGAGTAATACTTCACTACATGTACACTTGACAGATATGTCCTGCTACTAGGTACTGTCCTAACCACTGCATTTAGCCTAACATCAATACTTCACTGCATTACTTGCATGTCCATTTTAGATTTAAGTTCTGTCTTGAACATCTGTGTGTTTAGTCTATATTCCCTTGATGACCTGTCCTTAACCTCTGTTGTATCATTTCATATACATTCTTGCATCTGTCCATACTCCATCTTTAGTAAGGATGTTCAGTCACTTGAGTATATGTTTTGTCCATTACAGTAGGATCAATTACATGAGTCTGGTCCAGCCCCTTTAAGTTCAGTTTCCTGTTGCCATTTAGCCTTCATATGTGCAGCCCACTATGAGTTAGGACCAGCCACCTTATTGATGTATCCTGTGAATGTATACATTACATATATAAGAGCAATGTTAGAAAGAGATAAGAGTTTGGATAATATACTTGATAGGTAGTTGGGTAGATATATACAATGTTTTTGTAGGAGGGTGTATAGAGAGAAGGTTGTGTTATAGGTGCTTTGTGTGTAACAAGAAGGAGAGTAGGAGGTTGTGGTTAGATATTTATGTATGATGTTATAGTTTTGGCTAGTACTTTTGAATAAGAAGTATATGTGCAGGTGAAAAGGGGGTTATGAGAAGGAGTTCATTAGTGGCATCAACAATACAAGCTAAGAGGACAGCTAGAATGATGGTTAATAGATAGATGGATAGTGGATGGTTTATAGGTTTAGGGATGTGCTGAGATATGAGTTAGTTGATGTTATACTTTATATAGGAATACATATGTGATACCTTATGAATATAGGGTATGGTGTAGCTAAGGATATGAGTTGGCTAGTGAAGAGTTTAGTTAAGCCTAGTTGCCAACATCAAATAGAAGTTGACCCTTGACTGAAGAGTTGACCAATAGTCTAGTATTGACCAATAGTCTAGTATTGACCCACTTTAACTAGATAGTTAACCAAACGCTATATTTGACTTAGTTGACTAAGAGGGTTGATCAGAGTAGACCAAGAGTTGACTTTGACCTAGAATCATGTAGATTGTATTGTATACTTCAACTATTATATATTGAACACATTATAACCTGTATTGCTCTAAATAGGACCTTGCGATTCCAGTTTGGACATCTGTATACATCAGTCGCTCAGGATATCAGGAGAGTACATTCTCTGATAGTTCTTTCATCTACTTGATGATTACTGTATTTCAGTTCTAGTATAGTTCTATTCGATTCTCTGTCTCAACACGTATTGATTTTTCTGTCACAACAAGTATTAGTATTCTGGATCCACTCACTCGCAATACATGTATTTGACTCGACTAGCCTCTAATACTCGAACCACTCACAAGAACCATCTACTCGAAACGCCTACAAGTATTAAATATGCAAATCATACAAGAATCATCACTACAAGCAAGTTAGTCGTCGCTGCTGGGCCCGATATGCGACGTGTTGTACTCAACAAGAACCACCCTACAAGAAAGATAGCCATTGCCGCTTGGTCGAGCGTGTCATGTGACATATTACAAGAAAGATAGCCATCGCCGCTCGGCCGAGCGTGCGATGTGCCGTATTACAAGAAAGATAGCCATCTTGGCCGAGCGTGCGGTGTGCCGTATTACTCGTCTGAACAAGAAAGATAGTCATCGCCGCTTGGCCGAGCGTGCGGTGTACCGTATTACTCGTCTGAACAAGAAAGATAGCCATCGTACGCTTGCCAAGTGTACGGTTCGTCGTATTTACTCTCTACTTGTTTTCATGACGAGAACAGAATCTCAAAACACACTGGACTAGTTTCGTGTACTGGAATCACATTGTCTCATGTTTTACAGATTGGACTCGTATCACATTGTTATAGTTAGCTGTCTCATTTTACAGTCTTCATTGCCATGCTCTCCTGATTCGCTGTATTATTTTTTATGTTCTTTAAACTGTTGCTCTACTTTATTACCGGTCTAAAACTTTCCATGATTCATCAGTATAACTGTCTATAACTGCTTTATAGTCTTTGTCATTTACTTGGGATTGCTAGATGAGGTGTACTCGTTCCATCCTGACTGGATATATTTTTCAGATGTTTGTCCTGGAGATACGTGTCCTACCTGCTATGGATCTGAGGAGGGAATAGCCACTTTGAGTCCTGACCTTCAGGAATGACCAGATGACTAGTTATAGGACTTGTTCTAGATTTTCATGTTTGAACTTGAATTGTAATAAGTAGAGATATTTGACTTTGTATTTGAGATTGTTTTCAGAGATTATTATTTAGGAGTTTATTTAGTTGTTGTTGTTTAGTCTTATTAGTTATCTAGACTGTTGTGTTATCTTATCGTGCTTAGACAGTGATTGAGTATTATCATATCTTTACTTGTCCTCCATTCGGAGTTGAGATCTATGACAGGTACATTATATATTTGCGTGAGTTGTTAAATAGCGACCTAGAACAACGTTCTATCGCCGATTCTGCGGCATAGACTGGACGCTGTTACGCACTCGTGCCCCTATACCGGATGTCGGTTGTGACACTCTCTCTCTCCCTTCTCCTCCCCTTCCTCTTCGTTTTGCCACAACCAACCAACCAACAAGCAACAGAGTACCACCACTCCCACTCGCTTTTCCCGCCGCTTCCTCAGTTGCTGTTAGTTGGATCAGTTACTTTTCCTTTTCCCTCCTCCTCCTCCAATTACGTTAACACCCCTCGCGCTGGGTGGGAATATCAGACGGTGCCATATATCATGATTTCGGTGTGGAAGGACGGAAGGAAGGCCAGCAGAAACCGAAAGGGGGCATTCTGGGAAAAAATGAAAAATACTGAGGCAATCTGCCCCCCCCCCCCCCCCCCCCCCCCCCCCCCCCCCTATGTCCACGTGGACCAGCTAGGTCAGTTGAACTTTTGTCCCTACATCCCTCCTATTATAACCCTATTATAAGAGAGTATTAATACAAATGTTAATTCCCAAATTAACATCAATATATTTTCAATGTTTTGCAGTCAAAGTTGATTTCAGGAACTCGAGACAGATTTGATTTTAAAAATATCTATACTCCATTCCCAAACTCATCGGATCCAATGGTTTCAAAGTTGTAATAAGAATTTACTTTGATTATTTAGAAATGACAAGAAACATAATGGTCGTCTAAAAGGCTTTTGCTTAGGCAGCGTAACTGTAACATGCTAAGAGAAACAACATTTGGCATGGCAAATGAGAAAGAATAAAGCACTAAGCTCCAAGCAGCAAGAAAAGAACAACTACTTAGTGGTAGCAAGAGAGGAGCAGCAGCAGAACCACCTTTGCCTAACTCTCTGACTCTCAGTACAGAGGAAGTGGAGATGGCTACTAGCCAGGACGGCTTTGTCTTTGTACATTTGCATATGAATATACATGTGCATTTAAATATTGGACAATGACCGAGAAAGAAACAACAGCTAACAGTAATGTATCGAGCTTAAAATTTAGCGAAATAAAGCTTCTTTTCATTCTCCATTAATCCAATGACCAATGTAGATGTTACAGTAACCAACTGTAACTTCAACTCATAATGAAATTCTCATCAACAAAAGAAAACTAGAAAATTGAACTTTCAATAGTCAGCAACATAACCAGAGGAACGAAATGGTTTGATTTCTATGGTTCTCCTTAATTGATTCCGTTAACTAATTATGATTTAGTTACCTCTTTGTAACCCAATTTAGCTCATCAGAAACAGCCGACAGCCGATCAGCATCGTCCTCCATTGGCGCCGGCAGATTGAGATCGATCATAGTATCGCCGAACTTGGGGACGGGCACGGGCACAGAAGCAGCAGGCGGTGGAGGAGTTATAGTGATGGTAGCGGCGGCAGCGGGCGGAGTGAGATGTGATCTCTTGTGGCCACCGAGAGCTTGACCCGAAGCGAATATCCGGAAACAGATCGGGCATTCGTGTACAACCTTGTCCGCCGCCGCTGGCTCTTCGATGTCATAGATCCGAGCTGCCGCCGGTGCCGCCGGCGAAGAAGAGTTTGAAGGAGGCACGCAGCTCTTGAACTTCTTGTGGCTAGCTCGGTGCCCGCCCAATGCTTGATAGGAACGAAAAGTTTTCTTGCATGTCTTGCACTGGTACTTGCTCTTGCCCAGCTTCTTCTTGGTGGTACTGAGCTCCTCCTCCTCTTCTTCGACTTCCACTTCTTGATTATCGTCATTTTCATCGCGATTGCCTGACTCGTTGTAATTCTTCCATGTGTCGCGAGAGAGCATCATGAGAGAGATTGCTACATCCTCCTCCTCCGGACTAGCGTCGGAGACCGAGCTGACGGGTTCGGGCTCCGGAGTCGGAGGAGTAGTAGCCTCTGGGCAGGCACGTTTGGATCGGCGGCGGTGGGCCGGGGCGCGCGAAGACTCGGTCTCGCGAGATGCCGACGCGGAGGAGAAGTCCTCCGGATCGAGCAGCCGGCAGCTCTTCTTTGGATTCTCTCTCAGTCCGCATCCCTTGTCGTCGTCGTCCTCCGAAGTGGAGGAGAAGGAAACGGATGGCGAAGAGAAGTAGATTTTGTGAATCTGAACTGGAGTTGCTGTTTCTGCCGCTGCAGCTGCCGATTTGTTACTCGCCGCCGCGACGTGGGATCGCATGTGGCCGCCCAGGGCGCGGCCATTGGCGAAGCTGCGGAAGCAGAGCTTGCAAGTGTGCTTCTCCATTCTCGATCAGCAAGCAACAAAGAACGAATCAAGAACGAGAGAAATCAGGAAGAGAGGGAGAGAGAGAGAGGGAGAGTAGGTGACAAGCATTCCTCCTCCACCAAAAGACAGAGGAAATAAATTGGAAATGAAAGAAATGCTACTAAAGTATCCGTCCTTCTAAAAGTGAAACCAAGTATAATTTATTTTCTGGGAAACGCCCTATTATCATATCAATATCAATACTGTTGTTATTGTTAAAGTTACTACCAAGTCAGTCAAGTCATGCATCTCCTTCGTGCCCACCCCACCCACAGTTTAATTCCCATTTATCTCTCATGCCCTTCTTTAGTTTTTTTTTTTTTTTTCCTCCCAAACATGTCATGCTACTGTTACCTTAGATGAGAAGCAGGCTGTTAGAGCATCATTAGTAAGGCCCATCCTACATTCTAGATTATAAATTCAAAATGTAGTTTGTAGAATAGTAAGGGTGTGTTTGGTTGTGATTTTTAAAGTTGATTTCAGGATAGAGATGCTACAGTATGTCTAAAAGGTGTTTGGCAATTTCAACTCTGAAATGAAGTTTAAAATTTTTTTCCAAAAAACAGATGTTTAAACGATGCTTTTAGAAAACAATTTTTTGCTGTTTTCTGAATGTGTTTCCAGAGTGACAGCCCCACCGGGCCCACCCCCTCCCTTTACTTTTTGTCTTCTTTAAAAGATCTTTTTTTTCTCTCTCTCCCCCTTTCTTCTCATTTTTTCTTCTTCTTCTCGGCACTCTCTTTCCATTTTGATGAGCGATCAGCGATGCCCACTCCTCTTCTGCGCCTCCATCCACCGCATAGCATCATCTCCGACTTCTTCCACAACACCGTCTAAGGCCGTCCCACCTCGACATCGTCCTCACCGCGCTCTTCTCCCGCCCCTCCCCCCTCGGTGCGGGCCAGATCCGCCGTGCCAAGAAGGCGCTCGCTGACCTCGCCATCGTCATGAGGACGGGCGTAGGTCTGGAAAGGGGAAACTCGCATGGAGGCGGCGGCCCTCTCCGACCGCCGCCAAATCGAGTGCGGCCCTTGCCAGAGTTGAGCCTCGAGCGTGGCGGAGACGGCGTGATCCGAGTCCGGTTATTGAGGAGCGACGATCCGCGGAAGAACGCCGGGTCGGCAGCAGGACTACTGGTGGCGGCTCGAAAGGAGACGGAGTTCTGCGATGGTGGCGAAGATCGGGTGTGCCGGCATGCCTCCCACCACTTCTGCAGCAATAACGATTTTTTATTGGTGATACTGACGATCAAATCGAAAATTTTGGAATTGGTATTTGGATCTGTAAATAGTCATGGTAATATTCTAAAATCCGTTAAAAAATTATTTTTAAAATTATTTTTACCAAACAAGATTTTGATGTTTTGTTTCGCAAAACTATTTTCTAGATAAAAATAACCAAACGCAAACTCAAAATTTTTATACTCAGAAAACAACTTTATAACTTACTTTCAGAAAACTGTTTTCAGAAAGAATTTTCAGAAAACATATCCAAACGGACCCTAAGTCTCAATCCTAATTTCAATTTCTGAATTTTGAGTCCCACTCCACCCATAGGAGCTATAGGTTGAGCCTCTCAATTTTTACATTCTAGATTGTAGGAACTTATT
Source organism: Iris pallida (assembly GCA_029216955.1). NCBI lineage: Eukaryota > Viridiplantae > Streptophyta > Magnoliopsida > Asparagales > Iridaceae > Iris > Iris pallida. The sequence goes on along the minus strand of JANAVB010007399.1, from coordinate 53,926,597 downwards.
TCTTAGAATAGTAAGTCCCAATTGGAGCCCAATTTTCTATATTCCAGATTTTACATTAACTTTTTTCGACATTAATTTTTGACCACACAATTTTTGGGGCCGGAGCTTACTTTATCATTTTCTACTATTCCCATACAAACCCAACCCATTCTATATTTTTTTTTTCGAAATTTTGGGCTCCAAATTGCATTGGAGAGTCACAACTACTAATGATGCTCATATAGTAATTATGCCCACTGTTTTAAAAATCAGACCGGTCTACCTAACAAATCGGTTCAATCAGTTGGTTCAATTACTGGATTAACATAAGTGGTACGACTTTATTTCGGTTACACTGGTTTTTACAAAAACATTTATTTAAAATCGATTTTTAAAAAAATAGTTGGTTAACACCGATATGGTTCGAAAAAACTGTCGATCTACAGGTCAATCAGTTGAACCGACCGATCTGGCTTAATTTTTTTTATTACAACCCACACACAACTACACGTTCTTAAGTTGAAGGGCTCGAACCCTGCAACCCCACCTAGTATCCGCGCTGCCTTCCACATGAGCTACAAGTGATGGACGATCTGGTTTGATTTTTAAAACACTGATTATACCAACTCACACACACCTATACGTACTTACAGTTGGAGGATTCGAACCCTATCGGCCTCAACTAGTATCCATGTTTCTTTTCACTTGAGCTACAAGCGCTGGACTAAATAAATAAATAAGTTTCCTATGTTGGCTTATAGTGTATGATGAATTTTAGCTCTTTTAATTCAATTCCAGTGCAGCCCATGTCGTCTATATATGACACGTTAACACGAAACTGTAAAAGATTTTTGCTGCATGTTTACCTAGTTTTCTAATACAATCTTGATGTATGGCTAGCTTAGTACTAGCTCACTACTAGCAAATGCTGATGTGTCGGATAAAGATAACCAAGTTTGCAGGTTTAGCTGGTCAATAGCTTTTAAAAAATATTCTTTAAACATTTCTCTTATGTTAATTGGCTCCAAAAAATTTGGGTGATGATGATATCTTCCATTATGTGACATTCGACATGGAAAGTGACATGGCAGCTGACTTGTCATGTTTTAACCCAAAAAATTAATTACCCAAAAAATTTATTGTTAATGTTAATACTAATGTTAATTTAATGTTAATGTTAATTTTAAAATTAATGTTAAAATTAATATTAATACTAATTAATGTTAATATATATTCATATTAATATTCATGTTAATTCGAAGTTAATATTAATTTTAATATTAATGTTAATGCAAATTTTAATTTTAATTTAATGTTAATATTAATTTTGATGATAATAATATTAATGTTAGTTCTAATATTAACATTTATTAATTTTAATATTAATGTTAATGCTAATGTTAACCATCTAAACCTGTAAACTTGGTTACCTCTCTCCGCCACATTAATATTTGCTAGTAGTGAGCTAGTACTAAGCTAGCCATACAACAATTTCGTTTCTAATATATATCCTGAAAATCTAAAGTTGAAACCGAAATATATTTATGGTCAGATTTTTTAATAAATAATTTTATTAGGTATATCATCAATATATAAAGTTTTTTGTGGAATTAATAATGTCAACGGTTGGAGACGGATCTATTTTGACGGATCTTGCCATGCCGGCTTACTCTCTGCACATTACAAAAGTGGAAAAAGCTGTGGTTAGTGAAGGGAAAATAAAGAGAAAAAAAAAAAAAGCATTTGAAAGCTGTCAAACCAAACACCCCGAGAAGGGATGGCATGCTTTGGAGTATAAATGGCGTTTTGTTAGGGAGTTAGGATATGGACCTAAGTCCTACCAACAAAAACAAAACCTATACTCTCTAACCATTACTTCGACACGTATGGGACATAAAGGCTCCACGTACCGCTCCTGTAGGACCATGCCAGTCCATGTAGGACTCAGAAGTATCTGAGCCTCCCTTGTTTACCTTACCACTTTCGATTGGAACAAAATTTATTGGAAAAATTTGAGTGGCACCCCACTTTTTTTACGCTTATTTAAGGTGCACCCCACAACATTACAATATTGTATAACACCCCCCACTTTTAACGAATTCTGTCTAAAACGAACGGTCAAATTTTTTTTTGACGAAAATACCCTTGTCTACTTTTGTGTGTCCTCCCTTTCCGTCACACATGGCTGCCCGCCCCCCGTCCTCCGCCGCCCGTCCCCCGCCCCCCGCCGTGCTCGGCCTCCCTCCACGGCGTCGTCGCACTCCCCCCCTCCCCGACCTCGCCGGACCCCTCCGGCCATCACCACCACCACCATCACCAACATCATCACCATCATCATCATCACCACCACCATCAACCATCATCACCCCCCCTCCCGCTCCGCCTCCCCCCTCCCCCCCCCCCCCCCCCCTCCCCCCCCCCTCCCGCTCCGTCCCCTAGCAGCAGCGCGCGGCGGCGGCGGCGGCGGCGGCGGCAGCATCGCGCGGCAGCGACGGCAGCAGCAGCAGCGCGCAGCAGTGGGGGCTAGGGGGCGGAGCGGGAGGGGGGGGGGGGGGGGGTGAGGGGGGAGGCTGGCTGCCGGCGGGGAGGAGGGCTGCCGGCGGTAGCAATGGGAGAGGGGGATCGCAAGGGTTGGGTAGGGACATAACGAGAGGGTATTTTCGTCCAAAATAAAGGGTCAAAGGAGTTGACCGTTAGTAATAGACGTTTTTCGTTAAAAGTGGGGGGTGTTATACAATATTGTAATGTTGTGGGGTGCACCTTAAATAAGCGTAAAAAAAGTGGGGTGCCACTCGAATTTTTCCAAATTTATTTGGAGTTTGGACGTTCTAGGTACGAACAACAATCAAAATTGTCTTTGTCACATGTTGTAACACAACCGTTTTTTGGGGGATTTTATGGGGAAAAAAAAGGAGTTCTTCTAAATCGTTTTTCTATGTTTTTGTATTTTTTTTGAAAACAACAACAATATCAGCTAGCCGTAAAAATAATTTTGTCGAAAACTTCTCATCTGTGCTTAAAGTTAGTTCCAAAATTAAAATATTTTTTTAAGAAAAAAAATAATAAGCTTTTAAGCATATGTATCATGTCAATTTGGCTGGGCCGGCCCAGTCCGACACGAGTCCGGTACGAAAAATTAGTCCATATGTCGGTCCGGTCCATTTAATCAGGAGTCGAGACTATTTCGGTCCAATAATTGGGTCGTGCTGGATCACATATATCGACCCATAAGATAGGTTCGCTCGACCCAACCCTAAGCCCAAGTCCGATCCAATCCAATCTAACCTGACCCTAAGTCTAGTCCCGATCTGACCCAGTCCGACTGAGGCCCGGCCAAAGTAGAATCTATAAAATATTCACTGTTAGCCCAAATAGAAATTACTTGGTCAACCTCCCAAATAGGTTGGGTATCACTAGTTTCGATCATAACTCAAATGCAGACTTGTTTTGGTCATTTTGGAACAACTTCAGTTAAACTTCAAGCACCCTTATAGGCAAATCAGATAAAGTTGCATGTTCTATAACAAAACAGGAGAATGAGAAGTATCACAATGACAATTATGTTGGGCGCGTGCAGAAACGTTTGACAATCTACTTGACCAAAATCAACCTCCGTCTAAAGGACACCAAGCACAAGATGAAGACAACTATATAGCGGTGACGTAGTCACCTGGACAAATCCCAACCATTAATAACTCAGATAAAATTACAAGATTGACAGAACTCATGTTGAACCCTTTGTCCTAATAGGTTCAACCCCCTCACCACTCTCAAGAAAAAAAAAATAGAAGATTACAATTGAGATCACTTACCAACCCGTAGCAATCTCCTTAACCGAAGTTGACAACTCCTCGATTAGATCTTCTTCTTCCTTCTGTCATGGATGGCGAAGTCCTAAGAGCAAAGTACGAACTTTCTAGTGTCTTGGAGAGGCACATGAGGTGTGGAGAGGCACATGGGTGCATGTGGGGGTATTTTTCTAGTGGAAAGAAGGCTAACTCTACGAAGAAGCATTTATGATTTTTGTCATTCACATGGGATTATTTCCTATGGAGCTGCGACTCGGACTCGGGCTTGGGATCGGGCTCGAACTCGGACTCAGAGGCGCAAAGTAATGCTTTGTTCGTGCACTGTGCGTCTGTGCGTCTGCGCGCCTGTGCAGTACTTAGGCGCTGATTGGTAGATTCGGACAGTTATGAAAAGATCGAGTCAAATTTCAGATCCTTTTTTTTGCGGAATTTGAATTTGATTCAGTTAAATCTTTCCATGATTTGTTCCTATCTTTTCGCAATCAGTGTGCGGCCAGATTTAGAATTAGAGTTTCAGTCCAACTCTATAAATACTCTCTTAGTGCCTTCATTAAGAATGGACTCAGAAACTTAGAAGAGACGAAGAGAGAAGAGAGGCCGCTGCCATTGGAGTCCAGGGAGTTCAGCGAGTTGAGGAAGGAGGTGACAGCGAGCGTTCCAAAAGTTCTTTCGAACTTGCTGGTTCTTGAAAGCAGATCACAATATGACGTATTTTGTTTTGAGCAACGGTGATTTTTATCACCCCAGCAGAGTCTTCAACTCCGTATCTCACGAAGAGACCGAGTCTTCAATTCCGTCTCACAAAGAGACCGAGTATTCCATCTAAGATCTGTTTACGTGTCAAAGTAGTCTACCACTGTTTCTAAGAAAATCCCTTGGCTACCAGTCTGGCCTTGAATTTGTCAATAGTTTCATCTGCCTTCATCTTCTTCATGAAGATCCATTTACATCCGATGGGCTTTTCTCCTTCAGGTAGATCTACCAACACCCATGTGTTATTGGAGGTGATAGAGTCAAACTCGTCATTCACTGCCTCCTTCCAGAAGATAGCATCTCTGGTCTTCATCGCCTCATCATAGGTAAGCGGATCTGCTTCCACATGATAGGTGATAAAGTCATCTCCGAAGTCTTTAGGTCTCCTCGCTCGCTTTGCTGACGGTTCTGCGAGTTCTGGTACAAGAGTTGTTTCATCAACAACAGCTTCTTCTTGGACTACTGGCCCATATGAGATTTCAGTCTCATTTACACCTACATCATTTTTCGGAATGTCCGAAAGAACAATTGTCACGACCCGCTTCCGAATAATCGGACACGAGTCGGACACGCCCAGCCTTCATTGTTAGACACAATGAAGTAAGCTGTACCAAGCTAGGGAAACTAACCAGATAAACATGAAAGTATAGAATCACAGCAACTATATAATGTGTCCCAACCAGAAAAGAGATACAATATCTGAATTTATTACAATTCAACTATAAGAGTCTGCTAGTCTCAATACATGGAAAGATAAATGGAAAACTAAATGAAACTAGGCCTCTGCAGCCTCTAGGTCACAAGCAGCTCCAGCTGGCTCAGTAGGGAAGGCAGTATCCTGTCCATAGTATGTGTCACACAAAGCCTCCATCTCACCTATCATAACATATCCAGTCAGGAGCGGAGCAAGTACAATTCTAGGTAATGAACAAGACATCATGAAATGAAGTACAAGGGAACATGGAAAGTACAGGAAAATACAGGTGAATAAGTACATGAAGAACAGGGTAAAGTACATGAAAGAACATGAATGTAAGAGCATGAATGAACATGATATGTAAGCACCTGAAAGAACATGATATCACAGGAAATAAGTACAAGGAAATCTCCTGAACATGTGTGTAATGCATTTGAAATATAACTAACTATGTGACCGGCTAGGGTAAGCACCTGAAAGCACATGAATGGTGACTTAGGACCCGCGTGCACGATGCGGGGTCTAAGCTAAAACACACCTGAGTTGTTACTTGGGATTGGTCACGTAGATAGCATATTTCCCCTCCCCAGATACAAGTAATAAGCACAAGAGAACAAGAGTACCAGAAAGAACATGACGTGTTGCAATTGTGTCACTCAAGGAAGTACAGGGAAGATAATGTAAAGTACAAAACCGTAGAGTGTACTTGCCTGGCTCCAGGAAAGTACGAGTAGGAAAATGAGCTAAGTATCCTCCTGTAAGTAACAATGATGGGTACAAGTTGGTTAAAGAACAGACTAAATCTAAATTGTTTTATCAATAAACTAACCATGATTAACTTAGTAAAAATCTTAATTCTAAGGTTCCCTCCTCTAATAATTTCTATAAAGTATTATTAACATTAATAGTACTCTAGGTTAGCAAAACCTAAGTAAAAGTAAATACTTTTATACATACAGTCCTAATCCAAACTAATGCTTAACAACAAAGAATTAGACCAAAGTTGTCAAGGTTAGCCATACTAATTGCAGCACTACAACAAAATCCTAAAACTGATATTTACTCCAGGTTGACTTCCTTCCTCCTAATTCCTTTTAGGCAATCAAGATATATACCCTTACTAAAAGAGAAGAAATAGACTAAACCTCTTAGGATTAGAATGGTACTCCAAAATTAGAAGGGACTGGACAGACTTGTCCTGTACATTCTTCACATAACTCAACTAAACAAAACTGGAACTCAGTTTGTAGATCCTGACATTACTGTAGAACAGATACTCCCACAGGATTAGGCAATTAGCAATAACCCTATGGGAAACTTATATCCCAGATCATCACAGCTGCAGTTTTAGTGGTGTTCAGTTAAGCAAATGGGAAGGAACAACCAATCCCAAGCCAGGTTAAGCAATCTGTCATGTCCATGGTGTGCATAGCCTTTAGAAGGATAGGTAAAACTCAGTCTTATCAATGTAAAACTCTGCACCAGGCTAAACACAGATATTTCCTAAGTGTTTGAATCCTGAAAAGTCCTGACATTTGGTACATTGCTTGATTCAATCCATAAATAGGATTTATACAGGTATTGCCATAAGTAGGACTGGAACATGGCTGATGCCATTCAGTCTCAGTCCTAAATAGCTACCAGTACCAACCTAAAATCAGTTCTTGCCATCCATTAATCAACACAAGTTCTCTGTTGCAGAGTCTATACCCCAACTGAAAATGTATGATCCAACTTCATCTGGACAGGAAACCATTAACCTCCCAAGATTGGTCCTAGAGTTAGACACTAATACCCTACTGAATAAAAGGCTGATACCATGCCCCAAGACTTCAAACTGATGAGTGTCAGTCCTATACAAACTCTGATATCAACAATCCTATAACCAAACTCTATCAGAAATGCCAATACCTATTAGCTTAACTACAGTTCTTAACTTGTCCATTGATTTAGTAACAGCAGGACAGTGCTCCCTACATTCAGTCTACCTTGTGGAATCAAAGTGCCATTCTTCAAACCATCAGGACAACCACTCAGTCAGCTTCATAAGAAAACACCCATAGCAGTTAAGCAAAATATATATATCTATTGGTTTGTGAAATTAGTCACCAAACCGAAAAGCCAGTTATAACTTAGGCATCTAACATGGTTTACTATTTCCAGGATTCAAATTATAACATTCCTAATAACCTACCTAACATTGTTCAGTCCAAACAGTGTAGCTATATTAAAACATCTACTAAACAGTCTGGGTTCACTCATACCAGGGTTCAGTCCTAAGCAGGACAGTGAAGCAAATCATCCTTGACTAACCGATACAAATTAGTCTAGGCAAAAACTCTACTGTAATTCCATCCTCCTATATTAGTTCTCTCAAACAAAATGTATATACACTCAACTTACACAGGGAATAAGAATTCTGCTGAAACATTCCTACAGATATGTGTAATATCACCTTCTTCATATAAACAATGCATCCTTAAATCAATTCCCTTCATATCAATTGAGAAAATTACCTGAGCTGAACAATTTGTGAAGTGATGACTCGATCCAAATCTGGACACTAATTCCTTGTCCAATAATCTTCTTGAATCAAGCCATAAATCCAACTCTGAAGAATGCCACAGAGGTAGAATTCGAAGAACTTCAGATTCCAGTTAACAGTGTCCTCAAAATTTAGTTACCAAAGAATTTACAGGTGCCTCAAGAGCTCAAGAACAAATCGATACTTACAGACACACACATTCAAATATAATACATATGAATCCAATACTTACAATTGATTGGCAAAATCTGAATCGTGAGGTAGGATGAACCCGATCCAAATCTGATATGCAAATTCAAAGTAGATCTTCAACTGAAGGATCTACTCATGAAGGAACAAGGATTTGATCAATCGAATGATCGAACAACAAAATTCAGAATTCGAAGTACTTAAACATGGCTCGAACAAAATCTAAGGATTCTCAGAGCAACACTTACCAATGATCGATCAAGTATTTGAACATGTCAACGGTTACTCTTCTTCGAAAAAGAATGGATCGATTCAAAATCCTGACACAGATCTGGACACAGGGATCTCATATCAAAAGTTTAGAGATCAACAAAGCTATTTAATCTATAAAAACAAAACAATTCCTCACCTCTGTTATTGCTAAGAATCCAACGATAGTAGGTTCATTCAGGAAAGAGCAATTGCTCGATCAGAGTCTAAATTAGAGATGACATCAATTATTACTTCTATGAGAAATTCTCAAGAGTCTATTGATATCCAAAAGAAATCAATCATAAAACTCACTCGTCAATTCGAGGAAGAACGAATCCGCAGAAATTCGAGGAGAGTTGAAATCGAATTGAGGAAGTAGATCAATCCTGCTGTCTTCTTGTCCCCATCTCTGCCATTGCCATGGCTCCTCCTTGAGAGATTTGGGAAGAAAGAGAATGTAGATCTGATGGAGAAGAATGGAAAGAAATGAGGTTTAAATAGGTGGTTGAGCGTGGGGAGCACGCTGGCCTTTGGCGGGAAATTCCTCTCTTCTGACAAGGTGGTTAGAGCAGGGAGAGGAGAAGGAAATTGGCGCGCTCAGGATCGCCATTCTGTTACTCCTCCACATGGCTAGATGGCAAAGGCATTGAATTTGAAAAAAAACAAAGGAAATAATCAGCAGGGAAGGAATAAGAACCAAGGAACTCTAAAAGAACCCTTGTAGTTCAAATAAATAGAATAGCCCTTGGCTTTCCTACCAGGCCTTTGGAATGGGCTTTAAGGAATGGCTAAACAAAGAAATGAACTTTAAGGAAATGGGTTGATGTTGGGAAGCCCATCTCATTAGAAATCAGGAATTTATTTAGCCCACAAGTTTTTAAAGTATTTAACAAATTTTAAATTGTTAGAACAAAATAAAATAAGGCTAAAGGAAGATTTTTTTTTTTTAAAATAGGATAGTGGAGTTACAAATCTCTCCCCCTTGAAAAATTTCGTCCTCGAAATTCAAGAACCAACACAACTCCCAAAAAGACCCAAACTCCAGTTTTATTATTGAAAACCAAAATGCAAAATACAATCACGAGAACAATCTAGGGTAGTGCTCCTGCATCTCGTCCTCGCGCTCCCATGTGGACTCTCCCGGAGAGTGATGTCTCCACATGACACGAACGAGAGGAATGGTCTGGTTCCGCAGACGCTTCTCTCTCCGGTCCAAGATCTCTACTGGCTGCTCCTCGTAAGTCAATCTCGGGCCCACCTCCAGCTCGGAATAGTCCACTACATGGCTCGGGTCTGGAATGTATCGTCGAAGCTGGGATATGTGGAAGACATCGTGCACTCCCTCCAATCTAGCTGGAAGCGCTAGTCGGTACGCCACCTCGCCAATCCGTGCCGTCACGTCGAATGGTCCGATGAATCTCGGACTGAGCTTCCCGCCTCTGCCGAACCGAATGACGCCTCTGGTCGGTGAGATCTTCAGGAACACTCTGTCTCCAACCTCGAACTCAAGTGGCCGTCTAGTGCTGTCCGCCCAATGCTTCTGCCGATCCTGCGCAACCCTGAGACGATCTCTGATCAGTCTGACTTTCTCTGCTAAGTCCACCACCATCTCTGGCCCAAGTAAAGCTCTCTCGCCAACGTCGTCCCAGGATAACGGCGTGCGACATCTCCGCCCGTACAATGCCTCGAATGGAGTCATCTCGATGCTGGCCTGATAACTGTTGTTATAGGCAAATTCCACCAGGTGTAAATGGTCCTCCTACGAACCGCCGAAGTCGAGTGCGCAAACCCGTAGCATGTCCTCCAAGGTCTGAATGGTCCTCTCGGACTGTCCGTCCGTCTGTGGATGATAGGCCGTGCTGAACTTCAACTGTGATCCCAAGCTCTGCTGTAGACTCCTCCAGAAGTGTGATGTGAAGCGGCTGTCTCGATCTAAAACGATGCTAACTGGCACTCCGTGAATCCGCATGATCTGACGCATGTAGAGGTCTGCAAGCTTCTCGGTCGACAGCCCAACCTTGAACGGAATAAAGTGAGCGGACTTTGTCAATCTGTCCACGATCACCCAAATAGCATCCTTGCCACTGGGAGTACGCGGCAATCCAGAGACAAAGTCCATAGTAATGTGCTCCCACTTCCATTCCGGAATAGGTAAAGGCTGGAGTAGTCCTGCTGGTCTCTGGCGCTCCGCCTTGACTTGCTGGCACACAAGGCATCTGGAAACAAATCTGGCGACCTCTCTCTTCATCCCATACCACCAAACATACTCCCGCAGATCCTTGTACATCTTGGTAGACCCAGGATGTATAGAATACTGCGACTGGTGGGCCTCCTGCATCACTTCCTCCCGCAAGTCCTTAGGCACACACAGCTGACTCCCATGCCTCAAGGATCCGTCCTCCGCAATGGTGAAATCGTCGAGCAGACCTAACTCTGCCTGAGCTCTAAGACCTTGGATTCCCTCATCAAGCAACTGGGCCTCCTTGATCTTCTCTAGCAACCCCGACTGTATCTGCATATGCATCATCTGACCTCCATACCCTGGGAGTACAACCTCAATCCCAAGGCTCTCCAGATCCTCCAATAAATGCCGGTCCATGGTGAGATACATAGCAATAGGATACCGACTGAGAGCGTCTGCAACCACATTCGCCTTCCCAGGATGATATTGCAGACTGATGTCGAAGTCCTTCATGAGTTCCAGCCATCTGCGCTGCCTCATATTCAGCTCCTTCTGAGTAAAGACATACTTCAGGCTTTTGTGGTCCGTGAAGATGTCCACTCTCTCCCCATACAGGTAATGCTTCCACAGTTTCAAGGCAAATATGACTGCTGCAAGCTCCAAGTCATGTGTAGGATAATTCTTCTCATGGGGCCTCAACTGTCTAGAAGCATACGCTATAACCTTCTTGTTCTGCTCCAGCACACATCCCAAGCCTTTCCCTGAAGCATCGCTGTAGATGAAAAATCCTCCTGATCCCGATGGCAAAGCTAGAACTGGTGCCTTCGTGAGTCTTCTCTTCAATTCTTCAAATGCTGACTGGCAGGCGTCGCTCCAGATGAACTCCTCGTCCTTCCGCGTAAGCTTCGTCATAGGCTCTGCTATCCTGGCGAAGTCCTTCACGAACTTCCTGTAGTATCCTGCAAGACCCAGGAAACTACGAATCTCTGCTACTGACTTGGGAGGTGCCCATGCTTCCACTGCCTCAATCTTCTTGGGATCCACAGAAATCCCCTCTCCAGTCACCACATGCCCTAGAAACTCCACTCTGTCTAAGAAAAACTCACATTTCGAGAGTTTTCCGTACAGCTTCTCCTTCCGCAGAATCTCCAAAACAATCCGCAGGTGCTCAACATGCTCCTCCTCCGTCTTGGAATAGATCAGAATGTCGTCAATAAAGACTACGACAAACTTATCCAAATATTTGTGGAAAACCTTATTCATCAGGTTCATAAAAACTGCGGGGGCATTGGTGAGTCCAAACGGCATCACCAGGAACTCATACTGGCCGTATCGAGTGTTGAAGGCTGTTTTCGGAATATCCTGCTCCCGAACCTTCATCTGGTGGTACCCTGATCGAAGATCGATCTTAGAAAAGACCTTCGCTCCACTAAGCTGGTCAAACAGCTCGTCAATCCGTGGCAAAGGGTATCGATTCTTGATGGTGATGTTGTTGAGTGCACGGTAGTCAATGCACATCCTCACAGTCCCATCCTTCTTGGGCACAAAAAGCACCGGTGCTCCCCAGGGTGAAGCACTGGAGCGAATAAACCCTTTGCCCTCAAGCTCATCAATCTGCGCCTTCAACTCCGCAGCTTCCTTCGGGTTGATCTTGTAACAGTGCTGGGACTTCGGTGCTGATCCGGGCAATAGGTCGATACTGAACTCCACATCTCGATCTGGTGGCAATCCTGGAAGCTCCTCGGGGAAGACGTCAAGATACTCTGCAATCAGCGGATGCGGCAACTCCTGGTCTTCTACAACTGCTCCAAAGTAGACTCCCTCTGGCCTCTCTGCAACTCGTCTGCTGATCTCGAACGGTGGAACTCCCGGCGGGCTGAAGATCACCTTCCCTTCATGGCAGTCTATTACGGCAAACTGCTCGCTCATCCAGTCAATGCCGAGGACTACGTCGAATCCGGGAAGCGGCATCACTAGAAATCAAGCTCGAATCTCTCTCCCAGCAATAGTGATAGGGCATTCCACCATCTCACTTACTGGCACCGACCCTCCTCCTGTCATGATCTGACAGTTCCGCCTAGTGGGCTTGGGTGTGAAGCCGTGTCTATGCAGAAACTCATATGATACAAAGCTATGGGTGGCTCTAGAATCAAACAATGCAATGGCAGGGAAAGAATGCAAGAATATAGAACCTGTGATCACATCTGGCACTGCCTCATCCTCCTCAACTGCAGCCATGACGTAAGCACGTCCCTGCTGTGCTCCTCCTCTCTGCTGCTGCTGATGCTGTGCAAACCTCTGATGCTGGGGTGGTAGAGCTCCTCCCCTCTGGGGTGCAGCAGGCAATGCTCTGGGTGGTGCAGCCGGTGGTCCTCCTCCTCGTCCTCCTGCTAGTCTGGCTGTAGCCTGAGCGCAGTCCCTCATCTGGTGTGCATCGGGTCCGCAGAAGAGGCAAAGTCCCAACCTCTTGCGGCACTCGTCGATGTGGTGTCCAGGGCGATGACAAAAAGCACAACTGATCGCCAGATGTTGTCTCTGATGCTGATGTGCTGGAGCTCTGGCCTGACGGTGATGCTGCTGCTGCTGCTGCGGCCTCGTCTGGGTCTGAACCCTCTTCGCTGGTGCCTGGAAACTGCTGCTGCCCACGTCCCGGTCCCTCTTCAGCCTTGGGTCCGCCTCCTTCTCTACTGCCTGGGCGATCTTAAGGATGCTGGAGTAGGTAGTCGCCTGACTAATCGCCACCGCATGTCGCAGCTCCCTGTTGAGACCCTTCTTGAATCTCCATGCTCTGTCCTCTGGCTCTCTAACCAGTCTCTCAGCGAACCTGCTGAGCCTGGTAAACTCCGAAGTGTACTGTGCGACCGTCATCGTCCCCTGCTGCAGCGCCTCGAACTGCACCCTCAACTCATCACGCTCCACCTCTGGAAAGAATTTCTCCTTGAACAGTATTTTGAAAACTGTCCAAGACACCCGGGGCTCTGACAACTGGGGGTCCTCCCGGTACCAAGCTCTCGCCAAGTCAAAGAGTCGCATGCTAGCCACTGACACCTTCTGGTCCTCTGGAATGTTCGCCATGGTCAGAGTCCTCTCTGCATTCTCCAGCCATTCATCGGCATAGATGATCCCCTCGTCGCCCCAGAAGTCCATCGGGCTAAGGTGCTGGTACTCCTTCGCTGTCCCGGGTCTCGGTCCTCGCGGTGCTGGAGGTTCTACTGGTGCTGGTGCTGGTGCTGGTGCTGCCGGCTCCCTGGTCCTCAGCGCGTCGACGATAGTCGCTCTGAACTGCGCTGCCTGATGGTTCTGGGCCTCCAGAAAGTGCTGAAACAACGCCATCACTTGGTTGCCGTCAAGCATCATCGTCGGCGGCAGCGATGGAAAGATAGGAGGCGCTGGCGGAAGCTGATCTGCCTGAACGTCTGGTGCGGGCTGCTCTGGTGCGGCCTGCTCCGAACCGCCTGCAACTCCAGAAGTGCCTGCAACTCCAGACTGGTCTGCGGTCTTCCTCGTAGTGACCATCCTGCATAAAAAGAAAATTTGTTGAATGACAAACCCTAAAACCTAACAAACAATATTTTTATAATAATAAAGCACCTGATAATCCGGATAATACCTGATATACCCTTATTTCCCGGTTTTCCTATGCTGTGATCAAGTTTCCCTAATGTAATCAAGTCCCCCAATAGTACACTAAGTCCTAGGTACCATTAGGATGGACCTGCATTGGCCACCACTAAAAACATGTCACGACCCGCTTCCGAATAATCGGACACGAGTCGGACACGCCCAGCCTTCATTGTTAGACACAATGAAGTAAGCTGTACCAAGCTAGGGAAACTAACCAGATAAACATGAAAGTATAGAATCACAGCAACTATATAATGTGTCCCAACCAGAAAAGAGATACAATATCTGAATTTATTACAATTCAACTATAAGAGTCTGCTAGTTTCAATACATGGAAAGATAAATGGAAAACTAAATGAAACTAGGCCTCTGCAGCCTCTAGGTCACAAGCAGCTCCAGCTGGCTCAGTAGGGAAGGCAGTATCCTGTCCATAGTATGTGTCACACAAAGCCTCCATCTCACCTATCATAACATATCCAGTCAGGAGCGGAGCAAGTACAATTCTAGGTAATGAACAAGACATCATGAAATGAAGTACAAGGGAACATGAAAAGTACAGGAAAATACAGGTGAATAAGTACATGAAGAACAGGGTAAAGTACATGAAAGAACATGAATGTAAGAGCATGAATGAACATGATATGTAAGCACCTGAAAGAACATATATCACAGGAAATAAGTACAAGGAAATCTCCTGAACATGTGTGTAATGCATTTGAAATATAACTAACTATGTGACCGGCTAGGGTAAGCACCTGAAAGCACATGAATGGTGACTTAGGACCCGCGTGCACGATGCGGGGTCTAAGCTAAAACACACCTGAGTTGTTACTTGGGATTGGTCACGTAGATAGCATATTTCCCCTCCCCAGATACAAGTAATAAGCACAAGAGAACAAGAGTACCAGAAAGAACATGACGTGTTGCAATTGTGTCACTCAAGGAAGTACAGGGAAGATAATGTAAAGTACAAAACCGTAGAGTGTACTTGCCTGGCTCCAGGAAAGTACGAGTAGGAAAATGAGCTAAGTATCCTCCTGTAAGTAACAATGATGGGTACAAGTTGGTTAAAGAACAGACTAAATCTAAATTGTTTTATCAATAAACTAACCATGATTAACTTAGTAAAAATCTTAATTCTAAGGTTCCCTCCTCTAATAATTTCTATAAAGTATTATTAACATTAATAGTACTCTAGGTTAGCAAAACCTAAGTAAAAAAGTAAATACTTTTATACATACAGTCCTAATCCAAACTAATGCTTAACAACAAAGAATTAGACCAAAGTTATCAAGGTTAGCCATACTAATTGCAGCACTACAACAAAATCCTAAAACTGATATTTACTCCAGGTTGACTTCCTTCCTCCTAATTCCTTTTAGGCAATCAAGATATATACCCTTACTAAAAGAGAAGAAATAGACTAAACCTCTTAGGATTAGAATGGTACTCCAAAATTAGAAGGGACTGGACAGACTTGTCCTGTACATTCTTCACATAACTCAACTAAACAAAACTGGAACTCAGTTTGTAGATCCTGACATTACTGTAGAACAGATACTCCCACAGGATTAGGCAATTAGCAATAACCCTATGGGAAACTTATATCCCAGATCATCACAGCTGCAGTTTCAGTGGTGTTCAGTTAAGCAAATGGGAAGGAACAACCAATCCCAAGCCAGGTTAAGCAATCTGTCATGTCCATGGTGTGCATAGCCTTTAGAAGGATAGGTAAAACTCAGTCTTATCAATGTAAAACTCTGCATCAGGCTAAACACAGATATTTCCTAAGTGTTTGAATCCTGAAAAGTCCTGCCATTTGGTACATTGCTTGATTCAATCCATAAATAGGATTTATACAGGTATTGCCATAAGTAGGACTGGAACATGGCTGATGCCATTCAGTCTCAGTCCTAAATAGCTACCAGTACCAACCTAAAATCAGTTCTTGCCATCCATTAATCAACACAAGTTCTCTATTGCAGAGTCTATACCCCAACTGAAAATGTATGATCCAACTTCATCTGGACAGGAAACCATTAACCTCCCAAGATTGGTCCTAGAGTTAGACACTAATACCCTACTGAATAAAAGGCTGATACCATGCCCCAAGACTTCAAATCTGATGAGTGTCAGTCCTATACAAACTCTGATATCAACAATCCTATAACCAAACTCTATCAGAAATGCCAATACCTATTAGCTTAACTACAGTTCTTAACTTGTCCATTGATTTAGTAACAGCAGGATAGTGCTCCCTACATTCAGTCTACCTTGTGGAATCAAAGTGCCATTCTTCAAACCATCAGGACAACCACTCAGTCAGCTTCATAAGAAAACACCCATAGCAGTTAAGCAAAATATATATATCTATTGGTTTGTGAAATTAGTCACCAAACCGAAAAGCCAGTTATAACTTAGGCATCTAACATGGTTTACTATTTCCAGGATTCAAATTATAACATTCCTAATAACCTACCTAACATTGTTCAGTCCAAACAGTGTAGCTATATTAAAACATCTACTAAACAGTCTGGGTTCACTCATACCAGGGTTCAGTCCTAAGCAGGACAGTGAAGCAAATCATCCTTGACTAACCGATACAAATTAGTCTAGGCAAAAACTCTACTGTAATTCCATCCTCCTATATTAGTTCTCTCAAACAAAATGTATATACACTCAACTTACACAGGGAATAAGAATTCTGCTGAAACATTCCTACAGATATGTGTAATATCACCTTCTTCATATAAACAATGCATCCTTAAATCAATTCCCTTCATATCAATTGAGAAAATTACCTGAGCTGAACAATTTGTGAAGTGATGACTCGATCCAAATCTGGACACTAATTCCTTGTCCAATAATCTTCTTGAATCAAGCCATAAATCCAACTCTGAAGAATGCCACAGAGGTAGAATTCGAAGAACTTCAGATTCCAGTTAACAGTGTCCTCAAAATTTAGTTACCAAAGAATTTACAGGTGCCTCAAGAGCTCAAGAACAAATCGATACTTACAGACACACACATTCAAATATAATACATATGAATCCAATACTTACAATTGATTGGCAAAATCTGAATCGTGAGGTAGGATGAACCCGATCCAAATCTGATCTGCAAATTCAAAGTAGATCTTCAACTGAAGGATCTACTCATGAAGGAACAAGGATTTGATCAATCGAATGATCGAACAACAAAATTCAGAATTCGAAGTACTTAAACATGGCTCGAACAAAATCTAAGGATTCTCAGAGCAACACTTACCAATGATCGATCAAGTATTTGAACATGTCAACGGTTACTCTTCTTCGAAAAAGAATGGATCGATTCAAAATCCTGACACAGATCTGGACACAGGGATCTCATATCAAAAGTTTAGAGATCAACAAAGCTATTTAATCTATAAAAACAAAACAATTCCTCACCTCTGTTATTGCTGAGAATCCAACGATAGTAGGTTCATTCAGGAAAGAGCAATTGCTCGATCAGAGTCTAAATTAGAGATGACATCAATTATTACTTCTATGAGAAATTCTCAAGAGTCTACTGATATCCAAAAGAAATCAATCATAAAACTCACTCTTCAATTCGAGGAAGAACGAATCCGCAGAAATTCGAGGAGAGTTGAAATCGAATTGAGGAAGTAGATCAATCCTACTGTCTTCTTGTCCCCATCTCTGCCATTGCCATGGCTCCTCCTTGAGAGATTTGGGAAGAAAGAGAATGTAGATCTGATGGAGAAGAATGGAAAGAAATGAGGTTTAAATAGGTGGTTGAGCGTGGGGAGCACGATGGCCTTTGGCGGGAAATTCCTCTCTTCTGACAAGGTGGTTAGAGCAGGGAGAGGAGAAGGAAATTGGCGCGCTCAGGATCGCCATTCTGTTACTCCTCCACATGGCTAGATGGCAAAGGCATTGAATTTGAAAAAAAACAAAGGAAATAATCAGCAGGGAAGGAATAAGAACCAAGGAACTCTAAAAGAACCCTTGTAGTTCAAATAAATAGAATAGCCCTTGGCTTTCCTACCAGGCCTTTGGAATGGGCTTTAAGGAATGGCTAAACAAAGAAATGAACTTTAAGGAAATGGGTTGATGTTGGGAAGCCCATCTCATTAGAAATCAGGAATTTATTTAGCCCACAAGTTTTTAAAGTATTTAACAAATTTTAAATTGTTAGAACAAAATAAAATAAGGCTAAAGGAAGATTTTTTTTTAAAAAAAATAGGATAGTGGAGTTACAACAATGTTTTTGTCTTTTGCAAACTTGTCTTCAAAGTATTCAGCATCGCGAGATTCGATGATATGATTTGACTCAATATCAAGAAATCTCCGAGCATCACTCTTTTCGGCATACCCCAAGAAGATCGCCTTCGTAGTCCTTGTCCCCAGCTTCTGAATCTTCAGATCTGGGAGCTTCACATACGCCAGACACCCCCACACTCGAATGATATTCAAGTTTGGTCTGACTTTGAACCAGAGTTCATGAGGAGTTACGTCCGAAGTTGCATATGGCACTCTATTCAGAATGAAAGTGGCCGTTAATGCAGCTTCTCCCCAGTAGCATTTTGGAAGACCTGCAGTAAGCAGCATTGAATTCATCATTTCTGTTAATGTTCGGTTCTTCCTCTCTGCTACTCCGTTGGATTGAGGAGAATATGGAGCAGTAGTCTCGCATATGATTCCATGTTCTTTGCAGAACGATGCGAAGTCATGAGACCTGTACTCCCCACCTCGATCACTTTTCAAGCTCTTGAGTTGTTGTCCAGTCTGCCGTTCAGCTTCGGCCCTGAACTCTCTGAACTTCTCGAAAGCTTCGTCTTTAGTCTTGAGCAAGTAGACGAACGCGTATTTTGAGAAGTCGTCGATGAAGGTTATGAAATACTTCATCCCGGCCTTCGTGGAGAAATGTTTGAAGTCACAGATATCGGAGTGTACCAACTCCAGAAGATCTGTGCTTCGATTGACCCGATGAAAGTATTTCCTTGTGATCTTCGTCTGAGCACACACTTCACACTTCTCCACCTTACCCCCACATTTGGAGATAAGTCCTAGACTGGACATTTTGTTAATTTTTTTACAGTGAACATGTCCTAGCCTATTATGCCACAACTCAAGAGAATAATCAAAAAAATGCAACTGTATTAATGTCATTAAACTGGTTGACAAGCTGAATTTTAAACATTCCTTCGGTTTGATAAGCCTTCCCGAAGTATGTTCCCTTCTTGGACATCACCATCTGACCAGCATTGATGTCCATCCTCAAGCCTGCGTTGCAGAGCAGGCTCCCAGAGATCAGGTTCTTGGCAATCAGCGGAACATGCTTCACCCCTTGAAGAGTCAGAGTATTTCCAGAAGTGAGTTTCAGCTCCACAGTCCCGATCCCCAGAACTTCAGCTTGGGCCTGGTTCGCCATGACAACCTTCTCAGGTATCGGCTGGTACGTGATGAACCATTCCTTGTCAGAACAGACATGGCAAGTCGCACCAGTGTCTATCCACCAGTCAGAGTCAACCCCCACAGTTGTGACCTGTGCGATCATAGCAACAATGTTAGAAACCAATGAAACCTTACTAGGCTCACCTTTCTCTGATTGTTTAGGCTTGGATCTGCATTCACTCTTGTAGTGGCCTTTCTTGCCACAATTGAAACAAGTCACGTGGGACTTGGACTTTTGTTGCTTGAATGAAGGACCCTTCACTTTTAGATTAGTGAAGTCCTTCTTCTTGTGATGAGAAGCCGCATGCTTCCCATTGGGATCTCTCGTCTGCACTAGATTGGCCTTAGCCAACTGTTTGGACAGAGTGTCCATCTTCTGTTGGGAACGTATCTCGTCCTCAACATGGATCTCTTGAAGTAGATCTCCCAAGCTAATGTCTAGCTTCTTTCTGAGCATCCTTGCATAGAAGGTACTCCATCCAGCAGGAAGTTTTGAGACGATCCCTCCAACGACAAACTTGTCGGGAAGGGGCATCTCTTCGTCTTCCAGTTTCTGACGCAGCTTCAGAAATTCCTTCACCTGTGGCAACATGGACTTCTCGTCCTCAAAGAGCAATTTGTGATATTTTTCAACCACAAACATCTTGCTCCTGTTCCTGTCTTTTTCATACAGTTTTTCCACAGACTCCCATATGTCTCTGGCAAATTCCTTCTTCGAGTAGGATTCTGCCAGGGAATCCTCCATAGCATTCAGGATGAGAAGCCTGCAGATGCTATTTTCCCTTCTCCATTTGGCCTGGAGTTTGGTAGCCGCATTGATTGCGGCAGTAGACCCAGTGTTTGGAACAGAAGGTTCTTCCTCCAACAGTACATGATCAACGTCTTTGAGTTGAATAGTCAGATAAACCTTCCTCTTCCAGACTTGATAATACTCTCCATCGAACTTTTCCAACTTGCAGTAGTCCGATTGGACGAGCGAAGCATTAATGTTTTCCATCTACAAGGATCTTGCTTTGAGATTGTTAGTCCCAGGGCTTGACCAAAGATAGAAAACAGATACAATCGAGATCTGAGATGTCACACAAAAAAAACTTTGCAGTGATCAAACTCAAGATCTATGATGATACAAAAAATCAAATAGCCAGATTACAATATGAAGGAGGGAAATAGAGAAGAGAAGATCTCTCGTTCTTCCTTGCAAACGTGTTGCAATTGGGACAGAACGAGTTACAATAATCTAGAGAAAGATGAGATGAAGAAAAGTTGCTGGGGTGTCAAAACACCGTTGCTCAAAGCAAGATTTGCCACACACGAATTGCTTCCAGGAACTAGCAAGTTGAAGAACTTGTGGAACGCTCGAAGTCACCTCTGTTCTGACTCCTCGAATGGACTTGCAATGGCGGCAGCAGCACCCTCTCTCTCTCTCTCTCTCTCTCTCTCTCTCTCTCTCTCTCTCTCTCTTTTCTGACTTATAAAATTCGTAGTAGCCACAAAGGAGCCCAGAAGAGAGTATATATAGAGAGAGGGTGGAAACCCTGCCTCTTCAGTTATGAAAAAATTAATTCAAATTCCACAAATATAGAAACGAAATTAATTCAAATCCCACAAAGATGGAAACGAAATTAATTCAAATCCCACAAAGATGGAAATGAAATTAATTCAAATCCCACAAAGATGGAAACAAAATTAATTCAAATCCCACAAAAAGTGGATCTGAATTAATCGTATTGAATCAGTCTTTCCATAACTGACTTGTAGCCTGCACAGTCAGCGAAGCCCTCCATGCGACAGCAACAGCAGTAGCCTGGCCGCATGAGCCGTATGGCCTCATGGTCGCATGGACCGCATGAGCCGCATGACTGCTGACGTGCTAAGTGCAAAGTGTGCCAACAAAACACCACATTACGCCTCATGAGCCCCATGAGCCCGAGTCCGAGTCGCGCTTAGCTCCAAATGGAATTAATCCAAGAGAATGACAAAAGCATTAATGCTTAATCATTGGAGCCTTCCTCCTAGTAAAATCACCCACATGGTTTCCTCCTTAGGGTCACCACCCCATGTGCATCTCTCAACAACACAACCAAGTATATATGTTGAGATAACTCATGGTGCATTTCCGATGTGGGACTAAACTTTTACAAGGCATGTTGAGAGCAAGCTCTCTCCATGTAAAGAAAGCACCAACAAACACAACCATCAGCACGAGTATGAACATCGCGACAAGGAGCCACCACTGCGCGCTGCTAATTTGCTTGCAGAAGCCGACCTCGAACCTGAGGCAAATTCTAGTTCTGTGCATATTGATTTATTCAAAACACTATATACTTGAAAATTGCCTGAACTTGCTAGAAAACACTATATATTTGAAATTGTTTTCAGTTCAAGTGTTCTCATCTCTTTATTCTGCTGTGCACGAAGTTGCAAAGTTTTGTAGAGAACAGCTATTGAGTTTCTCTTTTTTCTTTTATGGACCGACCAATACTCCTCAAAAAATGACGGAATGTATGTTTCTCCAAAGAAAAGGATTCACGTATTACCGTGGTTCAAATCTAAAGAGCCTGAAGGGCTAAATTGCCAACCATTCTAAGTAAAGGAGCAGGACATTTAGTGACAATATCCAGCCTCGACGGATTCGATGCATGACCGAACAAAGACAAGCACAAAATAGCCAGCTCCTTAGTTGACAACCTCGACGAAAGAAACCCCTGCCAGTAATGGGGATCCAGATCGAAGAATGCATCAAAGAACCTCCTCGTTCCCACCAAGTCCAGTTTCAACAGTGTCTCCATCCCAAACCTATACAACTCCCTTTCTCCTTTCATCTCAGCTGTCCACAGACTACTCCAAACCCTTTGATACAGCTGCTTCCCCCTGATCATCCTCGTCGAACCCAAGCACTCCGCCATTGCATCAGCCACCGATGGCGCAAGCCTCAGAGATCTAGCTACGGAATACCCCGTCGATGGGTGCACCATGCCAGCAGTGCCACCAATCCCCATCACGCCCTGGGGGATCCTGGGTAATGGCCCGCCCATCGGAATCAAGCATTTCTCGTCCTCGATCACTCTCTTCACTTTGATTCCCAGGTGCCTTAGTCTTGCCACCATTCGTTTCTTGATCTCGGTGTATGACAATGTCGGACGGCTGACAAGGGAGGTCTCTTCAAGGAAGATTAGGTTAGAATCAAACGGCATGGCATAGAGGAATGTCGGGATCTTTTCATTGTTGGCTCGTAAATATGGCTCGTTGTCCAAGTGGGCGTCTCTCCAGTCCATCAAGAGCATCGTATTGAGATCAAACGGGTGAGAATCGACCTCGGCTAAGATCCCGTGAGCTATCTGGTAGCCGTAGTCCCGTGGCTTATCGTACTCCATGAAAGGGCTGGTGAAGCCACTGGCGTCGACAACGAAACTAGCCCATATATCGCAGCCGTCTGAACATGTGATCTTAGATCGAAACTCCTGGCACAATAGACAAAAATCGAGTGTTAGTTACCATTAGGACCAAAATGTATGTGTAAATTTTAGAAATTTGGAAAGAAACCTGAACGTACAGAAAGCTAGAAGCATTCTAAAGAATTTTCCAATTGACAAATGTTGGAGTTTTTTCTTATACTTCTTGTTGGTTTTGGCCTTTGCACTAGAAATAATAGTCCGACATTGTCTAGGCCAAATGAGTTGTATCTCCATATATAGCTTTGCTTGTATGAGAGAGAAGCACATGAGGTGTGGAGAGGCACATTGGTGTGCCATGTAGGGACGTTTTTCTAATGAAAAAAAGGCTTATTCAACAAATGAAACATTAATGATTTTTGATGCTCTTGGAATTTATTCCTTTGGAACTAAGTCCCGTAGCAACTCGAATTCGGACTCGGGCTCATGATGCGTAATGTGGCATTTTGTTGGCGCACTCCAACCCACCTGACCAAAACCAACCCCCGTCTAACGAACACCAAGCACAAGATGAAGACAAGTATATGGCGGTGACGTACGTTACCTGGACAAATTCCAACCTTTAATAACTCAGATGAACTTACAAGATTGACAGAACTCACGTTAAACCCTTTGCCTTAATAGGTTCAACGCCCTGACCACTCTCAAGAAGAAAAACAGAACATTACAATTGAGATCACTCATCAACCCGTAGCAATTTTTCTAATCGAAGTTGACAACTCCTTGATTATATCTTCTTCTTTCTTCTGTCTTGGATGGCGAAATCCTAACAGCAAAGTACGGACTTTCTCTTAGATTTTCTTGTGGACAAGCACCCTGAATCTCCACTTTTGTGCTTTTTGCTTATTGTTTGTGCCTCAACCCTCATCCCATATATATAAGATGAGAAAAATCATATTTTAGGTCATAATATGATTTCTTAATTGGGGAAGCCCTCAAATAAGAATCTTATTACACCTAAAATAGTCCATCAATTATTCTATTTTAGATCATAATAGGATTTCCTAAAATAAGAATTCTATTATATCTAAAATAGCACAACACCAATTATGAACATCCAAATCTAATCAAATCAAATATTTAATAAGATTTGGATTCCACAAGTATGTTGTTACCAAATCAAGACTGGACTCCAAAAATCTCTCCCACCAGTCTGATGAGAGGATATTGACCCCATAGGACCTCAACTGGACTCCATGCCTGTCGTCCCACGACAGAATTCCTGCTCCCTTATGCCACTGATCTCCGATCCCCCGAGTGGCTTTGCATCTTCCTTTGTCTCTAGCTCCTCGACCGTCATGTCGACGTTAGCTGTCATGCGTAGCACCTCTTGCACCACTGGGATCCAGCCGATATCAATGACACGACCAAGACCGAAGTCCCTGATGATCAGCCTCACCATAAGTCTTGGCTGCTTGTCGCCGACTTCCGTCTTCCACCGGAAAGTGTTAACGTTTCGACGAGCTTCTTAACCCTTGGCTGGCCCAACCAAACGGACGGTGCGGTTCTCACAAGATTCGAACTCCTAAACCTGCCCATCTTCGTGTCCAAACTTGAAGCTGCCCCATACACATGCGTCCTCAAGCAGAACATCATGCACTGTGCACTCCGTCAATGACCCACAGCTCCCCTTGAACTGTGTGAATGATGATGCTCCCGCCTCAGATTGAGTTTGCTGCAAAACTTGATCTCCTCCCTGGCTTCGAACTGCTGAAACCAATGTCGCTCCATGAAGATTTGGCAAGCCACATGTCGCCAAATCTTGATCCGTAGAGCAACCCCTACATGGAGACTGACCAGCTGTCATGGGACCGACAGACTGACCCTTAATTTTTGACTCATCACCATCCGTCGCTTTGTCTCGACGAACCGAATCCTCCGTAACCCTCAAAGCATCTAGAAGCCCCTCCTCAGCAAGTTCTCGACGATCTACCTCCTGTCGAACAGCCCTCGAGCCTCCATCCGGTGTTTGTGGTCTGCCTGTACAGCTTAGCGGCTTGAGCCTGTACATGCCACAACACAAATCTTTCCGAGCCAGCTGTTGGGAATCCTTCACAAGCATCCAATCTTCGCTCCCAAACAGACTGCGACGGCCATCATCTGTCAGCCTCCCTACCGAGACCAAGTTGTAGCACAAACTCGGTAATGTCGCACACCCTTGAGGACAAGTTTCTCACCAAACTCTGTCGTCAAGTGCACATCATCGATGCCTATAACTGCAGTCATCCCCTTGTCGTCCATCTTCACACGTCTAAACCTGCCGCCGCGATATGACGTGAAGATCCTCCTATGTGGAGTTGCGTGATACGATGCCCCCGTATCCATGACCCAGTCGCCATTATGACAAATGCTACAAGGTTCCTCTACATTGGTCACTGCGATGATAATATCTATCATTGCTGTGAGATCCTGCTGATCATCCTTGCCTTTGGCCTTCTCAGTTTTGAACTTCATGCAGTTCCTCTTGATATGACCCATTTCGCCACAGTAATAGCAGCCCTCCTTGCAGTCCACAATCGCAAGATCCCGAGAGTTCTCTCCCCTGTCCTTGCCTGTGACTTGGGTCTTCCCTTCCCGTAGGAAGTCACCAGAGCGGACTCCTGCGACGATTCCACTTGCTTGCGTCGGACCTCCTCATTCAACAAGCTACTTTTGACTGCCTCCATCGTGACAACTCCATCAGGCACGGAGTTGCTCACCGATACTACCAACATCTGCCAGCTTTCCGGCAGAGAACTCAAGAGCAGTAGGGCCTGAAGCTCATCATCAATCACCATCTTCATCGCAGACAACTGATTGATGATACCCTAAACCTCGTTCAGATGTTGTGCCACTGGGGCACCCTCCGTGTACTTCGAGTTAACGAGTTGGCGAATAAGAAATGTCGTGTTGCCAGCCGTCTTCGTTTCGTATAGTGAATGCAGCTTCTCCCATAATGCTTTTACCGAACTCTCCATGGACACGTGGTGAAACACCGAATCATCCAACCATTAGAGGATGAATCCAACGACTTCCGATCCAGTCGTTTCCAGTCTTCAGTAGCGTTGTCTGTTGGCTTTGTGCCGTCGTCCTCAAACGGACCATGCAAGTCCTTGCACCAGAGTAGATCCTCCATCCTTTGCTTCCAAATCGTCCAGTTTTCCCCGTCAGGGTGATCATACGAGTGTTCGTCTGCTCCGTAGACATGATTGCCAGAGCATTCAAAGCTCTGATACCAATTATTGGGTATCGGACCAGAACGAATCGAACCTTCGATCTGATACCAATTGTTGGGCATGTGCGGAAGCGTTTGACAACCCACTTGACCAAAACTAACCCCTGTCTAACGGACACCAGGCACAAGATAAAGAAGTATATGGCGGTGACGTACATCACCTAGACAAATCCCAACCTTTAATAACTAAGATGAAATTACAAGATTGACAGAACTCACGTTGAACCCTTTGCCCTAATAGGTTCAACTCCCTCACTACTCTCAAGAAGAAAAACAGAAGATTACAATTGAGATCACTCACCAACCCGTAGCAATCTCCCTAACCGAAGTTAACGACTCCTCGATTGGATCTTCTTCGCCCTTCTGTCTTGGATGACGAAGTCCTAAGAGCAAAGTACGAACTTTCTCTTAGATTTTCTTGTGGACAAGCACCCCGAATCTCCACTTTTGTGATTTTTGCTTATTCTTTGTGCCTCCACCCTCACCCCATATATATAAGATAAAAAAAAAAATCATATTTTAGGTCATAATATGATTTCTTAATTAGGAATCCCTCAAATAAGAATTCTATTACACCTAAAATAGCCGATCAATTATCCTATTTTAGATCATAATGGATTTCCTAAAATAATAATCTATTATATCTAAAATAACACAACACCAATTATGGACATCCAAATCTAACTAAATCAAATATTTAATAAGATTTGGATTTTACAAGTATGTTTTTACCAAATTCAGACTGGACTCCAACAACTTTGCACTTAGAGAAGAGTGTTCTGAAGTTCTTCGTCGAACTTACTGGTTCTTGGAAGCTGATCATGTGGGACGAATATAGCTTTGAGCGCCGGTGATCATTCACCCCAGCAGGCTGTTTTCTCATTCCGGCTGTTTCATCTTCAGTTCATCCATTTGCAACTCGTTCTGAACGAGTACATTTCTGATCTAATTAGAAATTGTTAGTAGAATTTCATCACTGCTACTATGAAACCTTGTGTGCCTTCTTCAAAGTGTTACAATTGATTTCGTTTTTTAGAATCCTTCGGAATTTCTGTCGTGCACCTTCCTCGAAGTATTGCATAAATCAATTTTTCATCAAAAAATTACGTCTCGGGACTAACAATCTCAAAGCTAGATTTTATAAGATGGAAAACTCTCGTGCTGCCCTCATCAATTCCAACTTTAATAAGTTAGAGTAATTCGATGGAGAGCACTACCAAATCTGGAAGAGGAAGGTTGGCCTTAATCTTCAACTTGCGGAAGTTGACCATGTGCTAACTGAGGAAGAACCAAATATTTCAGAAAATGGGTCTACAGTCGCAATTACTGCTGCTACTAAAAATTAGACCAAAGGGAGAATGGAGAATAGTCTGTGTATGCTTCTAATCCTAAATGCTATGGAGGACTCCCTTGTGGAATCATATTCTAAGAAGACTTGCCAGAAAGATATGGGAGTCTAGGAAAAAACTGTACAAAGATGACAAGAACAGGAGCAAGATATTTATGGTTGAAAAATATCACAAGTGGCTCTTTGAAAACGAAAAGACGAAGCTACCTCAGGTGAAGAAATTCCTGAAGCTGCATCAGAAATTGGAAGATGAGGGGATGCCCCTTAACGACAAGTTTGTTGTTGGAGGGATCGTCTTCAAGCTCTCCGCTGGTTAGAGAAAATTCTATGCAAATATGCATAGAAAGAAACTGGTGATCAGTCTGGAAGATCTCCTGCGAGAAATCTATGTTGAGGACCGGATGAGGGCTCAACTGAAGGTGGACGCTCTGTCCAAACAGATGGCTAACTTCAATTTGGTCCACACGAAAGAATCTAAGGGAAAGCAGGCAACTTCCCACAACAAGAAGAAGGACCCCAATAATCTGAAAGTAAAGGGAACTTCTTTCAAGCAACAGAAGCCAAAGTCCCATCTACCTTGCTTCAAGTATGGCAAGAAGGGCCACTTCAAGAGTGAATGCAAATCCAAGTCCAAGCAATTAGAGCAAGGTGAGCCCAGTAAGGATTCCATGATTACTGACGTAATTATAATAATTGCTCAGGTCACTGCGGTGGGGGCTGATTCTGATTGGTGGGTAGACACTGGTGCCACCCGCCATATCTGCTCAAGTAAGGAATGGTTCACCACATACACACCAACTTCTGAAGTTGTTATGGTGGCGAACTAGGCACAAGCTGAAGTGCAAGGGATTGGGACGGTGGTGTTGAAGCTGACTTTAGAGAAGTCTCTGACGCTTCAAGGTGTGAAGCATGTACCTGCTATAGCAAAGAATATGATCTCTGGAGGCCTACTCTGTAACGCAGGTCTAAGAATAGATATCAATGCTGGCCAGATAGTGATGTCCATGAAAGGAACATACTTCGGAAAAATGTTTTGTACCGAAGGAATGTTTAAACTTCAACTTGTAAATCAGTCTAATATAATTAATGCAATCGCTCATTCTGATTATGCCCTTGAGTTGTGGCATAATAAACTAGGATATGTTCATCGTAAAAGAATAAACAAAATGTCTAGTTTAGGACTTATCTCCAAATGTAGGAATAAGGTAGAGAAATGTGAAGTGTGTGCTCAGACAAACATCACAAGAAAACCTTTTCCTCGGGTTAATCGAAGCACAGACTTTCTGGAGTTTGTACACTCTGATATCTGTGACTTCAAACAATTCTGTACAAAAGTCGGGATAAAGTATTTCATAACCTTCATCCATGACTTCTCAAAATTTGTGTTCGTCTTCTTGCTCAAGACTAAAGACGAAACGTTCGAGAAGTTCAAAGAGTTCAAGGCCAAGGCTGAACGCAAACTGGACAACAACTCAAGAGAATAAGAAGTGATCGAGGCGGAGAGTATTGGTCACATAAATTCATATCGTTTTGCAAGAACATAGAATCATCAACGAGACTACAGCTTCGTATTCTCCTCAATCTAACGGAGTAGCAGAATGTAAGAACAGAACGTTGACAGAAATAATAAACTCAATTTTGTTGACTGTAGGTCTTCCAAAATGCTACTGGGAAGAAGCTACATTGACGACCACTTTTATTCTGAATAGAGTGCCGCATGCAACTTCGGATGTCACTCCTCATGAACTCTGGTTCAAAATCAGACCTAACTTGAATGTCATTCGAGTGTGGGGGTGTCTAGCATATATGAATCTCCCAGATCTGAAGATTCAGGAGCTGGGGACAAGGACAACAAAGACGATCTTCTTGGGTTATGCCGAGAAGAATGATGCTCGGAGATTTCTTGATATAGAATCAAATCATATCATTGAATCTCGCAATGTAGAACATTTTTGAAGATAAATTTGCAAAGCACAAGAATATTGTTCTTGCAGATACTCCGGAGAACAATGAGGGTGCGCAGAAAATTGAAGTTTCCAATTAGAACGTAGTCCAGGAAGAAGTTGTTGTTAAAACAACTGTTGCATCAGAACTCGTTGAGCCGTCAACTAAGCGAGTGAGACGACCGAAGGATACTGCAGAGATACCATTTATGGAAAAGTCAGTACATGGAGATGCTCCCAACCTTGATTATTAGTTTGCTGATGGTGGTTAGGGTGACCCTTAGGAGGATGAGCATGTCAAAGAGGTAGTTCTTGAAGGGAATGAGACTGTCAATATACAGACAGCACCATAGGTTCCGTTGAAGAGAAGCATGAGAGAGCGTCAACCATCCATGATTTACTCATCAGATGAGTACGTATTCGGGAGAACCCAAAAGCTTTGCATAGGCGATGAAAGACGAATACAGACAAGTGTGCATGCAGGTCAAGCAGGAGGAGACGAGTTCCTTACATGTAAACTCCACTTATGAGTAGGTACGATCGTCAAGGGCATGGCTTTAAAGAATCGATGGGTGTTCAGAGTGAAGTAGTCAAAAGATGCTACCCCCAGCGGAAAAAAATGTATTTTTTCTTAAAAAAGAACAAATGTTGCAACTTAACACCTTTGGTATGTGAAGGGAAGTCCTATTGTTCAAGACCTATGAGAGCAGCAAGTGAACCCCTTAATTAAAAAAAACTATGTATAACTTCTAAAACTCACTCATAACCTTTTCACCATGTCTACTAAGGTAGGATTGGTGTGTTCAGGGTTTGTGATTAACTTTATCATGTGCAGAAAAATCCTTCAGACCCCAACTTGAAGACAAACTACCAGTTACATACATACAAGCAAACATCTACATATGGACAAGATAAACTGGAGCATGATGTAAGGATTACATATGTAATCCAAGAGAAGAGACATTTAACTATTAAGCATGAGATTTGCTTATTTATCCATTCACTACTACAAGTCTTAGGTACCTAAAATCACAATACATGAAAATACATTAAAGGAATTCAAGATATTTCACTATCAAAGCATGCATAGATGAGTTTTGTAATTTGGAAAATTTTGTCACGGATGCCTTGTAGGTTAGTTGGACTGTTCATTGTTAATAGCTATATAACTCTTACATCCTGAAACATGGCTATTTATAAGTATTGTATATATTCTACCTTCACTTGAAACACTGACCAAGTCTATTGGAATGAAACAGCTATTTAATGCTGTTCATTTGACATAATTTTTTTTTTACAGAAATTGACTGAGCATACAGATGATTTGCATGTCCAACACGATAACTTATCAAATGTTCACATTCCATGATTCGACGAAAGCAACGGTCAATGTATAACAAGTTTGATGTTGAACTCTTGCTTTTTGTGTACCCTTTTGTCAAAGATACAACTGCCTTTATAAGTAACTGAATTTTAATAACCACACTGTTAGCTCCAACTTCCAGTCATATTGTAAGGAGCCACTCCTTACTTTGTTAGCTGCTACATACAACCCCATAGCTTTCCATGGGTACCAATTTGCACTCTAAATTTGTTTGAATTAAAAAAAAATTCATCTGCAACCCAACATTATGTATATCAAGTATCTAGTGATTTTTTTTGTTAATTTGGAGGGTGTCGTACATTGGGTAAATCTTCAGTTCTGTTAGAAGGTTAGCCTCTCTCAGTATGACCATGGTTGGGTTTGTCATTGCTTATTTACCTACTTCGAAAAGCAGCAAGAGTTGTTTCGTAATAGCTGGTTTTGCTTATTTTTCTATGTTGCACGGATACACCACGACACTGTAAAGACAGCGAAACAGACACAACATCTATTTTTTGGTGCTTCCCTAGTGTATTTTGGAGTGCCAGGATTGTGTGCACTACGCTGATGTGTGTTAGAGACACGGTTCATATTTATGGAGTGCCTGTGCTTCCTATCTTATTTTTGATAAACTAGTTCATTTTGGGACAACATTTTGAAAGCGGGGGATAGGGGGGATACTGCTTTAAAAGTTGTTTATGCTTTCGTTGTTTGAAAAGCAGCAGCAATACCAAACCGAGATTTGAACAAATAACTTTCAGTACAAAAGAGAATAGGCCATTCTCCAATGACTATCCCAATTTTGGATTTCTATCCTACGTGCACATTTTTCCTTATACAAATACAGGTATAAAATATGTCCCTGTATTTCAATACGATTCTACATGACATCAAACAGAAAATAAAAAATAATATCTTTATAGTATAATATAGTAAGTAAATATTTATGCGGAACCAATTTCGATATGTCACCTAGACATAGAAAAACTCTATCAGGGGCTAGAGATAAAGACACGTAAGTTGCACCTACCAATTTTTTTCTATGATATTGTTGAAAAATAAGATAAAAATTCAATTATATTAAAATATTTTAAATATGATTTGAATATATTTCAATTAGGATTTGTTATAGATATGTTTTTATAATTTGGATATGTGTTTAGTTAGCTAATACCATATATTTAGTTTATATAAAGTTTGAATATTGAATATATTTTTGAATTTGTTATATGTTCAGGTAGTTAGAAAGATTTTTTTAAAAATTCTTAAGAGGAGATACATACTTGGTAAAGATTTTTGAATTATTTGAATTTTTATTATAAATTAATGGAGGATATACATACGGTCTAGACAACTCATTTTTAGCCGTTTTCAAGCCGCATTATTTCACCTAGGATGGAGTTTAGATAGAAAGGCCCATTGGAAATATTTTTTCCTATGAAAAGGCTCTCTCAGAGAGTTTTTTTTTAAAAGAACGAACCTCTCGTTAGAGAATGTCTAAGCTTAAGCAACTTTAGTGCACATAGAAAAATCAATACAAAGGCCTATTTGATTTCCCAAACTCACCCGGAAGTCGCACAGAGAATGGGAAACAGCCGTAGGGAGTGAAGTGCAGATGTTTGGTTAGAGTTTGCTAGAAGTGGAAAATAGAGTGATGGAATGACTTTTCTACTTGTTGTCGGCTTCATTAGTGCCTTTACCACTTCAAAAAAAAAAAAGGAAAGAAGTGAGAGCTGAACTCCCCTCTCACTTTAGATTAAAAAAAATAATTTGATGGTTGTTAAAGTTGTTTATTCAAATGTATACATTTTTTATTAATTATTATATCTCCTAACTTCTTTTAAAAAAATTGTCTTAATAATTGTGTATTAATTACAAAGTAACAAGAATTAGAAAAATAGATAGACAATGTGCTAATGAAAACATGTCTGCTTATATTTTTTTTGGTTTTGCTAAGTTTTATTATTAATTATATTATTTGCTAATTAATTTAATATTTTTTCTTATTTTTGTGATGTATTATTATTTGTGGTAATTCATAATTGTCAACAATTAAAAAATAAGATAAACAAATGTGTTAGGACGAGCTAAGCTCACCTTTTTTTAAAAGAGAATAACCATATCACTTCTCAACTAACTCTTCATTACAAACCAAATATAGAAACTACAAAAGTTAACACTTTCCATCTGACTTCAACAACCATCAAAATACCAATTTTAAGATTTTTCACTTCTAACATCCACTTCTTTAGAGCATCCAAACTAAGAAAGTCATAAAATGTACGTACGTACGATACGCATATGTATTGCATACACAAACTTTGTTGACTTACAGATTTTTTACTTCACTTTCCTCCGCCGAATCAAACAGCCCCCAATATAAAATATATCTTTGTACAGAAACACAAGAAACGACGACTGACCTGAGTATTGTAATGATAGGACAAGACTTCGAACCCAGACCTACACCGCTATCCAGAGCCAACCCAATCCCAATTGTACCAGCAAGTGAACCTTGCGTGATCTACCTTAGTGGGATTCATCCACACACAGCGCGCAAGCAAACAAACCAACCAAATATATGTTGGTGCTTTCTTTACATGGAGAGAGCTTGCTCTCAACATATCTTGTAAAAGTTTAGTCCCACATCGGAAATGCACCATGAGTTATCTCAACATATATACTTGGTTGTGTTGTTGAGAGATGCACATGGGGTGATGACCCTAAGGAGGGAACCATGTGGGTGATTTTACTATGAGGTAAAAATAAGGCTCCAAGAATTAAGCATTAATGCTTTTGTCATTCTCTTGGATTAATTCCATTTGGAGCTAAGCCCCCAAAGGGGCTTAGCGACTCGGACTCGGGCTCGGGCTCGGGCTCATGAGGCATTTTGTTGGCGCACTTTGCACTTAGCACGTCAGCAGTCATGCGACTCATATGCGGCCATGCGGCCTTATGCGGCATGCGGCTCATATGCGGCCACATGCGACCTCATGCGGCTCATGCGGCCTCGTGCGGTCCATGCGGCACTTGCGGCCATGAGGCCATGCGGCTCATGCGGCCAGGCTGCTGCTGCTGCTACCGCATGGAGGGCTCCGCTGACTGTGCAGGCTACAAGTCAGTTATAGAAAGATTGATTCAATGCGATTAATTCAGATCCACTTTTTGTGAGATTTGAATTAATTTCGTTGCTATCTTTTTGAATTAATTTCGTTGCTATCTTTGTGGGATTTGATTCAATCTTTCCATAACTGAAGAGACGGCTAGAGTTTCCACCCTCTCTCTATATATACTCTCTTCTAGCCTCCTTTGTGAAGCACTACGAATTTTATAAGTCAGAAAAGAGAGAGAGAGAGAGAGAGAGGGAGCTGCTGCCGCCATTGCAAGTCCATCCGAGGAGTCAGAACAGAGGTGACTTCGAGCATTCCACAAGTTCTTCAACTTGCTGGTTCCTGGAAGCAATTCGTGTGGGGCGAATCTTGCTTTGAGCAACGGTGTTTTGACACCCCAGCAACTTTTCTTCGTCTCATCTTTCTCTAGATTATTGTAACTCGTTCTGTCCCAATTGCAACACGTTTGCAAGGAAGAACGAGAGATCTTCTCTTCTCTATTTCCCTCCTTCATATTGTAATCTGGTTATTTGTTTTTTTTTTGTATCATCGTAGATCTTGAGTTTGATCACTGTAAAGTTTTTGTGTGACTCTCAGATCTCGATTGCATCAGTTTTTCCATCTTTGGTCAAGCCCCGGGAATAACAATCTCAAAGCAAGATCCTTGTAGATGGAAAACTTTAATGCTTCGCTCGTCCAATCAGACTACTGCAAGTTGGAAAAGTTCGATGGAGAGCATTATCAAGTCTGGAAGAGGAAGGTTTATCTAACTCTTCAACTCAAAGACGTTGATCATGTACTGTTGGAGGAAGAACCTTCTGTTCCAGACACTGGGTCTACTGCCGCAATCAATGCGGCTACCAAACTCCAGGCCAAATGGAGAAGGGAAAATAGCATCTGCAGGCTTCTCATCCTGAATGCTATGGAGGATTCCATGGCAGAATCCTACTCAAAGAAGGAATTTGCCAGAGATATATGGGAGTCTGTGGAAAAACTGTATGAAGAAGACAGGAACATGAGCAA
Source organism: Iris pallida (assembly GCA_029216955.1). NCBI lineage: Eukaryota > Viridiplantae > Streptophyta > Magnoliopsida > Asparagales > Iridaceae > Iris > Iris pallida. Next base: position 53,891,676 of record JANAVB010007399.1, on the reverse strand, counting down.
GATGTTTGTGGTTGAAAAATATCACAAATTGCTCTTTGAGGACAAGAAGTCCATGTTGCTACAGGTGAAGGAATTTCTGAAGCTGCGTCAGAAACTGGAAGACGAAAAGATGCCTCTTTCCGACAAGTTTGTCGTTGGAGGGATCATCTCAAAACTTCCTGCTGGATGGAGTACCTTCTATGCAAGGATGCTCAGAAAGAAGCTAGACATTAGCTTGGGAGATCTACTTCAAGAGATCCATGTTGAGGACGAGATGAGTTCCCAACAGAAGATGGACACTCTGTCCAAACAGTTGGCTAAGGCCAATCTAGTGCAGACGAGAGATCCCATGGAGAAGCAGACGGCTTCTCATCACAAGAAGAAGGACTTCACTAATCTAAAAGTGAAGGGTCCTTCATTCAAGCAACAGAAGTCCAAGTCCCACGTGACTTGTTTCAATTGTGGCAAGGAAGGCCACTACAAGAGTGAATGCAGATCCAAGCCTAAACAATCAGAGAAATGTGAGCCTAGTAAGGTTTCATTGGTTTCTAACATTGTTGCTATGATCGCACAGGTCACAAATGTGGGGGTTGACTCTGACTGGTGGATAGACACTGGTGCAACTTGCCATGTCTGTTCTGGCAAGGAATGGTTCGTCACGTACCAGCCGATATCTGAGAAGGTTGTCATGGCAAACCAGGCCCAAGCTGAAGTTCTGGGGATCGGGACTGTGGAACTGAAACTCACTTCTGGGAACACTCTGACGCTTCAAGGTGTGAAGCATGTTCCGGTGATTGCCAAGAACCTGATCTCTGGAAGCCTGCTCTGCAACGCAGGCTTGAGGATGGACATCAATGCTGGTCAGATGGTGATGTCCAAGAAAGGAACATACTTCGGAAAGGCTTATCAAACCGAAGGAATGTTTAAAATTCAGCTTGTCAACCAGTTTAATGACATTAATGCAGTTGCATTTTCTGATTATTCTCTTGAGTTGTGACATAATAGACTAGGACATGTTCATTGTAAAAGGACTAACAAAATATTTAGTCTAGGACTTATCTCCAAATGTGGAGGTAAGGTGGAGAAGTGTGAAGTGTGTGCTCAGACGAAGATCACAAGGAAACCCTTTCATCGGGTCAATCGAAGCACAGATCTTCTGGAGTTGGTACACTCCGATATCTGTGACTTCAAACATTTCTCCACGAAGGCCGGGATGAAGTATTTCATAACCTTCATCGACGACTTCTCAAAATACGTGTTCGTCTACTTGCTCAAGACTAAAGACGAAGCTTTCGAGAAGTTCAGAGAGTTCAGGGCCGAAGCTGAACGGCAGACTGGACAACAACTCAAGAGGTTGAGAAGTGATCGAGGAGGGGAGTACAGGTCTCATGACTTCGCATCGTTTTGCAAAGAACATGGAATCATATGCGAGACTACTGCTCCATATTCTCCTCAATCCAACGGAGTAGCAGAGAGGAAGAACCGAACATTAACAGAAATGATGAATTCAATGCTGCTTACTGCAGGTCTTCCAAAATGCTACTGGGGAGAAGCTGCATTAACGGCCACTTTCATTCTGAATAGAGTGCCATATGCAATTTCGGACATAACTCCTCATGAACTCTGGTTCAAAGTCAGACCAAACTTGAATGTCATTCGAGTGTGGGGGTGTCTGGCGTATGTGAAGCTCCCAGATCTGAAGATTCAGAAACTGGGGACAAGGACTATGAAGGCGATCTTCTTGGGGTATGCCGAGAAGAGTGATGCTCAGAGATTTCTTAATATTGAGTCAAATCATATCATCGAATCTCGCAATGCTGAATACTTTGAGGACAAGTTTGCAAAAGACAAAAATATTGTTCTTTCGGACATTCCGAAAAATGATGTAGGTGCAAATGAGACTGAAATCTCATATGGACCAGTAGTCCAAGAAGAAGCTGTTGTTGATGAAACAACTCTTGTACCAGAACTCGCAGAGCCGTCAGCAAAGCGAGCGAGGAGACCTAAAGACTTCGGAGATGACTTTGTCACCTATCATGTGGAAGCAGATCCGCTTACCTATGATGAGGCGATGAAGACCAGAGATGCTATCTTCTGGAAGGAGGCAGTGAATGACGAGTTTGACTCTATCACCTCCAATAACACATGGGTGTTGGTAGATCTACCTGAAGGAGAAAAGTCCATCGGATGTAAATGGATCTTCAAGAAGAAGATGAAGGCAGATGGAACTATTGACAAGTTCAAGGCCAGGCTGGTAGCCAAGGAATTTTCTCAGAAACAGGGGATAGACTACTTTGACACGTACGCACCAGTAGCTCGGATGACCACCATCAGAATGTTAATCGCTCTAGCAGCTATACATAAGTTGGTGATACATCAGATGGATGTAAAGACAACATTCCTAAATGGGAAGCTGACCGAAGAGATTTACATGCAACAGCTAGATGGATTTGTCGTCAAAGGTCTTGAAGACAAAGTCTGCAAGTTGGTAAAATCATTGTATGGTTTGAAGCAAGCTCCCAAGATGTGGCATGAGAAGTTTGACAAAGTTATTAGGACAAACGGCTACAGAGTCAGCGAGACGGACAAATGTGTTTACACAAAGTTCGCTGATGGAAGAGGAGTCATCGTTTGTCTGTACGTGGACGACATGCTAATCCTAGGGACGGATATAGGCTGTGTCACGGAGACAAAGAAGTTCCTCTCAACCAAGTTCAGTATGAAAGACTTGGGGGATGCAGATGTCATCTTGGGCATAAAGATCATCCGGACAGACACTGGAGTAGCGCTGTCACAATCTCACTACATTGAGAAGATGCTCACACTATGGGTATAAGGATCTTCCAGGGATCGATACGCCATACAGGGGTGATCAGAAGCTGAAGCCTAACTCGAGGGAAAGCGTCAGGCAGCTGGAGTATTCTAGCATTATCGGAAGTTTGATGTACGCAACCACTGCCACAAGACCTGACATAGCTTTTGCCGTGGGAATGCTGAGTCGGTTCACAAGCAACCCAGGGATTGAGCACTGGAAAACTGTGAAGCGGGTGATGAGATATCTCAAGAAGACTCAGACATATGCACTGCACTACAACGGGTATCCGACAGTAGTGGAAGGCTTCAGTGATGCTAGCTGGTGTTCAGAGGTGGAAAGCGAGAGATCCACAGGAGGATATGTCTTTTCCTTAGGTGGAGCTGCTATATCGTGGAAGTCGAAGAAGCAGACTATACTCTCTCGTTCCTCCATGGAATCTGAATTCTATGCACTTGAAACTGCAGCAGATGAAGCAGAATGGCTCCGGGAGCTCGTGTATGATCTTCCAGTGGTTGGGGCTCAGATACCGACGATACCGATATACTGTGACAACCAGGCGACTGCGGCGGTGGCATCAAATGACCTTTTCAACGGGAAGAAGAGGACTGTGCGGTTGAAGCACATGGCAGTACACGATCTTATCAAAAGAGGTGTAATTGCAGTGATTGATGTTCGGAGTCAGGAGAACCTGGCAGATCCGTTAACAAAGGGCCTCAAGCGCCAGTTGGTCGATGACATAGCTTGTAAAATGGACTTGAAGGCATTCTGATAGTGTGTCTTTGTAATCCTACCATAAAGTTTTATGCTATTAGTTCAAAGAGAAATCTACTAGGCATCTAACTTTTGGTTCAAAGGAGGATCACTTACTGGAAAACTATCAGGTAACAGTGGGTACTTGTTCTCTGGAACATGGAAGGGATACGGACCCATAACCATTGTTGTCTACTATGTATTTTCTGCGAAAAAACAGATCCTGTGGAAGGTTGGCTTAAACGCCTTAATGAGTTCTCAGGCAGAGTGAATGTCTGGTGTGCTTTACAGGAAGCACGGTAGAGCAACACTACAAGGAGTGAAACTCCATGCTACAGTGGGGTGACTCCACCATGATGTTCCCAGGTCTGGGGTAATGCCTCGGCTTTGCAAGCCAAGTCATAGCGGTGTAGTACCGCAAACAGGCAGGTAGCCTAATGCTGTATGACGTAATTAAAGAGTTGTAGACAGCACTACAAAGGGGAGGATGGCCCCATGTTACAGTGGCACGACACCACGATGAGGTACCCAGGTAGGGGTAAAGCCTCGGCCTTGCAAGCCATGTCGTTGCGGCGTAACACCGCAAGGAAGCCTTAGGCTTCATGCTGAGTAGATTGGCACTACAAAGAGGCTGAGACCTCATGCTAAAGTAGTATGACACTACGATGAGGTTCCCAGGTAGGGGTAATGCCTCAGCTTCAGGCCATGTCATAGCGGCGTAGCACCGCAAGGAAGCGCAAGGCTTCATGCCATATCTCTTTAATAAAGAACTCACCTATAGTGTATGGAAAGAGATATCAGGCCGTCTCTTGAGGGTAAACTTGTAGACGCCCAAAATTATACACTGAAACCAGGCTGGTACAGGGCCTTTAATGTGCAGCCAGAAGCATACGTAACTACACTTTGTGAGTGGAAAGAATTACAATTGTGGTGCAGAATTCAAGGCGTAGTCCATTCTTGTATCACATTGTTATTTAACCCATGCGGAAAGATTCAAGTCGTCAGCGACATCTATCCTAATGCAAAATGGACAGTTACTGTGGGGAACGCTCAACCCTGGACACATATATATGTTGTAATATGTGGAGGATTGTTGGTGCTTTCTTTACATGGAGAGAGCTTGCTCTCAACATGCCTTGTAAAAGTTTAGTCCCACATCGAAAATGCACCATGAGTTATCTCAACATATATACTTGGTTGTGTTGTTGAGAGATGCACATGGGGTGGTGACCCTAAGGAGGGAACCATGTGGGTGATTTTACCAGGAGATAAGAATAAGGCTCCAAGGATTAAGCATTAATGCTTTTGTCATTCTCTTGGATTAATTTCATTTGGAGCTAAGCCCCAAAGGGGCTTAGCGACTCGGACTCGGATCGGGCTCGGGCTCATGAGGCGTTTTGTTGGCGCACTTTGCACTTAGCACGTCAGCAGTCATGCGGCTCATATGCGGCCATGCGGTCTTATGCGGCATGCGGCTCGTATGCGGCCACATGCGGCCTCATGCGGCTCATGCGGCCTCATGCGGTCTATGCGGCACTTGCGGCCATAAGGCCATACGGCTCATGCGGCCAGGCTGCTGCTGCTACTGCATGGAGGGCTCCGCTGACTGTGCAGGCTACAAGTCAGTTATGGAAAGATTGATTCAATGCGATTAATTCAGATCCACTTTTTGTGAGATTTGAATTAATTTCGTTGCTATCTTTGTGGAATTTGATTCAATCTTTCCATAACTGAAGAGGCGGCTAGGGTTTCCACCCTCTCTCTATATATACTCTCTTCTAGCCTCCTTTGTGAAGCACTACGAATTTTATAAGTCAGAAAAGAGAGAGAGAGAGAGAGAGAGAGGGAGGGAGCTGCTGCCGCCATTGCAAGTCCATCGGAGGAGTCAGAACAGAGGTGACTTCGAGCGTTCCACAAGTTCTTCAACTTGCTGGTTCCTGGAAGCAATTCGTGTGGGACGAATCTTGCTTTGAGCAACGGTGTTTTGACATCCCAGCAACTTTTCTTCATCTCATCTTTCTCTAGATTATTGTAACTCGTTCTGTCCCAATTGCAACACGTTTGCAAGGAAGAATGAGAGATCTTCTCTTCTCTATTTCCCTCCTTCATATTGTAATCTGGCTATTTATTTATTTTTGTATCATCGTAGATCTTGAGTTTGATCACTGCAAAGTTTTTGTGTGACTCTCAGATCTCGATTGCATCAGTTTTTCCATCTTTGGTCAAGCCCCGGGAATAACAATATATATATATATATATATATATATATATATATATATATATATATATATATATATATATATATTTGGATTAGAATGATTTTATGTACATGTAAGGATAAGAATGTCATTTACATCCATTATCTAAAACCAACCCACTATATCCAAAATCGTGTAACCTCCTATTCCTGCATTCACATTTTCTTTCTCTTTCTATCTAATTATTTCTTTAGGTTTTTCAATCTCCTTCCTTATCTCACGAGAGTCGCTTCAATGGCTTCTTAAGCAAAGAAAGTGATCATAATGAAGAATTCTGCTAGAGAGGAGTTCGAGGTGGAGGCGACGGTTGCCATGGCGTCTCTACCATTTTTCATATGGTCGAGGGTGAATGCCGAGAACATGATCACCGTCCACAACGTCAATGGAAGGATTCTTTCCATGGTTATCCAATACTGCAGGAAGCACGTCGAGTCAAACAATGTCGATAGTGATGATATCAAGTCTTGGGTTGCCGCGTTCGCCAAGTTCAACCAGGTCGTCATCTATGATGTTCTATTGTTGACGATACATTACTTATTTCTTCAAACATTGTATATGTTCTTTTATAATATTTTAGTTCCAAATTATTCTTATAGATCTTTCGCATGGGAAGTCATTTTATTAGGGTCTTGGATTTCATTTATTTTGTGAATGATAATTTTTCTTATAGTTTTCTATTTCATCTATTTATCATCACTGTTATGAGAGGTAGCAACGACATACAGTCTCAATTACTCCTCTCATTGAAGCAGGTAACCATGACCATGCAACTACTGTAAAAGAATAAAAGATACTAAAAATAAAAACTGGCAACAATTAAATGGAAACTTCTTTAAAAACTGAATAGAAGAAGATTACATCATGTTTCTAGGGCAAGTATCATAACTAATTCTGCATTATTGTTTGTCTATAAAAACTAAGTCAGTATTATTGGAAGTATATATTAGTGAAATTACTACGTAGTTTAAAATTTTGTTCAATCTAAAATATCTCCTCTTAGTAGCAACAAAGATAAGGTCCACTTGATTTGAATATAAGGCACAAAGAATTGATAATAATAAAAATAAATTTCAGTTAGATGAGATTGTAACTCTTATAATATTATCTTAATCGATATAAAATAAAATTTTGAGAATACAATAATATTATCTTACCTAATAATATGGTGTTAATTTGGTAATGTATTTTGGATTCGTGAACACCATTAAAGTTGTTCAAATATTAAAGTTAGAATGTTATATTTGGATTAGATTTAATTTCAAAATAAATTAATCTTTATAACGAATGTACTATAGCCATGTTGCAAACGCAACATGTGTGTCCAATAAGACAACTACCATAATTTTTGGACCATATAATTAATTAATTAATATTATAGACCATATTTAATTAATATTATGAACCCCATCGTCATATTTCGGGCCCAATTTTTCATTTCAAATATATTAATCGTGCACAACTATAACAAATAGATAATATAGTATCAAATATTTAAGGATAGCTGTATAGTTAAATCACATTAAATTAGATAATTACATAGTTAAATCAAATTTATTTAAGGATAATAACGATATTTTTACTCACAAATTTAAATTTTAAAATGCCTTAACCAACTTCTTTATTTTATGATGGACTTTCTTCTCTTTCTTTATTTTAGATTTGCTAATTTAAAATTTTATAACAACAAAACTTTCTTCTCCCATCCCCTGGGGGTATCTTCCGTTTTTTAATTTTTTTTTATTATGACATCATTCTAAATGACGTTAAGTTTACTTGGAGAGCACTTAATCTAAATAACGTAAGATAATATTTGCTTTTGTATACTTTTGGGTTCAAATTTAACATCTCTTTGATTATGTAGCACACTATTAGATAATATGTTAATGTTTCTGTTGATTATGTTTGATTGAACGTTTTATATTTTTAAATAAGATGGTACCAATATTTTAAAGAGAAAAAAAATTCCTAATAGGAAAATAATTATTTATTTAATAAATTAGGTTACCTTGCTATTTTAAATGTTAAAAACATTTATAAGACGTGCCGGATACACGTATCGAGTACGCCATGAGAGTCAAGATGAATGAATTACCTGATGGTCAAGAGTCCAGGCCTTGGCCTTGTGAAAGGAGACCCCATGGTCCGCGCAGCCTTCCAGCAGTTTGGTCTTGAGCTCCTTCCTCCCCACCCTCCCGTACCGACGGTCAAGATCCTTCTCCCCCTCCCTTCCTCCTCCGATCACGACCGTCGCCCTCTCCCAGACCCGATCCATACACTCCTCCAGCCCGACCTCCTCGAACTCGTCCACCCATGCCCCGTAGTTGTTCCTCCACCCGCTTAGCGGGTCCGGGTCGACACAGCAGACGCGGAGCCCGCGCGCCGACGCCAGGCCCGCCAGGCGGAGTCCCGCCGGCCCGCACCCGATCACGGCGGCGTCATACGAGGACCCGTTAGCGGCGGGGGAGTGGTGGCGGATGTCGACGGAGACGGGCTCCGGTCTGGACGTCGGAGCCAGATCCAGGAAGGAGGCTCGGGGGATCTGGGAGGAGCGGATGTGGAGAGAAGAGAGCATTTTTGGGAGGAACACCCATTAAGTGCGTGTATTTATTTATTTTTGTAGTGGGTGTTTTTTTTTTTTTTTTTTTTTTTTTTTTTTGATGATGATGACAAAACGAGTATCTAATTTGAATGCGGGGCAGTGGAGATGACCGGATCCGCACTCTCTACCTTTTACCTTTCTCTTGTCTGCTCGTGGGTTTGGCTCTTCAAGGGAATGATGCCATTTGTAGTTTTGATATTGATTGGTGTTTGCTTGATTCACATAATGGGAGAGCATTTCGGAAAGGCCACCGCAAATTTTGGTTACCTAAGAGCATCTCCAACCCTATTGTCTTGTTAAGTATTGTGAGACAATGAGATAGAAATTTTTTTTCCAATGCAAAAGTATTGAGGAGACAATAAAAAGTATTTTTTCCAACTTCCAAGACAACTTTTAAGACAAGTACTCTATCTTCTTTCTTTTTCTAATATTTTTTATTCATAATTGATGACATGGAAGAGAAGACATTGTCAAGTACATTGTCTAGAACAAGACAATCAACTTCACAATGTCTTCTTTAATTTTTGCCACATAAGCTTCACAATTGACTTGACAATTACATTGGAGAAGAACTTTTGAATAAAATTTTGTCATTCCTATGTGGCAACAACTTTTTTCCAAAGTCACAATAGGGTTGGAGATGCTCTAAATCTTAGCCGTTCTTGCTACATAGAAATCTGTTAATTTTGAATCTTAGACAGATTTTCTCGTCTTCGGGATGGTTAAAATTTCGATCATTAAAAGATAGATTTTTCTAAGGGCACTACCACTTTTACTTGGGACTAGTTCTTACTTGGGGGCAGTCCAAGAAGGTGAACTTTTGCTGGGGACTGTCCACAAGTTGCTTGGGGCTAGCCCAACCCTCCAAACCTTCATTTTCATTTCATTTGCTCATTTCCTTTTTCTCTCTTCCAAAATCTCTCCCAAACCCTAACGTACTGTTTGGGAAGGGTGAAAAATGGGAGGAATGAAAAAGTTGAGGGGAAAGTGAGAGGAAAATTTTAAATGATGGTGTTTGTAAAGGGGGAGAGAACATGGGAGAGAAAAATTTGAGAGAAAAAAGTAGGTGGGTCCCACCAAAAAATTTTCCTCCCAAATGTGGGAGGAAAATGGAGAGAGATGAGAGGAATTTGAGTGAATTTACCCCACCACCCCTCAAAAAGTTAATATTAAATCATCATTTGAGAATACCAAGGAAGAAATAGTAATTATACCTATATCCATAAACAAATAAAAAATTATTTTTAAACTTTTCCTTCCCCTACTTTTTCTCCATCCAAACAAAGGAAGAAAAAATTAACTTTACTTTCATTTTACTCTTGTCCATTTTCCTTCTCCTCAAATTTTCCACTCCCTCCCCACAAATGTTCCCAAACACAGTGTAAAACCCCTCTCTTATCCACCGCTCCTCCACCACTCCATTCCAAATTCTTCCACCACTCTCTCATCCACCACTCCATTCAAAGAAATGACACGAAAGTCGAAACCATCATCGGAGTCTAGGTATGTTCTTTCCTAATTTTTTCTATATTTTTTTCAAATTCAAAGATTCTTTGTTAATTCTCGAAAAAGTTTTGATAAATTAGGTTTAGAATCACTTTAGGGTTCATGAATGAATTTTTTGAACACGATAATTCGCACACATTACTTGAAATCCTAACCCTAGAACACGACAAACGATCGTGTCGTTATGGCCGTTCGGTTGCTACAGTCGAGGGTGACAAAATCAGGACTGTCAGGGTCGTGGCAGTCCTACTGTAAAGTAGGACTGCCTGACTCCCTGCAGTCCTCTTTCACAAGTGGACTGCAGGGAGTCTGGCAGTGCTACTTTACAGTAGGACTGCCACGACCCTGGTAGTCCTGATTCAATCTAACATTAGGACAGGGTTGTTAGCAAATATGTTGTCCTAATTCAAGCCTGGGGGGTAACATTAGGACTTCTTAACATTATGTTTTCCTGTTGTCTATTTTCGTTTCTATTATTTAATAACTGTATGTTGTCCTGCAGTCCTCCGGCCGCTTCCAAGAGAATATGGTCCACCATGTCAAGGCGCAAGGAACACACTGAGGGACGTGCTCTCGAGAGACCGATTAGAATCTTTGAACCGGCTCCAGAAAGGCAAGTCACTGGAGCGACTGGTCGGTCTCGGACGTAGCCACCGGCTCCCCCTGCTCGTCGAAGCAACGAGCTCCTTCTAGTCCTCCGGCTTCTTCCGATGACGACGACAACGTGCCTATTGGCCGACTTCTATCACATGATGGTTCTGGTCCTTCTCAGGAGCTCGGTCCTTTTCAGGAGCCTGTCCGTCCGCCAGGTTGCTCAATGTTGGCTTCGTTTGAGAACCACATTGGTTATAAAATATGGAAGAACCCGGTATGTACATTAAGTCTGTAAGCTTCCATTTATTATACTATATATATATGTGTGTATTTCATAATTGTTATGTTTAGGGCTTCCATTTCTTATACTATTTTTCTGTTGTCCGACATACAGAGGACATATCGTAACAAAGTTAGCCTCACCTTGCTCCTTTTGTTTTGGTTTTTCTTTGCAGTCCCTCTTCCATTGGCCTTTCTTTCCACAGTTGAAAAAAGTCCCAGGTTCTTTGGACTTGGGCTTGAACTGAGCCGACTTCACCTTCAGATGGTGAACGACTTTCTTCTTTTGTAAGGAGCCTTCTACTTTCCTTTAGAATTGCCTCCTTGCACCATGTTCGCCTTAGCCATCTGTTGGGACAAGGCATCTACTTTGAGTTGAGCCCTCAACTCTTCTTCAACATGTATCCAGTGCAAGAGGCATTCCAGATCCAATTTCATATTCTTACGGTGCATATCTGCGATGAATTTGCTCCACCCAAGTGGAAGCTTGGCGACAATACCCCCGACGATAAAAGTATCAACCAAGGGCATGCCGTCATCCGCCAGCTTCTGACGTAACTTGAGGACCTCCTTGACTTGAGGTAACATGGTTTTATCGTCCTCAAACTGCATCCTCCAGAACTTTTTGGTCACGTGGATCTTTTTTCTGTTCTCATCTGCCTTGTAGAGATTCTCTACAGACTACCAGACGTCATTTGCATTGACCGTCCCGCTGTATGACTTCGCCAGAGAGTCTTCCATATTGTTTAAAATCAACAACTTACAGAGGTTGTTGTCTCTCCTCCACTTCGACTTCAAAGCCGTGGCTTCAACAACCCTTCGAGCATTTTCATCCTCTGAAATCAAAGGCTCAGGATCTGTCAACACGTAGTCAACGATCACGAGTTGAAGATTAAGGTTGACCTTTCTCTTCCAGACATTGTAGTTCTCCCCGTCAAACTTCTCAAGTTTGTTAAAACTTGTGTCGAGAAGTTGTGCACGGTTGTTATCCATCAGATCTGAATCTTGCTTTGAGATTGTTATTTCTGAAATAGATCGTTAAATGGAAATCTCGATCTCTTATAGAGAGAGATGAATACTCGTTCTCTAAGAGAGATACGAGGTTGATGACTCGGTCTCTACGAGAACACAAGTTGAAGTCACGGTCTCAAAAGAGAACCCGAGTTGTTGAAGGCAACTTTGCTGGGGTGATAAAGATCACTGTTGCTCAAAGCAAGATTCGCCCTATTGCGATCTCCTCCCAGGAACCAGCAAGTTCGAAAGAACTTCTAGAACGCTTGTTGACACCTCCTTTCACGAACTCGAAGAACTCCAATGGCAATGGCGGCACCGCTCTCTTCGTCTTTTAATTTCAGCGTAATTCCTCAATGAAGGCACGAAGATAGTATTTATAGAGGAGGACCGAAACCCTAATCCTAATCCTCCCCGTAACTGATTGCGAAAAGATAGGAGCGAATAATGGAAAATTTTGAATGAATTAAATTCAAATCCCACAAAAGATGGATCTTATTAATTGACGTAATCTTTCCATAACTGCTTAAATCTTCCAATCATCCACATCATTAGCCGCCTCTGCCCCTTAGCCCACTCAGCCCGTCAAACCGCGTGTAGCTACACAGCAACACAGACGCGCAGCCCTGTAAGCACGCACCCGCTCATCATCGCAGCATTGCAGCACCGCAATAGCGCATAGCTGCGGGTAGCCCATGCAGCCACTGCGCTTCCACTGCCCTGCCACGGTGCAGCCACTGCGCTTCTACGACGCTTCCACTGCGCAGCCACTGCACAGCCACTGCGCTTCCACTGCACTGCCACTACGCATGCACCTACGCATGCGACACGCGCAGAAGACGAGTGTACGAGCGGAGCGCACGAGCGCATCAACTGCGCATAAGGCGCCATGTGCCGATGCTGACGTGCAAAGTGCGCCAACAAAATGCCACTTTGTGCCCTTGAGTCCGAGCCCGAGTCGCTGGGCTTAGCTCCATAGGAAAATAATCCCCTGAGCATGACAAAAAGCATTAATGCTCCTTTGTTGGCTTAGCCTTCTTTCCGCTAGAAAAATCCCCCCACGTAGCACCCATGTGCATCTTCACACCTCATGTGATTCTCTTAACACAAGCAATGCTTTATATAGAGGTACAATCCATTTGGCATCGGCAATGTGGGACTATATTTCTAGCTTCTAAGATAAAACACCAACAATAGACAAAAATACCAACAAAATATATATATATAAAATATATATATATATATATATATATATATATATATATATATATTCTGCTGGTGTCTACAAACTGTATCGGCAGTCATACATGACTTATACTCTTACGACTTGGATGTCTAGCAATGTTGTAAAAACCGGACCGGACCGACGGTTGAACCTGGTCTGACCGGGTTTAGCAAAAAAATCGGTTCGGTTTGACTTGAGCCGGATTTTTTTCAAAAACCGTCGGTTTTTTATAGAACCGGGGTTTAACCGACGAACCGTTTGAACCGGTGTACATTTGAACCGACCGGTTCATGTTAAAAAAATCTGAAGTTTGCTCGCCTACAACCGGTGCTGAGACAGGAGGCTGATGGACGTCGGAGTACTGCTTCACCGAGCCAGTGCTCGAGCATGGGGAGAGTGCTTGTGGAGCCAGTGCTCGAGCATGGGAGAGACTGCTTGTGGCGAGAAAGGGAGGTGTAGGAGGATGGAGATATGCATAGTGGTGGTGCAGGCTTTTGGTAAAGAAATAGATGGAGAAGAAGATGCTGATAGGGTTATGTGAAGCTGAAGCGGTGATGGTAGCCTTTATTTGAACTTTGAAGTTAGCAGGGATGAAGTAGGAAGAAGAAAGAGGAGGGGGTCTTCTATAGACCGTTGGGTGTTGGAATGGTTGGGGTGGAGTGTACACGAGGTTATGTATGGCAGTGGTGAATGAGACATGATGGGATTTGTGTACATGAGGTGGTGTATGGAAGTAGTGAATGAGACTTGTGATGGGATTTTTTTGCTGCTGTGACTGTGAGGAGCTACCAATGAACTATCTCATGGCCTTACAAAATTTTAATATTAAAAAAAAAATTGAACCATGGTTGAACCGGTCAGACCCGGTTGAACCACGGTTAGACCTGTACCAAATTTTTTTCGGTTCGATTATCGGTCCGGTTTTTAAAACATTGATGTCTAGGGCTGATTTATGCCCATACTGGGTTAATTATTATTCGTAGACACATTAGACATATGCAACTATTAACCCACATAAAGTATATATTTTTTTTTATTCCATGACTTTTTTCTTTTCTTATGAATAAAATAACAACTACTGGATGCAACTTGTGCGAAGGACTTTCTTATTTTTCCTTTTTTTTCCCTTAAATTAGTTTTATCAAATCAACTAATTATATATTTTTAATTAACATCTATTTTTTTATTATAAATCTATGAGAAGGTAGTAGTAAAAGTTTGGATGACAAGTCGATAAATTAACATCTATTTTCTTTTTTTTTTAATCAACATGCCGGCTCCTGTCACGAGTTTGAGGAAAGAACATAAAATTCTATAGATTTAGGTTCAGATTCATGTCACACCCAGATTCGTCATGACCAACAATTCTAAGCATAGTTTGGTTATGATAAGAAATCACCTTGCGACCCAATTGCACTAAGAAAAAAAACTGCAGTCAAAATAGATGGCCACCTAAATTATATATATATTCAGAACGAGGAAACTAAGATCAGTAAATGGCGAAGAAAAAGTCCATCTAAAATTGGCTAAAATAATATTATGTTGTTGGTGGATGACCAGTTCGAAATTTTGCTTAGACTTAGTGAACTACATCACTAAAACGTGAAGCGAAACCACAGTTATATAAAATTTATCCATTTTAAATTAGGAAAATAATAACTGGAGTATATATGACAAGAATTATTTAAGTTAAGATATGATAACACCATATAAACCTGTTCAAAGACTTTATCATGGACGATTGTTATAATACAAACTTGAAAAATTTCAACAATAATAGTAAAGCATCAATTTGAATGTGAAAAAACAAAAGTTAGATGTTGAAAAAAGTTCATGTGAATGTTGGAGGACTTGCAAGGTCCCATGCATAAGATTTGATAGCAGTCGGACCCCTTGTTAGCAATTCGACAAATGGAAAAAAATCCGGGACGGCAAAAGTACGAGTATAAATCGACTCAATACAAATAAAATAAGTTCAAAAAAATTCGGTCAAATATTCGAAAAATAAAAATATTAATATTAGAAATTTCACATTCTTAAATATGTTGTCAAATTTGGTTAATTATGTTAGTGCCGAGGCACAATTTTTTGATGAAAAACTGAGAAGAATGAAACAATTATAAGAACAATGTTCCAACGCAACACTTCTAGGAAGGTTGCGCAAGTATAACGAAGATCTAAGAAGATCTTGTTATGATATTACGAGAATCTAAAAAGATTTTGTAATCTACAGCAACGAAGAAGATGACAGGCGTAAGATGGAAGATGGCCTACTGGGGTGAAAGATTACCGTTGCTCAAAGCTATATTCGTCCCACACGAATAGCTTCCAGGAACCAGCAATTTCATCAGAGAACTTTGGAACACTTCTGCTCTTCTGACTCCTCGGATCGTACACGGACTCTCGTGCAAAACCAACGCTGGTGCAAAGCTTCTCTTCTCTCTGACAGGCTCTGTTTACTTGTGTTAAGAAATACTTGTAAACTTTCGTAACTCTCTGAATATGTTCTGTGTACCTTGCCTGTGAGAGAGAAGAGACCCTATATAGGCCCGAGTAGCAACTGCCCGGTTAGCACAACATTCGGGACGTGGTAATAACCACTCCGAACGTGCAGTAACCGCCCAGATCATGCACAGGCACGATCTGAAGCAAGTTGCGCCACTCGCGCACCCCGCGTGCCTTGCACACTTCGTGCAGAACGTGCACTGAGCCACTTGCGCCACCTGCGCGTCCTGGGCACCATGCGCCAGCTGCGCAACTGGACGCGCATCTGGTTGCGCCACTGGGCGCGCACCTGGTCGCGCAAACTGGGCCGCGCAACCTAAGCTGCACAACCTGGCAGCACAAACTGATCGCACAACCTGGACCGCGCAACCTGAGCCACGCAACCTGGAAGCGCAACCTGGCCGCGCAACCTGGCCTGCGCAACTGGCCGCGCAACCTGGCAGCGTGCCTGGCCGCACAAGTGGCTCGCACAATGAGCGCAACTTAAGCACACAATGCGTCTAGCGACGATGCTGACGTGCTAAGTACAAAATGCGCGAACAAAATGCCACATTACGCCTCATGAGCCCATGAGCCCGAAACCAAGTCCGAGTCCGATTCGCTAAGCCCCTACGGGGATTAGCTCCCATGGAAATAAATTTCCCAAGAGCAAAAAGCATTAATGCGTTCAATTGTTGATTTAGCCTTTTTTCCATTAGAAAAATAATCCCACATGGCACACCCATGTGCACCTCCACACCACATGTGCATCTCTAAACTAGCATAGCTAATATATAGAGATACAACTCCTTTGGCCTAGCCGGTGTGGGACTAAAGTTTCTAAAGAAAGGCCAAAGCTCCAACAATCCCCCACATATCTCTATATATGGGTATAAGTGTTCCCCACAGTAACTGTCCATCATGCATTAGGAGAGATATCGCTGACGACTTGAATCTTCCTGCATGGGTCCAATAACAGACTATAATACAAGAATGGACTAAGTCTTGAATTCTGCATCATAGCTGAAATTCTTTCCACTCATATAATGTAGTTACATGTGCTTCTGGCTACACATTAAAGACCCTGTGCCAGCCTGGTTTCAGTGTATAATTTTGGGTGTATACAAGTTTACCCTCAAGAGACGGCCTGATATCTCTTTGTCCATACACTATAGGTGAGTTCATTATAAAGAGACATGGCATGAAGCGCTTTGCGCTTCCCTTGCGGTGCTACGCCGCTATGACAAGGCTTAAAGCCGAGGTGTAACACCCAGTTTTCCAAATGAGGGCAATTTTGAAATTTTATAATTATAATCATTTAATAATGATATTTAAATCATATTGTGATTTTTGGTGATTTTTAATTAATATAAAACTATTTAAAATAGTGATTGGTGATTTTGATGGTTAACTAGCTAAACCCTAGTATTGCTAAGCCTAGAGACTAACCATGACCAAAGGAGCCTAGTCATGTGATTAGGAATTCAATTTACCAATTTTTAGCCTAAGGGTATTTTGGTCATTTTCAAAATTTTAGAATTTATTTTGGGATTATTATATTTAATTATAATTATTGTGATTTTAGATAATTTTTGGTGAATTGTTTGGTGCTAGTTTTAGACTGTGACCCATGTGGACTAGGAGACTGTCCTATTGGCCAACCTAGGTCCAGACACCATGGTTAGGTTAAGAAACCCTAGTGTGACCTAAGTTAATTATTTCAAGTTCATTAGAATTGGTTTGGGGCTAATCGGACTTAGTTTGATTTGAGAATGGCTTGTGTAGTCACAAGTCAAATCATGACTAGACTAGTTAGGACTCAACCCATAAGCTAAAACCCTAACCCTAGGTCATTTTGTCCAGCCACATAACAGCCCATTTCCCTATTTATATTCTCCCAAAACTTAGGGCAAGCCTCTTTTCATTAGGGTTCATCAAGTTTAGGAAAGAGGTAATGTTCCATCTTTGAAAATTCATAGAAAATCCAAATTAGCTCCTATTTCCTTCAAACAAATTCCTATAGTCTCTAAATAGTGTTTCCTTGCTGTTTTAATTGAGATTTGACAGGGGGCACACAATTTGAGGAGTTTTGGAGCTTGATAGGATCTCTACTTTGGTGTATTTTTGAAGCTTGGTGCACCACTAGGTAAAACCTTATCTAACCTATTAAAAATTCTGCAAAAATCATTTTTAGGATGTCCAAACCCTAGCCAAACTGTAGGACTAGGTTTTCCTGGAATTTCGTGCCATTTCGTGTCCTATTTGGACACGTATCAGTGTTCCTTTGAATGTGTTTGAGGAAATGCCACAAAGAAACTATTTGTGTTATTTTCGAAATCTAATTGAATAGGAATTTAGTTTTTGAGCTTGCTTATGCATTTTGTTGTTCTGGGGGTGTCATTGTGTCGTGTCGAGTCGGTTTTGACACCGTGCACACGCGGTTGCACGCGCGCGTGCAGGCTGTGCACGCTGTCCTGCTACTCGGGGGACACAGCGCCCTGGACACGACTCCCCGACACGTGAAACTTGACACACGTGTTGGGGCAACTTCTGTCACCCCGTGTGCCAAGTGGCACGAGCCCACGTGGCGTGTCGGACACGCACGAGCTCGTGCATGGGGCTTGGCCTGTGCTGTCCTTCACTATTTTTGTGCACTGACACGCACGTTTCGTGTCCAGTACACGTGACTTGGACACAGGACAGGGTGTCCATTGGATAGCCCTAGTCTAGGTCAACCTTGGGACACGAGCACGAGGGTTGTGTCGTGTCGTGTCGTGCACTGTGTTGGTGTGAACACGTGCACGAGGCAGTGTCAGTTTCTGTGCACTGATTGTGTGGCTTTTGATTCTGGACACGTTTGTGTCCACTTTTGTGGACACAAACCATTTGTATAGCATGTGTACATTACTTACTTTCATTACCAACCTCTGAAATTGATTTTTAATTCGATTTTCATTGTTAAATCTTCAATTCCCTGTTTATTTAAAACTGTGTGTATCAGTCTATATTGTGTTCTGTCCAGATTTTCAAGAATGGACTTTGCCATCATTTTCTACCTATTTAACACTGCTAAATACATGTGATTAATTTCCTAACTTGTTCTCCTACATAATTCCTATGTGTATGTCGAATTGGGGACTGGTTTGATGTGTTTTTGGGCTAGAACTTGAGTTTAAAGATTGGACTGTTAGAGGGTGTTCATGAACTTAAATCTGGAAGTTGCCTTGAGCAACTGAATGCATGGAATGCATGGTGTTTACTGTTAACTGATTTTTCTTGATCTATTATGTGCTTATTTCATGAATATATAACCTGGGAGCATGTCCTGTTAACTAGGTGTTGAAAACTGAATTGATTCCAATGTAAATCTGAGATTATTAGGACTGTTTCCTTAGAACTCTTGTTGGGTTTATTATTAAACTGTTGTGTATGTTTGAACCTTGACATTGTCAATTGATTTCCTTTCCATTTACAATTGTGAAGATCATCATAAAACTGTTTTGTGATTCAATGTTCTTCTAAACTGAGATGAGTTTAATTTCCAGTTTCTTGAACCATTTGATATTGTCAATTGATTTCCATCTTTCTACTGTTAATTGATGTTAACTTGCCATATTAATTTATACATGTGTATTGGCTAATGTTAAGGTAGATACATGTGTGATTGAGCATGGTTGATTATGAAATGTGATTTCGAGTATGTAGTGGACTGAACTCAACTGATTTCTATATTGAACTACCTAAGTTATGTTAACTGAAATCCTGAGAACAGCCCCCCTATTAACACACACACACTAACCTTTTTCCTATTGACACTCTAATTAACTATGGCTTTGTGACACTTTATACATCACTGTTTTTATCACATACACACATAGACACCTTCTCTCTTATTTGAAACTTGCTTGACACTTGCTAACCACACTCACCTGTGCCTTAATCCCTCACTCTACATATCTTTACATATTCATGCCTCTATGTATATATACAAGTGTATGTAGTATAGAAAATGCATGCATGAATAATGGTTAAATGAATGCCAATGTGATGATGATGACAATGAATAGCATAAATTAACATGAATAAATGTAGACAATGCATGCTATGTGTAGGAATGTATACAAGTGAGTGCCTATGCACATGTATGAATGTATGTATATACATATGGTATATGCAATGTGTGTTGTTGACTTGTATAGCCCAGTTTTGATGTGTCTAGGCTTGGTTAGCCCTAGTGAGACTTGACTAGACTAAGATTGACCTAGTTTGACTAGTGTAGTTGACTTGGGTTGACCCAGAGTTGACCAAGTCTGACTTGGACCTAGTTTGACCTAGACAGTTGACCAGGTTTGACTTAGAGTTGACTTGACCTAAATCGACCTAGAAATCATGTAGATTGTATGGTAGCTTTCATTTACCTTATTTTAAACATGTCATAACCCATACTGCTCTATTTAGGACTTTGTGACTCCGGTGCAGACATCTGATATTTTACTACTCTTCTCAGAGTAGCAGGCGAGTACATTCTCTGATAGTTCTTTCATTTACTTGTCAATTACTGTACTTCAGTTCTAGATAGTTTTATGTGATTCTTACAACACGTATGGATATTTCTGGATTCATGTATGCGACACACATACTATTTGTCTGGCCTCTATTTCTGGAACCACTACTGGCATCACCTACTGGAATCACTACTGGAACCACCTACTGGAATCACTCTGGAATCTTTTGCTGGTATCATTATGTTTGGCTGGACTCATCTCTATTTTTCGTGTCGTTTCTGGATTCACTTGTACTTGTGGGCGGGGAAATACTAGAGTAAGACATGTAGACATACCCCAATCTGGAACCACTCCCTTGGAACTATTCTGGAACGATAGCCATCCCACACTTGGCCAAGTGTGTGGTGTGCCGTATTACCTACAGCCGTTTACATGTCGATCTCGGTATTTTAAAACACACTGTTAGAGTATAGGCTGGACTCACCCTGGAACCTTTGATCACTGCCTGGAATCATCTTATACCGGACTCATCTTGTACTGGAATCACCTGGTATCAGATTCGTGTTGTCTGGAATTACTTGAGTTTTGCATTTGTTACATTTATATTCTGAACTTATATCATGTTGCTCTAGTTCAGCTAGTTTCTATTTACAGTCTTCATTGCTATGATTCTGCTCTTGTTTTACTTGTCTTACTTTTCTTGTACTTTAACTGTTTCTCTATACCATCACCTGTATACAACTGCCATATTCATCAATAAAACTGTCTATAACTGCTTTATAGTTCTCTGTCATTTACTTGGAATTTCTTGATGATTTGTACTCGTTCCTGTCCTGACTGGACCTGTTGAAAATATTACAGATGACTGCCCTGAGGATGTTTGCCCTACTTGCCTTGGAGCAGGAGATGGCTTAGCGACCTATGGCCCCGACACTCAGGAGTGATCGGGAGACTAGCTAGTAGACTTGGTTTAGTTTTCATGTTTTAGAATTTGAATTGTAATAACTTGAGATACGAGTTTGTATTTGAGTTTGTTTGAGATATTATTTTAGTAGTTTATAAATGTTGTTGTTAGTCTTTAGTTATAAACTTCTGTGATATCTTATCGTTCTTAGACTGTGATTGAGATTCATTATATCTATACTTGTCCTCCGTTCGGAGTTGAGATTGACAAGTACATTATATAATTGCGTGAGTTGTTGATTAGATAGTAACCTAGGATAGCGTTCTACCGCCGACACTGCGGCGTAGGCTGGACGTACCCACTTCTCGTGCCCTTACTCTAGGGTGCGGGTCGTGACACGTTTTTAGTGGTGGCCCATGCAGGTCGAGTTTATGTAGTGGTATTCGAACTAGAGTATCACTACAGCCTGCGATAGGAACTAAGGAATAGGCTTAGTTGAGAGAGTGCTCAATCACAGTTAGGACTACTTGAGAAGATTCCTGGGATGACCCTTGAGAATCTCGTTATAAACTATCTCGAAATTCGATTCCGACAGTTTCTCTCTACTTCCTTGTTCATCGTTGAATTTGATTCTTGGTACTCATTATTGACTTGATTTTCTACCAAGATAATATTATGGGCTAGGTTGCCTCAGTCATAGAATCTAGAATCTTCTATAGCCATATTAGCTGGTTTGGCGATGAGATAGAGTCTAATTTTGGATGTATTTCTCGGGTGTGGGAATTTAAGGTTTTCGCAGCCAAGCTAGCGGCAATGCAAAAATTTTAAATACCATGATTCTAGAGGTATGTACCTTAGTCGCGGACTCTATGGATTATCGCTGTAGTACTTACTGGCGTAACGAGGATTCTGGTAACGTGGTTCTGGATAGACGGGTATGATTATCAGATTTTAGAATAGATACCATATAGATGGTGCCCTAGTGTGATGGAATGGAATATCAGGGTGGATGTTACTTGAGTTTCATGGATTAGATAGAGGGAGTTAGGCCACCTATAGCGCAGCACCGTGCCCCGCACTATCAGAGGGATATACCCCAGAGGGGCAGGGCTTTTGTGCTGACAGTCGAGTAGACCGACGCTATGGGTGACGGGTTAGCAGGTCAGTCTTTCTTGTCCTTCTTTCACCTTCATGTGTGATTCCCTTAGTACCTGCCAGGATATGTTTGTGATATGCTAGATAGCATAGTTACCCTGTTCGAGAATGTGGAATCACGACTAGTAGGACTATGATTGCATGTTATTTTCGACCTTGTTTGATTGGGGCTTGACCTAGGAGGAGTACGACCATCTTAAATTTCGAGGACGAAATTCTTCTAAGGGGGGTAGACTTGTAACACCCAGTTTTCCAAATGAGGGCAATTTTGAAATTTTATAATTATAATCATTTAATAATGATATTTAAATCATATTGTGATTTTTGGTGATTTTTAATTAATATAAAACTATTTAAAATAGTGATTGGTGATTTTGATGGTTAACTAGCTAAACCCTAGTATTGCTAAGCCTAGAGACTAACCATGACCAAAGGAGCCTAGTCATGTGATTAGGAATTCAATTTACCAATTTTTAGCCTAAGGGTATTTTGGTCATTTTCAAAATTTTAGAATTTATTTTGGGATTATTATATTTAATTATAATTATTGTGATTTTAGATAATTTTTGGTGAATTGTTTGGTGCTAGTTTTAGACTGTGACCCATGTGGACTAGGAGACTGTCCTATTGGCCAACCTAGGTCCAGACACCATGGTTAGGTTAAGAAACCCTAGTGTGACCTAAGTTAATTATTTCAAGTTCATTAGAATTGGTTTGGGGCTAATCGGACTTAGTTTGATTTGAGAATGGCTTGTGTAGTCACAAGTCAAATCATGACTAGACTAGTTAGGACTCAACCCATAAGCTAAAACCCTAACCCTAGGTCATTTTGTCCAGCCACATAACAGCCCATTTCCCTATTTATATTCTCCCAAAACTTAGGGCAAGCCTCTTTTCATTAGGGTTCATCAAGTTTAGGAAAGAGGTAATGTTCCATCTTTGAAAATTCATAGAAAATCCAAATTAGCTCCTATTTCCTTCAAACAAATTCCTATAGTCTCTAAATAGTGTTTCCTTGCTGTTTTAATTGAGATTTGACAGGGGGCACACAATTTGAGGAGTTTTGGAGCTTGATAGGATCTCTACTTTGGTGTATTTTTGAAGCTTGGTGCACCACTAGGTAAAACCTTATCTAACCTATTAAAAATTCTGCAAAAATCATTTTTAGGATGTCCAAACCCTAGCCAAACTGTAGGACTAGGTTTTCCTGGAATTTCGTGCCATTTCGTGTCCTATTTGGACACGTATCAGTGTTCCTTTGAATGTGTTTGAGGAAATGCCACAAAGAAACTATTTGTGTTATTTTCGAAATCTAATTGAATAGGAATTTAGTTTTTGAGCTTGCTTATGCATTTTGTTGTTCTGGGGGTGTCATTGTGTCGTGTCGAGTCGGTTTTGACACCGTGCACACGCGGTTGCACGCGCGCGTGCAGGCTGTGCACGCTGTCCTGCTACTCGGGGGACACAGCGCCCTGGACACGACTCCCCGACACGTGAAACTTGACACACGTGTTGGGGCAACTTCTGTCACCCCGTGTGCCAAGTGGCACGAGCCCACGTGGCGTGTCGGACACGCACGAGCTCGTGCATGGGGCTTGGCCTGTGCTGTCCTTCACTATTTTTGTGCACTGACACGCACGTTTCGTGTCCAGTACACGTGACTTGGACACAGGACAGGGTGTCCATTGGATAGCCCTAGTCTAGGTCAACCTTGGGACACGAGCACGAGGGTTGTGTCGTGTCGTGTCGTGCACTGTGTTGGTGTGAACACGTGCACGAGGCAGTGTCAGTTTCTGTGCACTGATTGTGTGGCTTTTGATTCTGGACACGTTTGTGTCCACTTTTGTGGACACAAACCATTTGTATAGCATGTGTACATTACTTACTTTCATTACCAACCTCTGAAATTGATTTTTAATTCGATTTTCATTGTTAAATCTTCAATTCCCTGTTTATTTAAAACTGTGTGTATCAGTCTATATTGTGTTCTGTCCAGATTTTCAAGAATGGACTTTGCCATCATTTTCTACCTATTTAACACTGCTAAATACATGTGATTAATTTCCTAACTTGTTCTCCTACATAATTCCTATGTGTATGTCGAATTGGGGACTGGTTTGATGTGTTTTTGGGCTAGAACTTGAGTTTAAAGATTGGACTGTTAGAGGGTGTTCATGAACTTAAATCTGGAAGTTGCCTTGAGCAACTGAATGCATGGAATGCATGGTGTTTACTGTTAACTGATTTTTTCTTGATCTATTATGTGCTTATTTCATGAATATATAACCTGGGAGCATGTCCTGTTAACTAGGTGTTGAAAACTGAATTGATTCCAATGTAAATCTGAGATTATTAGGACTGTTTCCTTAGAACTCTTGTTGGGTTTATTATTAAACTGTTGTGTATGTTTGAACCTTGACATTGTCAATTGATTTCCTTTCCATTTACAATTGTGAAGATCATCATAAAACTGTTTTGTGATTCAATGTTCTTCTAAACTGAGATGAGTTTAATTTCCAGTTTCTTGAACCATTTGATATTGTCAATTGATTTCCATCTTTCTACTGTTAATTGATGTTAACTTGCCATATTAATTTATACATGTGTATTGGCTAATGTTAAGGTAGATACATGTGTGATTGAGCATGGTTGATTATGAAATGTGATTTCGAGTATGTAGTGGACTGAACTCAACTGATTTCTATATTGAACTACCTAAGTTATGTTAACTGAAATCCTGAGAACAGCCCCCCTATTAACACACACACACTAACCTTTTTCCTATTGACACTCTAATTAACTATGGCTTTGTGACACTTTATACATCACTGTTTTTATCACATACACACATAGACACCTTCTCTCTTATTTGAAACTTGCTTGACACTTGCTAACCACACTCACCTGTGCCTTAATCCCTCACTCTACATATCTTTACATATTCATGCCTCTATGTATATATACAAGTGTATGTAGTATAGAAAATGCATGCATGAATAATGGTTAAATGAATGCCAATGTGATGATGATGACAATGAATAGCATAAATTAACATGAATAAATGTAGACAATGCATGCTATGTGTAGGAATGTATACAAGTGAGTGCCTATGCACATGTATGAATGTATGTATATACATATGGTATATGCAATGTGTGTTGTTGACTTGTATAGCCCAGTTTGATGTGTCTAGGCTTGGTTAGCCCTAGTGAGACTTGACTAGACTAAGATTGACCTAGTTTGACTAGTGTAGTTGACTTGGGTTGACCCAGAGTTGACCAAGTCTGACTTGGACCTAGTTTGACCTAGACAGTTGACCAGGTTTGACTTAGAGTTGACTTTGACCTAAATCGACCTAGAAATCATGTAGATTGTATGGTAGCTTTCATTTACCTTATTTTAAACATGTCATAACCCATACTGCTCTATTTAGGACTTTGTGACTCCGGTGCAGACATCTGATATTTACTACTCTTCTCAGAGTAGCAGGCGAGTACATTCTCTGATAGTTCTTTCATTTACTTGTCAATTACTGTACTTCAGTTCTAGATAGTTTTATGTGATTCTTACAACACGTATGGATATTTCTGGATTCATGTATGCGACACACATACTATTTGTCTGGCCTCTATTTCTGGAACCACTACTGGCATCACCTACTGGAATCACTACTGGAACCACCTACTGGAATCACTCTGGAATCTTTTGCTGGTATCATTATGTTTGGCTGGACTCATCTCTATTTTTTGTGTCGTTTCTGGATTCACTTGTACTTGTGGGCGGGGAAATACTAGAGTAAGACATGTAGACATACCCCAATCTGGAACCACTCCCTTGGAACTATTCTGGAACGATAGCCATCCCACACTTGGCCAAGTGTGTGGTGTGCCGTATTACCTACAGCCGTTTACATGTCGATCTCGGTATTTTAAAACACACTGTTAGAGTATAGGCTGGACTCACCCTGGAACCTTTGATCACTGCCTGGAATCATCTTATACCGGACTCATCTTGTACTGGAATCACCTGGTATCAGATTCGTGTTGTCTGGAATTACTTGAGTTTTGCATTTGTTACATTTATATTCTGAACTTATATCATGTTGCTCTAGTTCAGCTAGTTTCTATTTACAGTCTTCATTGCTATGATTCTGCTCTTGTTTTACTTGTCTTACTTTTCTTGTACTTTAACTGTTTCTCTATACCATCACCTGTATACAACTGCCATATTCATCAATAAAACTGTCTATAACTGCTTTATAGTTCTCTGTCATTTACTTGGAATTTCTTGATGATTTGTACTCGTTCCTGTCCTGACTGGACCTGTTGAAAATATTACAGATGACTGCCCTGAGGATGTTTGCCCTACTTGCCTTGGAGCAGGAGATGGCTTAGCGACCTATGGCCCCGACACTCAGGAGTGATCGGGAGACTAGCTAGTAGACTTGGTTTAGTTTTCATGTTTTAGAATTTGAATTGTAATAACTGAGATACGAGTTTGTATTTGAGTTTGTTTGAGATATTATTTTAGTAGTTTATAAATGTTGTTGTTAGTCTTTAGTTATAAACTTCTGTGATATCTTATCGTTCTTAGACTGTGATTGAGATTCATTATATCTATACTTGTCCTCCGTTCGGAGTTGAGATTGACAAGTACATTATATAATGCGTGAGTTGTTGATTAGATAGTAACCTAGGACAGCGTTCTACCGCCGACACTGCGACGTAGGCTGGACGTACCCACTTCTCGTGCCCTTACTCTAGGGTGCGGGTCGTGACACGAGGCCTTACCTCATACCGAGAACCTCATCATAGTGTCATACTACTGTAGCATGAGGCAGCCGCCTATTTGTAGTACCAAACTACCCAGCATGAAGCCTTAGGCTGTTCTAAGTTTTCACAAATTTTGTTTTTTTGGGTTTTGATCTCTCAAACATGTTTGTTTTCAAGTTTTGATTGTTCTATATTGTAGAGAATTTGATTTTACCCAAAATGGACCTTTGAAAACTCGGATTTCGATTTATTTTGAGTTATTTATGGACCTTGGAAGTTCATGGGTTCCATGGTTCTTCTTCTTGGGTTGGAGAAGAAGAACAGTGTGTGGGCGCATGGCATTTTATGCGCCCATAGTAACTTCGGCCTTGGGCGCATAACCCTTTATATGCACCAAGCTCCCTGCCTTCCTCAGTGTGGGCGCATGGCTTTATATGCGCCTATGGCTTCTACTTGCTTATGCACATAACTTCAAATATGTGTTAAGTCATAGTGTCCCTTTGTTGTGGGCGCATAGCCCTTATTATGCGCCTACATAGCCAGTATAGATGGCTCCTGACTTAGCTTCCTAAGCACCCTGCCTCACCCATGTGGGCGCATAGACCATGCACCTGCCTCACTCATGTGGGCGCATAGACTATAGGCGTATGCTTGTGGGCGCATAGGCCATGGGCGCATGCACTCTCCTGTGCATTCCTTCCATAACTTATGCCCTACATGATGTGCCTAGTCCTAGGCGCATACATGTGGGTGCATACCCTTAGGCGCATAGCCTTGGGCGCATGCCACTCTCAGCACATGTATTTTGGGTGCATGCTCTTCATGATACCACATTGACCCTTTGTGCCATCTCTTGCAAATGTTCGTATTGTTCCCATGGTCCTTAGTGAAATTATGACCTTGTTTGTACTCTTTACTTGATTAGTCCTATAATATTATTTTTCATGTTGCACATGTACTCTGAGCTTTAAACACGATCTTGGTATGGCACGTACACTCTCTAACAAATTTTTAATAGTGGTCCGCCGTGGTGCACTTACATGAACACGACATGAAAATGTGACTTTACATGATAACTCTTAATAGTGACCGTCGTGTGCACTCTTGACAAGCAACATGACATGGATAGACTTGGTAGTGGCCCGATGTGGCGCATCTTGATAAGTAATCTAACATGATAATCTTGATATATTGTTGCGATAGCTATCTTAACTTGCTAAGTAACTCTTGTCTTGACAACATGGGTGTTTGTGCTTGTATAAGCTACATGTCTCATTACATCATGTCTAGAGCATGGATTCTTGGTTACCACGGTCAGGGATTCATACTGAATCTGACTAGGATAATGACTAGAGTAATCAAGTAGTCCATGAAGTGATTTTCCAGCTACAGGCAGTCCCGTTATCTGGGCGCTCTAATTGGACTTGTAGCCTGCCGTCGAGTATGGCACATTTTCAGCACACTGTCATGTGTTGCACCCCCAAGTCACCTAATCCAACTCTTTCAACTTGCAACTGGATAACCTGGATTAAGTCTGCAGGGCTTGTGGCTGTTGGAACATCTCAATGCATCTTGTTAGTAACTAGGCTTGTGGTAAACCTAGTTAGTTAAAGTATCAAGCCGTACTCATTGCTTGGCCGTGATTGATGAATGGAGTCCCGTCTAGTCTAGTCTTGTTTAGGCAAGGCCAGTGCGTGGTTGCTTCAGCACGTCACTGTTATACTTTACTATATCGATAATTGGTTAGAGACTAAGTTTTGTTCAGGTGAAGGGTTACAACCCCGGTCCTTGTTTGGTTCACAGGTTGTAACTTGGTTACCAGAATAGTCCCTTAGTCACCTTATCGTTTATCACCTTGTTATCTCTAAACTCTTGTCTTATGTTATCATTTATATCTCATATGCTAACGTGTTGGTTTTAGTTCTTAAGTGAAGCCCTTGTGGCACTTGCTCTTTTTGGGGTCTGACCCAGCTGGTTTTGTATGGCCAGATTTCGGAGTAGCTCTAAAGAATCTTCCAGCCTTCCAACCAGATAGTGAATACTAGACGCAACCCTGGCAACGAGTAGGTTTTATTTTGCTCTCCCACTCCAATGTAAATTATTCTTTTGAGGCGTTTAGCCGCCGAGCAAGTGTTAGCTCGTGTTGAAAGCTATATTTTCTGTCTGCCTAAGGGCTATAATATGATTGACAAATCCTAGGGTTGATC
Organism: Iris pallida; assembly: GCA_029216955.1. Classification (NCBI taxonomy): domain Eukaryota; kingdom Viridiplantae; phylum Streptophyta; class Magnoliopsida; order Asparagales; family Iridaceae; genus Iris; species Iris pallida. The sequence continues at coordinate 53,862,633 of JANAVB010007399.1, read as the reverse complement.
ATGTATGACTTAAACTCTTGCTAGTCTTCGCATTTTCTATGACTAGCTTCATGATCATTTGAATATGTAATATATGGGACGCCTTACTTTGTATGTCTGATGATCTACCATCTTGTTACATTTACTTGCTTGCTTGAGATTGAGACACTAGGCTTATTCTTGACCTTAAGAGACTAATGGCTTGTAGTTAAACCCTCATGCATCTAGACAGCCGTGACCGTATTGTGAGGTGGAATTCACTTCAATGTACATAGCTGGCTGTGTCTGTCCCCCGCTCTCCAGTATTCTGGTTGTGGGGCGTGACAGGTGTAACATCCAGTTTTCCAGAAGAGGGTAATTTTAAAATTTTGTAATTATAATTATTATTTAATGATATTTATTTTATATTATGATTTTTAGTGATTTTTAATTATTTTAAACTATTTAAATTCATGAGTTGAGATTTTAGGTGTTTCGCTAGTGAACAGTAGACTGCCTACCCTAGAGCCTAGCCATGTGATTAGGGTATTTAGACATTTTGGGGTTATTTGATTTTTTAGAATTTATTTGAATTTATGGGAATTTTTAGGAATTATTTTGGAATTGTTTAGATTAGGTTGACTTTGACTAGTCTTGACCCTTGTAGACAAACCTAGAAACTAACCCTAGTTAGTTGGACTTGGTTAGGCTAGGTGACTCTAGTCTAACCTAACATGATTTAAGTTAGTGGGTTTAGATTCATTAGAAATTGACTTAAGGAATTAGGAATTAAATGGGTTGAGAAATGACTTGTGGTTTCACAAGTCATTTTGTGACTTAACCTAATAGGACTAGCCAACCTAGTTCAAACCCTAACCTAGCCCATCATGGCCAGCCACCACTAGTTAACCTAGGGATTCCTCCACTATAAAACCCCTCCTAAAATCTAGGGCTAGCCTCCATTCCTTAGGAATTTTATTTCAAGAAGAAAGAGGTGAGTTCCTATCTTTAGAAATTCATTATAAATCCATTTTAGGTCCTTTTTCCCCCAAACTAGTTGCATTAGATCCTAATATCAATGTTCTTGCTGTTGGTATTGATTGTTTGCAGGAAGGAAACAATTTGTGAGATTTTGGTGGTTAAGGAAATCTTTCCATTTGGGGCTTTTTCATCCATAGTTCAAGAATAGGTAATCTCTTCATTTCTCCATGGATTTTCATTTTGTCTTCATCAATAGGAAGCCCTAAGGGTCCCCTAAGAGTCTGGATAGGATTCGTGTCGGGTGTCATGGATTTCGTGTCCTTTTTGGACACGTATCAGTCCATGTGCATGACTGTTTGTCGAAATGCCTCAAAGGCATTTCGGTCTTGTTTGTTTGATGTTTTTAAATAGGAAGTATAGTTTTATCATGGATTATTGGTTCCTAATCTTCTGTGGTGATTATTGAGTCGATGTGTGTCGGATTTATTGTTTGGACACGCGCCGCACACGCTCGCGCGCGTGCTACAGGGATCCCCTGCCTATCGGGGTCTGTAGCGGACATGACACGACACTATTTGGGATGAAATTTTGGTGACACTTAGGACACGTGACTCACATGACACAAAACAATTTTCAGCTCATCTTATCGAGCGGATTGGGAGAAATCCCACCCGCACCGATTTCACACTGTACTGTGCATTGTTGATTTTTGCCACTGATACGGGCCTCGTGTCCGACACTGACACGTTGTGGACACTGGCCAATGGGCCTATGAGGTAGCCCTATAGGTGGGCTACCTATGTGGGTGACCACGAGACTCCCTCGTGTCTTGTGTCGTGCACACGACACAAGTGCACGTGTGCACGAGGCAGTGCACTGGACAGTGTACTGTATGTTTTTTTTGAGTTTCTTGTACTGGACACGCCATGTCAGGCCTTGGGTGACACGAAATGGATGTGTGGGGTTTTGCACATGGGTTGTTTTCAATTACCAACCATTAGGTTCATGATTAGTTTTTTTCCTATTTGATTTCTCAATTAACCAATGTTAACTGATACTTGCATTCTGTTTTGCCTCTCCAGTTTTCAAACTTGAGTTGCCTGATTAGTTTAACCTGTTCATCACTGATTAATGTATATTTATAAGCTCTAATCTATTCTTCTATATGCGACCTATTTGTGGTTAAGTTTGTGTGGTGTTTGGTGGGTTTTTGAATTCAAATTGGCATGTGACAGTGTAAAACTGATTTGAACTCAGTTGATAACTTTGAGTTGTTTTTCTTCCTATTCCTGTGTTGATAGGTTTGATCTGAACCCAGAACTAGTTATAAATGAATTTACACTCTCTTGCATGAATGAGAATAAGATGGGGTGGTTTGGTGATCAATTGATTAAGTAATGTGACTTGGGTGTTATTTTTCCCATGTGGTATAACCTGAAAATGTTAGGAGTGATAGCTAATCTAGGAATTAGTCTTGATTGAAATCTAGATTCATGAGTGTTGGGGCTTACCTGTATAACTGTTTGCTTGACTGAAACCTGAGGATTCACCACACACATTTTTTACTCATGTACACATGTAACCCTCACACCAAATCTGAGATTGTTGGGGGTCAATGAATTGATTCCTTTCTTTACTGAGTTTTCTGATATTGAAATCTGAGATTGAACTGAGTGTTGGTTCACTGTTTTACACTCCTATTCACTCACTGTTTTTCCTGCACACACACACACACTTCCTCTCTCCCTTCACTGATTTTAATTCCTGCACACTGGTTTACACACACCACACTGTTTGAATGTTTGCAATGCTTTCTTATTTTATATATACACTGTTCACTGTTAGATTATACATAAATACACAGTTAAGTTAATTCACTGTTTTATGAAATTCTGATTTAGGCTTTATATAAAACTGAGTTTTACTAAGTAAACCTGTGAATGAAGAGGCCTTGGGATGTTCAAAAACTGAGAATGAAGGGTTAAATTGTTAACTGGATTTGATTGGGGATTGTTTGTGTGTGTGGATTTCAAAAACTGAGAATGTTTTCCTGTCATTGATCTGAAAATTTATTGGTTTAAAATCGATTTGCATTACACTCTAAAACCTGAACTATTCCCTTTCCTTTTGTTTGTACTGTCAATCAAATTCCAATTCCTTTCCTTTTTGCCATAGCCTTAGTTCCCTGTTAAATGAGATTTTGATAATTTTTTCCCTTTCTTTTAAATGAATGTTTAAAGCATGATTAACTGTCAATGTATGCTTCTTTGGTCTGTTAACAGAAATTGACATCCTTTGCTCTATGAAACCTGAGAAATGTGGGGTTTTCTTCTATGTGTGAACTGAGACTGTTACACTGTGCTATTCAGTTTGTCACCCCCACACATCCACACACATGCTCACTGATTTCATACAGTTTTCTCACTACCTCACATCACTCTCACTAATTGACACAAGCTTTCACCCTTGAACACTCTATAGCTCACACCCCTCATGACACACACACAAGTCCACATAGCATGTTCACTCTAACACACACCTATCACACAGTCACACACTCACACCCTAACACCATTGCCATGTTCATCTCTCACTTCACTAGTACACACACACCCATGCGCTTGGACATATCTTGTGTCCCCCTCTCTATATACATATTTATATTTGTATGTATTATATAATGTTGTGTGGTTCACACATGTGGCCTATATGTGTTTCCTACTAGTTTATATGAATAGTAATATGTGTATTATTAAATGTAAGTATAGTCTAGTAGATGATTAGGGTATATGATATATATATTAGCCTATGGCCTATGTGAGTGTCTGTGAGTTAGTGTAGAGTCTAGATTAGACTTGATTAGCCTAGTTCAGTCTTGTTTAGCCTAGATTAGTCTTGTTTGACCTAGTTTGACTTCTAGTGTTGACCAAGAGTTGACTTTGGCCTAGATTGACCTAGATTCATGTAGAATGCATAATAGGACTTTATTATATCATTTTAGGCTTGTTGTGACTTGTGCTGTTCTGATTAGGAGCCAGACACCTCTCCTCGAACAGTACATTTACTTCAGACATTCAGATACGAGGCGAGTACATTCTCTGATCATTTCATATCCTGCTTAGAATTTTTTTCTACAGTAGAGACTTTATTTGTACTGTCACGTTGGTCACACGGATTAGTACTATACAGATCTCTTCTTGAGATGTTATCCTTAGGGAGCATCGGGTACTCTATGTTCTGTGCGTTTCACTTACATAGCGTACCATATGCTTCTTTGGTTCTTTGATTACTTGTGACATATACCCTTATGATCACAGAGTCTCCTAGAATCTCTTATCCCATTTACTGGGTATCCTAGAATCTCATAGAATCCCCATTTTTGGGACTACTATGTACCACCCTTCGGGGGTTATACATAGAATCATAACATAACCTGTTTGGATCCGTGCGTACTGATTGGGGGTACGGGAGAGTAGAAGTAGACATGTGAATAATACCCAAGTAGTATCTTATCAGAATCTCTTCCATAGTGTCTTATCAGAATCTCCTATGCCATTTACATGTCTATATTGTACTCTGACTCACTAGCCACATGTTAGCTCTCTATTTATATTAGATATTTCTATTACAGCTTTCTCTCTGTTTACATACTGCACTTCTTTCAGTACTTGTATCTTACTTTACTACATGATTATATTTCTAACCTGCTATGAACTGTTGAGATGTACTGTACTCGCTCCTGTCCTGACTGGACCTGTTGAAAGTATTACAGAGGACGAGGAGGAGGCCTGAGAGGATGCCTTCCATGGGACAGCTCTAGCTGAGGACATCACCCCACTGCCTAGGCTAGTTTAGTTAGGCCTTATCTTATTTTCTTGTTGTCTTGAGACTGTTTAGCTAGATTTTACTTCTGTTCAGAGATGTTGAGTTGTATATATTCTTTCTTATTCAGTAATTGAGATATGTACTCTGGATATTTGCTGGAATATTATCTTAGACTTTTCTATCTTCAGTATTTCCTTGAGTCTTTATTATATCGTGTTTTCTTCCTCCTTAGTTGTGATTGAGTTCATTTACTGCTTAGTATTATATTGCTAGATGTATGTTGACCTAGGATAGCGTTTCTACCGCCGACACTGCGGCGTAGGCTGGGCGTTGTTACGTTCTCGTACCCTCACAGTGGGTGCGGGTCGTGACAACAGGTATGTTGTCATATCCCTATTTTAGAAATAGGTATGACTGTATTTCGACTGTATTTCGTATTTTGGAGGATTTTAATTTTTGGGTGTATTTGAAATTTTTATTATTTTATTGGAGGTAATTTTGCCCTCATTAATTATTTGTTATTAAAATTTCATGATCCTAGTCTACCCTCCAAAATATCTACTCTCCCTCTCTCTTGTCATTTCACTCCCTCACATCATCTCTCTCTTCCCCCTACCTAACCCCCTCACCTCTCTCTTCACTCTTCCTCTCTCTCCCCTCTTACTTGCTGGATCAGCCGACCCCACCCCCAATTCCTTTTCTCTCTCATCTCTCTCCCGACCACACTCACCCTCCGCCCCGGCCTCTCTCTCCTCCTCAACTCCTCTCTCCCGCTCAGCGGCCTCTGTCCCTCTCTCTCGCTCGCTGTCTCCCTCTCTTCTCCCGCCTCCGTCGACCTCCGGCCGTCCTGAGCTCCCACCGCCATCAGCCACAGCGCCACAACCATCATCGTCGCCCCTCCGACCTCCGCTGCGGCCGCCACCGCCAGCGCCGCCATATCCTCCGTGGCCGCTGTCTCCTCCGCCGGAGAGCCGATCTACCCCGGTAAGCTCCTCCGGCCTCCCCTCTCTGTCTCCTTCCCTCCGCCGGAGCCTGGCCGACCCCGGCGGCACTTCCCCTCCATGGATCTGCTCCTCCTCTCCCTCTTCCTTTCTGTCCGGCGAGCCGTCGTGCCCCGCCGCGAGCGTCGCGCCAGCCTCGAGGCGGATCGCCCTTGGGCCCCGCGCTGCTCGAGCAGTGTGCAGCCTTGGGAGTCGGCATCCTCGGGCCGCGTGCACGCTTGACTTGCGTGTTCCCTCGTTTCCCGTACGTCTCGGGAAGCGAGCCCTCGAGCTCCGTGCACGCCTCGAGCAGCGGGACGCTTGGGCCCCGCGCTGCTCGGGTTATGTCCGTCTCGATACGCGTACCTTGGTGCACGTGCTGTCTCGGTTCTCGTGTCGCCTCGATTCGCGTGTTGCCTTGGGCAGCGGGACGCCTCGAGCCCCGCCGCTGTCTCGGGCACCGCGCCACCTCGGTTTGTGTGTTGCCTCGATCATCGCTCGTGTCTCGGCCTTTGTGCCTAACTTGTGTCCCGTGCGCCTCGATTTACGTGCACGCACCGATTTGTGTGTCGTATCGATTTGCACGTAATATTGTATCTTGTGTTGCCTCGGTTTACGTGCTCGCTCCGATTGGCGTGCTGTATTGGTCTCTGTTCGTCTCGATCTACGTGCACGTCTGATTTACGTGCACGTTTATGTTTCTTGTTCGTCTCGATATTCGAGTCATCTCGATTCTCGTGCGCATCTCGATACACGTGCGCGTCTCGGGTTGCGTGCCCATACGGTCTGCGTGCCTCAGTTTCCGTGCCAGATCCTGCGCTGCTTGCGGGACCCGCACGGTATAGCCTTCTGCCATCTCTTGTGATTTTCTATTATTTTTATATTAATTCTAATGATTGTTTATTATGTGTTCTGAGGACCTCGATGGACGTGCTAGCTTGGGTCCAGATCGCCGAAGACTTGCTTACCTAGCCGAGCCCTCAAGGCAAGTATCCCTTGCTCATCGACGGCTCTTGTCCTCTTTCCTGGATTTTATTGCATTTAATTATTTGTACTTATAATTGTATAATCATGATTAGTGTAGCCTAGTAGTAGAACTGCCATGATGATAACTTAGGATAGCTTTGTTCGATACCGGTTTACGACCGTATCGGACAACTCGGAGGGTCATCCACACCGAGGACACGAGCACGACTCACGTAGGATTGTCCCCATATGCCCCGTGTCCGACTCGCGGTCGGGTACGGCTTGGCGAACTACTGTGGCTGTGATTGTGCTTAGGTTAGAACTATAGACATGTGCTGTGAGCGCCCTGCGAGGCGGTTAGTTGATTATATTATGCATGTTGGCTTGGCGCCCAGTACGCATTGTATGTGCGGAGGTCGAGACTTAGTGTTCTCGGCTAGGGTTGGTGCCCAGTACGCATCGTAGTGCTACTGGAGGTCGAGACTTAGTGTTCTCGAATTGCGATTCTGCGGCGGGTTGCGCCGAGTGGATTTTAGCCCCAATTTGTAGGGTGCTCCGTCCAGAATGGTGGTGGCGGATGGGGGGTGGTTGTGGAAGAATGGTGGTGGCGGATGGGGTAGACTAGATCTAGCAAGGCCAGATCTGGTGGTCGACGTATGGCAGAGGAGGATTGGTTGGGTGGCGGTCGGGTTGGCCGCGTGGTGGTGGTAGTCTGGACGAGTGGCCAGGATGGCCACGGAGGGTGGAGGATACCTGGGTGATGGGGGTGTTTTAGGATCCAGATCTGGTATGGCCAGATCTGGTGGCCGTTGGAGGAGACAATAGCTGGTTGCTAGAAGTCTAGATGGCCGAGGTCATCGGGACGGCTAGGAACAGAGGAGAGTGCCATTGTATTGTCCGTGTCGGCTTGTCGACACGGACACGAGAGCCGATTTGGTGTCCGGTGTGTCGGACACGGGAACATGTGAATGTAAATGTAAAATAGTGGAATGAAATGAGGTGGACACGGACACGATGCACTTTGGAATGCATTGGAATTTGTGTGGATGAGGAATGGGGAGCCCTCACATAATGGTTCAGGACATGCTCCCTAACATGTGAGAGGAAGCTTCCAAGAAGCTCTCCCAAAAAGATCTTCCATGAATTGGGCTAATGGCCCAATAAGAACCAAATCCAAGAAAATCCCTCCATATAAACTCTATTAGCAACTAAAATTATTTTTATGTAAAATTAATACCCAGTCTGAATAATAATATTAGATATATCTCTATATTATAATATATATATATATAATATATATATATAATATATATATTTTTTATATATACAAATATAGATATATATATATATTATATATTATATATCTATAGATATATTATATATATATATATATATATAATATATATATATATAGAATAATCTAGTGAGCTCAAGCTCACATAAAATTAAGTTTCAAATATATTAATTAAATATAATAATAATGTTCATTAGGCCTTTAGGCCCAAAACTAGTTAAAACGTAAAAAGCATGTAGGCCCAAAGGTCAATATGTATATTATTCAAATCTAATTTATAAGATGTCCAAATATTTTTCATATAAATCTTGATTCATCTTATTTATATTATGAGATTATACTAATGGTTGGGCCCATTATATAAGAAGAGTTCAAAATAATAAATTTGTTTACTAGGCTATATAAGCCCAAAACTATATAAATTTCAATAACCTTTTCGAAAAGCCAATAACCCGATACTATAACATATCGCGATCGAAAATATTCCATATAGCTAATTCAAATTATGATTTAGATCTAGGAAAAATTTTGAAAAATAAAATTTTCAAAAATTGAAAAATTCCAGAATTCGGTTCAAGAAGGTTACAAAAGGACAAGTCACATATTGTTTGCCGATTGAAGAAGAGTTTGTAACAGCTCTGAGACAGTGATATAGGAAGTTGAGTCATTTGGGGGTAGCATGGTTATGCCCGTAGTATGTGGGGTCATTGTGCATTGTGAAACATTTACTAAGGATAATTTTATCATTTTATTGCTCTATGTCGTGATTGTTATTGGTAGGTCGAAATACCACCATGATAACGGAGTTGAAGTACATGCGACCTTTTCTATGAAGGATTTGGCACAACAAAGACTATTCTAGAATGGAGACAATCGAGAGAGAGAGAGAGAGAGAGAGAGGAGAGAGAGAGTAGTTGCTTTATTTCTTCCAAGAGAAGTACATTCACTGAATACTTCAGCCTTTCAGGATAGACAAGTCAAGAAAATGAACACCCCTCTTGCAGCTCACTTTAAATTCACTACAGAGTAATGCCATCAACCAAGAACCAAAACTAAGACATGAAAAAAGTTCATTTGCTTCAGTTACGGGGAGTCTTATGTATACCATCGTGTATGCATGGACAGATATTGCTCACGCAGTAGATATGGTTAGTATGTATCTTTCAAATCCAGGAAGGATAATTTGAGGAAGGTTAAGTGGATATTTTTAGGACACTGTGATTGGAAGCTTCATTCAAAATTGACAAGTCGAAACTGATTGGGTATACCGATACTGATGGCTGAAGATGTGGATAGCGAAGATTGACTTCAGACAATGTCATGGTGTTTTTTGTGGGCGATTTGTGGCAGTCGCGATTGTAGAAGTATACACTTTGACAAAAACATAGTTCATTGCTAAGATAGGCTTTAAAAAAAATAGTATGGATGAAAAAAGTTCTTGCAGAAAATGGATCTTAAGTAAGAGCAGTACATTTTGTTTTATGATAGTCAAAGTGTCATTCACCTTGAAAAATTTGACATTTTATAGTTGGTCCAAACATATTGCAACTCGGTATCACTGGATACGATACGTACTTGAGACGAAGGACACTTCGCTTGAAATTGTTCATACAGAGGATGATGAAACATATATGCTTACAAAAAATTGCCGAGGGGATGACTTATTGGTTTCGTTTCCAACGTATGTCACACGCCCCTCCCTCCCTTCATCGTGGTGCTAGTAGTGGATGGATGACTATAATCTATTAAGTTGGGTTGGATTGAGACTTTATTGTGACTCAATCACTATTAATGACTTTGTGAATATTCGTTGGACCGACCCACGTAAAAAAAAGGATAAATAACATTGTGCTCTGCGGGACGAGAAACATAGCTAAACTTAGGCCTCGTTGGTTCGCGTAAAGGAAATGAATGGAAATCAATTCTTTATTCTTTCATTTATATAGATATATATTAGATATATATATATATATAGATATATAGATTATATAATATATATATATATATATAAATTTTTTTTGGTGTCGGAAAGATCTGAAAAATTAAGAAAAAAATTGAATAATTTGAAGTGAGAGAGTGAATCCATGGTGTGAGTGGGAGAACCACTTTCTCCTTTATTATTCTTTTTCTTAGAAATTATTTTCTTTTTTTCGCACATTTCCTTTTTATTCCAGATACATAAAAAGAATAACTTTTTTTTCAAGACCCTAATTCTGCGAACCAAAACAAAGCCTTAAGTTGGATCCCTCGACGAGCAACCCTGCGGGAATCCGCATTGTCTAGCTCAGCCGTATCCAACTTTCCTCGTCCATAGCCATAGTTGGTCTAACCCGTAGTACAATTTCAAGTACCTAACTATGAACTTAACCTTATCCTTATGTAACTCTACAAGTTACATGAACCTTTATTCGGCCCAATACAACTTACATTGAAATGGGTAAAACAAGACTATTTATAAGAGCACATCCAAAGTTAATCAGGACTAGTCCGGATTGGAACTAGTCCGGATTTGAGGAAAAATTACTCAGGACAATTCCATTTTTTTACTCTTTGGGCTGTCCCAACCCAACACCCTCCTAAAATTCCAAAATTTCAACTTCATTTCAACTTTTTACTCTCTCTCCCTCTCTCTCTCTCTCTCTTCCAAAACCCTAGTTTTTCTCTCATATTCTTCTTCTTCTCTATTATTTTCATCCTCACCATCTCCATAAAACTCTAGTTTTCTTCTCTTCTTCTTCTTCTTCTTCTTCTTCTCCACCATTTTTATCCTCACGATCTCCATCAAAATTCTATTTTTCTTCTCATTTCCAATTCTATGGCACCCAAAGACTCATCACAAACAATATACAAACCCTAATACTTTCTTCTTCACAAAGAATGCATGAAAATGAACCCTAAAATGTATATTGTTGGAGTTTGGTCTTTTCAAAGAGAATTTTAGTCCCACATCGGCTAGACCAAAGGAGTTGTATCTCTATATATTAGCTTTGCTAGTTTAGAGATGCACATGTGGTGTGGAGGTGCACATGGGTGTGCCATGTGGGGTTATTTTTCTAAAGAAAAAAATGCTAAATCAACAATTGAAAGCATTCATGCTTTTTGCTCTTGGGAAATTTATTTCCATGGGAGCTAAGCCCCGTAGGGCTTAGCGACTCGGACTCGGACTCGGGCTCAGGCTCATGGGCTCATGAGACGTTTTGTTGGCGCACTTTGCACTTAGCACGTCAGCATCGTCGGTAGGCGCATAGTGTGCTGTCCAGTTGCGCGAGCCCAGTTGCGCGCAGTTCAGTGCGCGCTCTGTCGCGCAGAGTGCAAGGAGCGCAGGGTGCGCGCAGTTGGCACAACTTGCAGCAGAACGTGCGTATGCATGTTCTGGGCGGTTGCTACATGTTCGGGGTGATTTTTACCACGTTCCTAACTTTGTGGCAACCGAACAGTTGCTGCAGGGCCTATATAAGGCATCCCCTCTCTCTCAAGGCTCATTACAGAATAAAAAGAGAAGCCACCACAGAAAGTTTACGAAGTATTTTTTAGCATAAGTAAACAGAGAATTCAGAAGTGTTCTTTAACACAGTTCTGTTCGGAATCTGCCTGCGAATTCCAGCAGCCTTCGAGAGAGAGAGGAAAGGCGCTGCACCAGCGTTGCTTTTGCACGGAAGTTCGTGTCCATCCGAGGAGTCAGAAGAGCAGGAGTGTTCCAAGTTCTCCGACGAACTTGCTGGTTCCTGGAAGCTGTTCGTGTATGGCGAATAAAACTTTGAGCAACGGTGATTATTCATCCCAGCAGGAGTTCTTCCATCTTTCGCCAGTCACCTTCTTCGTTGCTGCCAGTAATTCTGATTGTATCTTCCTTTTAGAAGTATTACGATCGATTGCTGTTGATTACGAAATCTTTTTAGATTCTCGTAATTCAGAATCACCTTCCTTGAAGTGTTGATTTGGAACATTGTTTTTACAATTGTTTCATTTTCTCAGTTTTTCATCGAAAAATTGTGCCCCGGCAATAACAATCTCAAAGCTTTATTGCTACGATGGAAAACGTTAATGCTTCACTCCTCAATACTGACTTTTGTAAGTTAGAAAAGTTTGATGGAGAGCATTATCAAGTCTGGAAGAGGAAAGTTTATCTCACTCTTCAACTCAGAGACGTTGATCACGTGCTTCTTAAAAATGAACCTACCATTCCAGATACTGGGTCTGCTGCCACAATCACTGCGGCTACTAAACTTCAGGCCAAGTGGAGAAGGGAGAATAGCATTTGCAGGTTGCTTATCCTGAATGCTATGGAGGATTCCCTAGCAGAATCCTATAGTAAGAAACCAATTGCTAGAGACATGTGGGAGTCTCTGGAGAAACTGTACGAAGAAGACAAAAACATGAGCAAGATATTTGTGGTTGAAAAATATCACAAATGGCTCTTTGAGGACGAGAAGTCCATGTTGCCGCAGGTAAAAGAATTTCTGAAGCTGCGACAGAAGTTGGAAAACGAGGCGATGCCCCTCCCCGACAAGTTTGTTGTTGGAGGGATTGTCTCAAAGCTCCCCGCTGGGTGGAGTAAGTTCTATGCAAATATGCATAGAAAGAAGCTAGAGATCAGTCTTGAAGATCTCTTATAGAAAATCTATGTTGAGGACCAGATGCGGGCTCAACTGAAGGTGGACGCACTGTCCAAGCAATTGGCTAACGCCAATCTGGTTCATACCAAGGAACCAAGGGGAAAGCAAGCAGCTTCCCACAGCAAGAAGAAGGACCCTAACAATCTGAACGTGAAGGGGACTTCCTTCAAGCGAAAGAAGGCAAAATCTCAGATACCTTATTTCAAGTGTGGCAAGAAGGGCCACTTCAAGAATAAATGCAAAGCAAAGACCAAACAATCAGAGCAAGGAGAGCCTAGTAAGGTATCTATGATCACTGACGTTGTTGCTATGATTGCACAGGTTGATGCGGTAATGACTGACTCTGACTGGTGGATAGACACTGGAGCCTCCTGCCATGTCTGTTCCAGTAAGGAGTTGTTCACCACCTATACACCTACTTTTGAAGTGGTTATGATGGCGAACCAGGCACAAGCTGAAGTGCTTGGGATCGGGACGGTGGTGTTGAAGCTGACTTCAGGGAAGTCTATGATGCTTCAAGGCGTGAAACACGTACCTGCTATCGCCAAGAACCTGATCTCAGGAGGCCTACTCTGCAAAGCAGGCCTCAGGATGGACATCAATGCTGGCCAGATGGTGATGTCTATCAAGGAAACATATTTCGGAAAAGCTTTTTATACCGAAGGAATGTTCAAAATTCAGCTTGTAAATCAGTCCAATGTAATTAATGTGATTAATGAAATCACTCCTTCTGCTTATACTCTTGAGTTGTGGCATAATAGGCTAGGACATGTTTATTGTAAACGAATAAACAGAATGTCTAGTCTAGGACTTATCTCCAAGTGTGGGGATAAGGTAGAGAAATATGAAGTTTGTGCTCAAACAAAGATCACAAGGAAACCCTTTCCTCGGGTTAATCGAAGTACAGATCTTCTGGAGTTTGTACACTCCGATATCTGTGACTTCAAACAGTTCTCTACAAAGGCCGGGATGAAATATTTCATAACCTTTATCGATGACTTCTCAAAGTATGCGTTCGTCTACTTGCTGAAGGCTAAAGACGAAGCATTCGAGAAGTTCAAGGAGTTTAGAGCCGAAGCTGAGCGGCAGACTGGACAACAACTCAAAAGGATAAGAAGTGATCGAGGTGGGGAATACAGGTCTCATGAATTCGCATCGTTCTGCAAAGAACATAGAATTGTCAATGAGACTACGGCTCTGTACTCTCCTCAATCAAATGGAGTAGCAGAGAGAAAGAACAAAACGTTAACAGAAATGATTAACTCAATGTTGTTGACTGCAGGTCTTCCTAAGTGCTACTGGAGAGAAGCTGCATTGACGGCCACTTTTATTCTAAATAGAGTGCCTCATGCAACTTCTGACGTTACTCGTCATGAACTCTGGTTCAAGGTCAGACCTAACTTGAATATCATTCGAGTGTGGGGGTGTCTGGCGTATGTCAAGCTTCCAGATCTGAAGATTCAGAAGCTTGGGACAAGGACTACTAAGACGATCTTCTTGGGGTATGCCGAGAAGAGTGATGCTCGAAGATTTCTTGATATTGAATCAAATCATATCATTGAATCTCGCGACGCAGAATATTTTGAAGACAAATTTGCAAGGCACAAAAATATTATTCTTACGGATATTCCGGAGAATAATGAGGGTGCGCAGGTCTTCAATGAAGATGTGGTCCAAGAAGATGTTGTTGTTGAAACAACGGTTGAACCAGATTTCGCTGAGCCATCAACGAAGCGAGTGAGGAGGCCGAAGGACTTCGAAAGTGACTTTGTCACCTATCATGTGGAAGCAGATCCGCTTACCTATGATGAGGCGATGAAGACCAGAGACGCGGTTTTCTGGAAGGAGGCAATTGACAATGAAATTGATTCTATCACCTCAAATAACACTTGGATGTTGGTTGATCTTCCTGAAGGAGCAAAATCCATCGAATGCAAATGGATCTTCAAGAAGAAGATGAAAGCAGACGGAACTATTGACAAGTTCAAGGCTAGGTTGGTAGCCAAGGGATTTTCTCAGAAGCAGGGGATTGACTATTTTGACACGTATGCTCCAGTAGCCCGGATGACCACCATCAGAATGTTAATTGCTCTCGCAGCAATACATAAGATGGTGATACATCAGATGGATGTGAATACGGCTTTCCTAAATGGCGAGCTGACCGAAGAGATTTACATACAACAGCCAAAGGGATTTGTCATCAGGGGTCTTGAAGACAAAGTCTGCAAGTTGGTAAAATCTTTGTACGATCATAAACAGGCTCCCAAGATGTGGCATGAGAAGTTTGACAAAGTTATAAGGTCAAATGGCTACATGGTCAGCGATACGGACAAGTGTGTTTACACGAAGTTCGCTGATGGAAGAGGTGTGATCGTTTGTCTGTACGTGGACGACATGCTTATCCTGGGTACGGATATTAGCTGTGTCACGGAGACAAAGAAATTCATCTCAAGCAAGTTCAGTATGAAGGACTTGGGGAAAGCTGATGTGATCTTAGGGATCAAGATCATCCGAACAGACACTGGACTAGCGCTGTCACAGTCTCATTATATTGAGAAAATGATCATTCGTTATGGGTATCGGGATCTTCCAGGGATCGATACGCCGTACAGGTGTGATCTGAAGCTGAAGCCTAATTCAGGAAAAAGTGTCAGGCAGCTGGAGTATTCAAGCGTAATCGGGAGTTTGTTGTATGCTACTACTGCCACAAGGCCTGACATAGCTTTCGCCGTGGGAATGCTGAGTCATTTTACGAGCAACCCAGGTGTTGAACACTGGAAAGCTGTAAAACGGGTTATAAGATATCTCAAGAAGACTCAGACATATGCACTGTACTACAGCGGAGATCCGCCAATAGTGGAAGGCTTCAGTGATGCCAGCTGGTGCTCAGAGGTGGAGAGCGAGAGGTCCACAGGTGGATTCATTTTCACCATAGATGGAGCTGCTATATCGTGGAAGTCAAAAAAGCAGACTATGCTCTCGCGGTCATCCATGGAATCTGAGTTCTTTACACTTGATACCGCAGCCGAGGAAGCAGAATGGCTTCGGAAGCTCATGTATAATCTTTCTGTGGTTGGGACGCAAATACCGACAATACCGATATACTGCGACAACCAGGCGACTGCGGCGGTGGCATCAAATGACCTCTTCAATGAGAAGAAGAGGACTGTGCGGTTGAAGCACAGGGCAGTACACGATCTTATCAAGAGAGGTGTTATTGCAGTGATTGATGTTCGGAGTCAGGAGAACCTGGCGGATCCGTTCACCAAGGGCCTCAAGCGCCAGCTGGTCGATGACACAGCTTGTAAAATGGGCTTGAAGGCATTCTGATATTGTATTATTGTATTCCTACCATAAAGTTTTATGCTATTAGTTCAAAGATTTATCTACTAGGCATCTAGCTTTTGGTTCAAGGGAGGACCACTAATCGGAAGAATATCAGGAACAGTGGGTACATGTTCTATTAGGCATGGAGAGGTTACGGACCTATAAGCACTGTTGTCTACTGTTATTTTCTGCGGAAAACGGTTCATGTGGGAAGGTTGGCTTAATTGCCTTAATGAGTTCTCAGGCAGAGTGAATGCCTGGTGTGCTTTACAGGAAGCACGGTAGAGCAGCACTACAAGGAGTGAAACTCCATACTACAGTGGGGTGACTCCACAATGAGGTTCCTATATGTGGGGTACTGCCCAGGAATAGGATAAAGCCTCGGCTTTGCAGGCCAAGTCACAGCGGCGTAGCACCGCAAATAGACAGTTAGCCTAATGTTGTATGTTAAAATAAAGAGGGGTGTAGTCAGCACTACAAAGAGGAGGAGTTCCTCATGTTACAGTGGCACGACACCACGATAAGGTACCCGGTTAGGGATAAAGCCTCGGCCTTGTAAGCCATGTCGTTGCGGCGTAACACCGCAAGGGAGCCTAAGGCTTCATGCTGGGTAGTTTGGCACTACAAAAAGACAGTTCCCTCATGCTACAGTAGTATGACACTACAAAGGTTCCCAGAGATGGGGTGATTCCCAGAGAGGGATAATGCCTTTGCTTTAAGCCATGTCATAGCGGCGTAGCACCGCAAGGGAAGCGCAAAGCGCTTCATGCCATGTCTCTTTATAATGAACTATAGTGTATGGACAAAGAGATATCAGGCCGTCTCTTGAGGGTAAACTTGTAGACGCCCAAAATTATACACTGAAACCAGGCTGGCACAGGGCCTTTAATATGTAGCCAGAAGCACATGTAACTATATTATGTGAGTGGAAAGAATTTCAGCTATGATGCAGAATTCAAGGCTTAGTCCATTCTTGTATTATAGTCTGTTGTTTTAACCATGCGGGAAGATTCAAGTCATCAGCGACATCTCTCCTAACGCATGATGGAAAGTTACTGTGGGGAACACTTACACTCATATATAGAGATATGTGGGGGATTGTTGGAGTTTGGTCTTTTCAAAGAGAATTTTAGTCCCACATCGGCTAGACCAAAGGAGTTGTATCTCTATATATTAGCTTTGCTAGTTTAGAGATGCACATGTGGTGTGGAGGTGCACATGGGTGTGCCATGTGGGGTTATTTTTCTAAAAGAAAAAATGCTAAATCAACAATTGAAAGCATTCATGCTTTTTGCTCTTGGGAAATTTATTTCCATGGGAGCTAAGCCACGTAGGGGCTTAGCGACTCCGTCTCGGACTCGGACTCGGGCTCATGGGCTCATGAGGCGTAATGTGGCATTTTGTTGGCGCACTTTGCACTTAGCACGTCAGCATCATCGCTAGGCGCATACTGCGCTTTAGTTGCGCTCGTTGCGCGAGCCACTTGCGCTGCCACGTTGCACAAGCCCAGTTGCGCTGCCCCGTTGCGCTGCCCAGTTGTACATGCCCAGTTGCGTAAGCCCAGTTGCGCTGCCCAGGTGCGCGTCCAGGTTGCGCTCAGGTTGCGCTGGGTTGCGCTAGATTGCGCGGGTTACACGGGTTGCTCGGGTTGCACGGGCGCGCTGGTTGTGCTGCGTGCGCCGTGTGCGCAGTGTGCGCAGTTCAGTGCGCGCTCTGTCGTGCAGAGTGCAAGGAGCGCAGGGTGCGCACAGTTGGCACAACTTGCAGCAGAACGTGCGTATGCATGTTCTGGGCGGTTGCTACATGTTCGGGGTAGTTTTTACCACGTCCCTAACTTTGTGGCAACCGAACAGTTGCTGCAAGGCCTATATCAGGCATTGTAGTGCCCCGTCCCGCAAAGTCAATCAGAGAAATCGAAACGCCGACGGCGTTGGAACTTAACCTTGCGACGGCTACTCGAAGGCTCGCTCGGTCAAGACGACCGCTCGCTCAGGTGGGGTAGTTTCGGTGAACTTGCCTCATCTTTGCCTTCACATAATAAATCGTGTTTTCAACTTGCACAAGTAGGCTTAATAATAAAAGAGACGAATCCACATAGCTAAGAAAATAATCCCGACAGGTCAAAATGAGTTAGAACATGGAAAACGTCCCACGGTCGGCTTAGAGTTGGTGCACGACGTGCTTTAAAAATGACACTCGGTCCTTCGTCCCGTGGCTTGGGAGAAGGAAGGTTGGTCTTTGACACAAAACTATAAAATTAGCCTAAGTTATAGGCGTCGCCCGCATGAATGCTTGCTAAAGCATGCACGGTCCTGTCCCACAAGGCTTGGCATAGCCTTTGCTCGTCCCTTGGGTTAAGTTGTAGGCTTGAGTGAGTTAGGCAAAGTTATGCCGGTCGACCTAAGTCATTCCAAGTGTTGTCCCGCTCATTCTGCGGTTGTCAAGATAAATAGTCCCACGATCCCAAGGCCCGTCACATGAAGTATGACTTGGGCGATAGCGTTGCATAGAATGCGAGTCGGGTTAAGGCACGAGCCACGGTTGGTTCAGTGGGAAGTTAGCCACGGTCTGTCGATACTTAAGGAAACACGTTATGTTCAAGTTAAGTGGGAAGGCTATGCAGTAGCCGTTCCCGGAGTTTCAAGGAAATGTTAAGTCTAAGCGATGGTTAGTCGCCGAGAGAAAATATGTCGGGATTGTAGTTCAGTCGCCGAGGCAACCTTGGTTTGGGCTCTGCAAAGAAGTGTGAAAAGTGGAAGAAGTAAAGCAAAGGAACTAAGTGATGATGATGAGACCATACAATTACGTTAAGTCTAGAAGTTAGCGTAGGTGCGTGGTCATGGACAACTTGTCGACAAGGACGATGGTTCTTCGAGCGGCAACCCGGGGCCACGGGACCGACTCGGCCTAGGAAGAACAAATTATAGCCGAGCTGGGTAATAGGCAATTGGTAGTACGGAGACTTGCATCGGATATCGCTACTTGCGGTGCAAGGATTCCGTTTGCCAGGCTATGTCCACGATGGCTATTAGCCAGTGACCTTTCATATAGATGTGTCGGCACGGGCGGCAATCCGCGTGTGTGCCTTTGGATTGAGTTGAATGTGTATGCAGTTAGAAGACACAATGTCTGGGCCTAATATTTGGCTACAGCGAAGGCGACGTGCTTCGGCACGGGATATGGCATCGTGTGTTAAGTTTGGCTTAGAGTTTGCATGTGTTAGGCTTGAGCTATTACGAGTTAAGTCGAGAAGGGTCGTAGGGCAAGTTGTGTGAAGCTAGAATGAGTCGCTGGGCACGACCTCGAAATATGAGGCACGGCCGCATTGTCACAACACAAGTATAGGCAAGACTAAACAAGGAGGCACTGCCTCGGAGGTATTGAGGCACGAATCGAGTTCATGGCACGACCGAGTCGTTACGTCCCAGAGTTTGGCATGAAAGACAAGTATAAGTCGGTGCGTCGACAATACAAGCACGAGAAAGGTCTAGAGGCAAGGAAATGGAGTCCTTCGTGTAGTTGCGCCTCTGATTATGGCCGTAAGGCAAACACGACTTGATAGGTTAACGTTATTGGCACGAGAAGGGTCTAAGGCAAAAGTATGAGTTGACGTCGTCGTGCAAGCACGGGATGGTCCTTAGACACAAGTAATGCAAAGGCGTTGGTCCTAAAACTGATCCTAAAGGAAGATTAGAAAGACAATCGTAAAATGGTTTAAGCTGCACAAAGTAAATGAACGTGTCGGTTTTGTATGGGTGGACGAGGAGCTCACTCCACCAGTACAGTTGAGTACTGACACCCACACAGTGTTCATGTGCAGGCACAGGTAGAAGCTCGTGGCGCAGAGCTCGCTTGGATGCGTCGAGGCACGGAGTTCCTTGGCGACTCGAAGCGTGCGGCCGCGTGGAACCGAAGACTTATACAGGACATAATGTATGGACATCGCCTTCCGAAGCTTCCGCTGGCTCAAGCAATTGTATCGAGAGATGAGAGAGAGCAGAGTGAATTATAAATGAGAGAAAAGTGAGCACGAGAGACTTGTAATTTGGCCTTGCGTCCACAAATGTAATCTTGTATTCAATATAAATAAAAGAGTTTCTTTTGAATGACTTGTGTTTCATGTGTGCTTGTTCTAAATTTCTGATGCTTATTCAATGTATCTGCTTGGGACTTCTGTGCGACGACCCCGTCGCCGCCGATGTAATCGACCGTTATGGAACTGCCTTGCACGAGCACAATCTAGGTTCGTGCGGCATCACGCCTTAGCGAGGACGATCGCTTCTATGGGAGCGGGGCGTGACATAATGGTATCAGAGCACGGCTTTACGTCCTTGGACTTCACGTCGAAATTTTCAGTTTTGAAAGCTCGTCATTGGAAAAATAAGTGTGCGCTCTCTCTCAAATGTCCCTCGACATGTCCATACAATAATTCTAAATATTTTCAAAAGCTCGTACAAGCGTTCAACCAAACGCATTGGTAGGCTATCGTCGAATGCATCTGTAGGCCTTTGTGCCGAACGATGTTAAACTTGACTCCATAGAGAACACATGCTAAGTTAACATGTCGCATGCGTGCCTAACTAGTCATGCGTTGATCCTAGCAATTGAGCGTGCAAACTCGAATATAGTCCGCACGGGATCGCCATGCGCACGGCCTTTTGGCTAAGTTGCGTCGCGTGTCGCGTACCTCGACCTTTTGGTGCAAACGAATTGCGAGCGATATCAAGTACCGCTCGGTCGAGAACGAGCTACACTTAGAGTGTCTATCGATAGGAACACTATCGAGTTAACGCTTAGGCGTACACGGAGGTTTGACTTGGATTTCGAGGAAAGAGTGCGAACAACTTAGTACGTCGATACGACGTAAGCGATTACGCTAGAGATTCGTCGAACGAATCCGAAGGATGTTTTAGCGAATGACGCAAACGTGATTGTAGCCTAGAGCGGATGGCTCGAATCCGAGTGGTGTATGGACGTTATAGAAATTGTTCGAGCGAGACTAAAGGATTTACAGATAGAACGAGTATGTCGGTACGCGATGGTATCGCGCAAAGCCTTGGAACGCGTCGTGCTTAGTTGGTCGCGACTTCGTGTGTCCCGAACGAGATGTCATTTGGACAACTTGTGAATGGACAACGCGAGTTAGAAGACGATCCAGAACGATGAATAAAAAGGATTGGTCTTGATCGCGGAAACTTAGAGGATCGCGCGTACGATTTCGGATCGAGTCGAATGAAATTGTGACTTGTGTTTGGACAACGATCTTGAAACTAGCTTGAGGAATGGCGATCGAACTTGATCTTGACTATCGAAAAGACTGTGGAATATCCATTCGGACAATAGCATCAGTGGTACGACTCGAAATTGGTTGCAAGGAAAGATCGTCGGGTTACGCATATCATCGATGGTATTGAGGCGTATCAAAGATCGATGTGCGATAACTCGGGGGTACTCTGACTCGGCGAATGACGATCGTGCAAATGTCATTGCTCCGATGGATGCTATACTCGGGATATTGAAATGTGTCGAGGAAAAGGTAGACTTGGCTCGAGGATTTCCTAGTTGAACGAATGACGATCGGACTATCGAACTTGGCTTGGATAAAAAATGGAATATTTGGATTTGCTTCGTCGATAACTACAATGTTGACGTTCTTATCTTATGCAAGCGCTACTCCAGCCTCGCACATGCGTCACGCCGATTAGGGCGATCACTCCGCATGAGCGCTGGTATGGTGATTCATACAGCGGGGGTGGTCAAACTTGCACGGTACGATAATTTGATGCCTCGGCTTGTGGTTTGACGCAAAGGTAGATTTGAGAATGACTTGGTGTACTTGACGATTAAACTTGAGGATTGAGTAGGTCCACTCCGCGTATCGAAAATGAATTAATCTAGACTCAAACAAGAGTTACGCCCCGATGAGAATGATTATTCTGCGGGAGCATTGCATGGTGATTCATGAACCACCGGGGATAATCGGACTCGCGTGAGATTGGGGTGCAACGTATTGTCGAGCTAGATGACCTCGTGATCGAATGCACGAATTGGTTAGAGTTGGTGATTTGGATAGAATCGAATATGTGCAACGCATGCATTGATGCGAATAGGTGATTGTGCTCGATGTTTAGAAATCTGAGTGACGCGAGCTTGGGTAGAAAATCCCGTATTATCGAACCTGGTTTGACCCTAGGATTGGGGTCAGTATTGGCATTATTGTTGGGAAACTATGATTCCAATCCTGACATTGACTTAGCCTCGCAAAGATTGGCCTAGCGGTTAGGCGAGACGCCCTGTTTCATGTGTTATCAATCGAGGATTGATCTTGAGGATTGGCATGGATGGATAGTGTGAATCACGAATATAGGAAAACCCCTCACGAGATTCGGCTGACATGCATATATTTCAGGGACGCCTAAGTATGTGCACGATACGACTCGAGTGAGAATGACGAATTCTCTATCATACGGCTTGGCTGAATGCATGTATTTTAGGGACGCCTGGAATGCGTGCACGATCCAGCCAAGTGATACGTTGAATGGAAATGAGACTTGGGGAATGGGAGAGTGTCGAGAATTCGAAATCGTGTTGAAGGAAAAAATGATAATAGTGCGAGCGTGGCTCGGACTCAAGGAAAAGCGTAGGCGTATCTCGCTCGACTGTTATAGTCCCGTGTCTAGGCTCGATGAAGTCTTGGCCATAGAAATGGTAGGATGGCTTGCCTTCAGAAAAGTCTCGAGGACGAGACTTGTTCTGAGTGGTGTATGATGTAGTGCCCCGTCCCGCAAAGTCAATCGGAGAAATTGAAACGCCGACGGCATTGGAACTTAGCCTTACAACGGCTACTCGAAGGCTCGCTCGGTCAAGACGACCGCTCGCTCAGGTGGGGTAGTTTCGGTGAACTTGCCTCATCTTTGCCTTCACATAATAAATCGTGTTTTCAACTTGCACAAGTAGGCTTAATAATAAAAGAGACGAATCTACATAGCTAAGGGAATAATCCCGACAGGTCAAAATGAGTTAGAACATGGAAAACGTCCCACGGTCGGCTTAGAGTTGGTGCACGGCGTGCTTTGAAAATGACACTCGGTCCTTCGTTCCGTGGCTTGGGAGAAGGAAAGTTGGTCTTTGACACAAAACTATGAAATTAGCCTAAGTCATAGGCGTCGCCCGCATGAATGCTTGCTAAAGTATGCACGGTCCTGTTCCGCAAGGCTTGGCATATCCTTTGCTCGTCCCTTGGGTTAAGTTGTAGGCTTGAGTGAGTTAGGCAAAGTTATGCCGGTCGACCTAAGTCATTCCAAGTGCTATCCCGCTCATTCTGCGGTTGTCAAGATAAATAGTCCCACGATCCCAAGGCCCGTCATATGAAGTATGACTTGGGCGATAGCGTTGCATAGAATGCGAGTCGGGTTAAGACACGAGCCACGGTTGGTTCAGTGGGAAGTTAGCCACGGTCTGTCGATACTTAAGGAAACACGTTATGTTCAAGTTAAGTGGGAAGGCTATGCAGTAGCCGTTCCCGGAGTTTCAAGGAAATGTTAAGTCTAAGTGATGGTTAGTCGCCGAGAGAAAATATGTCAGGATTGTAGTTCAGTCGCCGAGGCAACCCTGGTTTGGGCTCTGCAAAGAAGTGTGAAAAGTGGAAGAAGTAAAGCAAAGGAACTAAGTGATGATGATGAGACCATGCAATTATGTTAAGTCTAGAAGTTAGCGTAGGTGCGTGGTCATGGACAACTTGTCGACAAGGGCGATGGTTCTTCGAGCGGCAACCCGGGGCCACGGGACCGACTCGGCCTAGGAAGAACAAATTATAGCCGAGCTGGGTAATAGGCAATTGGTAGTACGGGGACTTGCATCGGAGATCGCTACTTGCGGTGCAAGGATCCCGTTTGCCAGGCTATGTCCACGATGGCTATTAGCCAGTGACCTTTCATATTGATGTGTCGGCACGGACGGCAATCCGCGTGTGTGCCTTTGGATTGAGTTGAATGTGTATGCAGTTAGAAGACATAATGTCTGGGCCTAATATTTGGCTACAACGAAGGCGGCGTGCTTCGGCACGGGATATGGCATCGTGTGTTAAGTTTGGCATAGAGTTTGCATGTGTTAGGCTTGAGCTATTACGAGTTAAGTCGAGAAGGGCCGTAGGGCAAGTTGTGTGAAGCTAGAATGAGTCGCTGGGTACGACCTCGAAATATGAGGCACGGCCGCGTTGTCACAACACAAGTATAGGCAAGACTAAACAAGGAGGCACTGCCTCGGAGGTATTGAGGCACGAATCGAGTTCATGGCACGACCGAGTCGTTACGTCCCAGAGTTTGGCATGAAAGACAAGTATAAGTCGGTGCGTCGACAATACAAGCACGAGAAAGGTCTAGAGGCAAGGAAATGGAGTCATTCGTGTAGTTGCGCCTCTGATTATGGCCGTAAGGCAAACACGACTTGATAGGTTAACGTTATTGGCACGAGAAGGGTCTAAGGCAAAAGTATGAGTTAACGTCATCGTGCAAGCACGGGATGGTCCTTAGACACAAGTAATGCAAAGGCGTCGGTCCTAAAACTGATCCTAAGGGAAGATTAGAAAGACAATCGTAAAGGGGTTTAAGCTGCACAAAGTAAATGAACGTGTCAATTTTGTATGGGTGGGCGAGGAGCTCACTCCACCAGTACAGTTGAGTACTGACACCCACACAGTGTTCATGTGCAGGCACAGGTAGAAGCTCGTGGCGCGGAGCTCGCTTGGATGCGTCGAGGCACGGAGTTCCTTGGCGACTCGAAGCGTGCGGCCGCGTGGAACCGAAGACTTATACAGGACATAATGTATGGACATCGCCTTCCGAAGCTTTCGCTGGCTCAAGCAATTGTATCGAGAGATGAGAGAGAGCAGAGTGAATTGTAAATGAGAGAAAAGTGAGCACGAGAGACTTGTAATTTGGCCTTGCGCCCACAATGTAATCTTGTATTCAATATAAATAAAAGGATTTCTTTTGAATGACTTGTGTTTCATGTGTGCTTGTTCTAAATTTTTGCTGCTTATTCAATGTATCTGCTTGGGACTTCTGTGCGACGACCCCGTCGCCGTCGATGTAATCGGCCGTTATGGAACTGCCTTGCACGAGCGCATTCTAGGCTCGTGCGGTATCACGCCTTAGCGAGGACGATCGCTCCTACGGGAGCGGGGCGAGACAGGCATCCCCTCTCTCTCAAGGTTTATTACAGAATAGAAAGAGAAGCCACCACAGAAAGTTTACGAAGTGTTTTTTAGCACAAGTAAACAGAGAATTCAGAAGTGTTCTTTAACACAGTTCTGTTCGGAATTTGCCTTTGAATTCCAGCAGCCTTCGAGAGAGAGAGGAAAGGCGCCGCACCAGCGTTGCTTTTGCACGGGAGTTCGTGTCCATCCGAGGAGTCAGAAGAGCAGGAGTGTTCCAAGTTCTCCAACGAACTTGTTGGTTCCTGGAAGCTGTTCGTGTAGGGCGAATAAAGCTTTGAGCAACGGTGATTATTCACCCCAGCAGGAGTTCTTCCATCTTTTGCCAGTCACCTTCTTCGTTGCTGCCAATAATTCTGATTGTATCTTCTTTTTAGAAGTATTACGATCGATTGCTGTTGATTACGAAATCTTTTTAGATTCTCGTAATTCAGAATCACCTTCCTTGAAGTGTTGATTTGGAACATTATTTTTACAATTGTTTCATTTTCTCAGTTTTCCATCAAAACATTGTGCCCCGGCAATAACATATATTTCACTCAATTAGCAAGATGGAAATAAACCCTAACATATATTTTTTTTATTCGACAATTTTGACTTTATGATTGCCATGAATTATGACAGTCATGAAATTGACTGTCACAATTTCTGACAGTCCTCAATATTTCTAGGACTGCTAGAAATTGTGGCAGTCTTGATGTACACCAAGTCTATTTTTGGACTCTATTTTAGGACTGTCACAATTTCTGGTAGTCCTCAATACTTTTAGGACTGTCAGAAATTGTGACAGTACTGTTATGGACTTACTATTTAGCAAGTCAATTTCTTCTACAACAAGGATTTCATCCATAATTTCTTCTACAACTAGGTTTTCATCCAATAATTCTTCCATTAATGAAAAATTTGATTAATATATTTGACAACCCAATTTCTTCTACAACTAGGATTTCATCCATAATTTCCAAAAGCTGGGACCACAATTTCAAACTAAAAGTTCTATGATTCCCACAAGTTTACTTATATTTTCTTTCTTCTTGTTGTTCTTTCTTCTTGTTGTTCTTCTTTCTTTTTGTTATTCTTATTCTTCTTCCATGATGTCCAAACAAGAAGAAATAAAATAAGCTAGAGTTTGAAAAAAGAGATGTGAGGAAGGAGATAAGAGTAAAAACAAAAAATTGACTATATACTTACATTTAAGCTAGCCCTGGATAATTTTTTAAATGACAAATTTGTAAATAAACTAAAATTAGATTTGAACTACTCCATCAACTTTGGATGGGGCTTATAATTAGCCAAAACAACGTCGTTTGGTTCGCGGAATGGAAGGGAAAGGAAATCAATTCCTTGTCATTTTCTTTCCTTTGGGAAACTTTAATTTCTATTGATTTTACTTTCCGATGTTTGGCAATGCCAAGGAATTTGGAAAGGAAAGTGAATACTTCAATGTGGGAAAGTGATTCCTTCCTTGGATGGAGGGAATCACTTTCTCCCCTAATTTTTCTTCCATTGAGAATTACTTTCATTTTCTCCTCAATTCCTTGGACACCCAAACATAGGAAAGTAATCACTTTCTTTTTCCAACCGGGAGATTCCGCAAACCAAACGAGGCCGAAGGGGGGTGTGTTAAAATCCGAAAGAGTTTTACTAATAAAAACGTCACAACACGTGGATCCGATCCAAGGACGCGGCAGCCACAAACCCTCACCCGCACACGCCGCTCAAGACGGGTCCTGGTAGAATACGTGGTCCCCAAGCTGCGCATCACCCCCCCCCCCTCTTCTTCGAAATTGCAATCCCCTATCCTCAGCATGAAGACAAATTCATCCCCCACGCCATCAAAATTGAAGACTGGTCCTCCCTGAGTAATATTTTTTCAAAATTATACAGCTCCCCACTCCCAGCATTCAATTCCGAACAGCGCATCCGAAGAAGAAAAATATTTAGTAACTGGTGTCCGCATACAAACAAACCCCCTCCCTCTATATGCGGATCCTTCATCCCACCCCCCCTTGCTTTTCCATCCCCATCCCATCTATATAAGACTCCATCATAATCCCCAACTCTTCCCATCTCATGCACTCATCCAGCGCCGTCTGCTTTCTTTTAGGGTTTCCAACACTCCTCCTCCGTCTCCAATTCTTCTTCTGATTTCTTCAATCAATCCCGCCGCGAGTCTCGCCCTTCATTTGTATCTATTCTCCCCGTCCCTTTTCTGAAACCACAAGTGGCGAACAGCGGCGCGTCGAGAGCACGGATCGGCTTCCTCCGCTACATCTTCAAAAACCCTCCTCCGTCGTCTGCTTCTACTGAGGGGGTAGCCGGGGCTCCAGCCTCGGCATCTTGACACACCCCCACCCATACATCAGATTTCTAATTTTTCTTTCAATTTATTCTTTCCATCGATCTAAATTTGATATGACTGTCATCACCGACTCCGTCGCCGCCACCGCCGTCCCCGCCATCTGGAACGGCTCCCTCCCTTTCCCTTTCCCTTCCCCTTCCCCTTCGCCTCCGCCGCCGTCCACGAAATGCGACATGTGGTCCGGAGAGCTGTCTGCCGAGCTCTACAAGATCGACGCCTGGGGCGCCCCTTACTTCTCCGTCAACGGCTCCGGAAACATCTCCGTCCGCCCCTTCGGCAGCGAGTCCCTCCCCCACCACGAGATTGACCTCGTGAAGGTCCTCGGTAAGGCCAAGGACGACCTCGGCCTGCAGCTTCCGTTGCTTGTCCGCTTCCCGGACATCCTCAAGAACCGCCTCGAGTCCCTCCAGTCCGCCTTCGACTCGGCCATCCGCTCCTGCGCCTACGCCTCCCACTACCAGGGCGTCTACCCGGTGAAATGCAACCAGGACCGGCACGTCGTCGAGGACATCGTCGAGTTCGGATCCACCTTCCGCTTCGGGCTCGAGGCTGGGTCAAAGCCGGAACTCCTCCTCGCCATGAGCTGCCTCGCCCGCGCCGGACACCCCGACTCCTTCCTCGTCTGCAACGGGTACAAGGACGAGGAGTACGTCTCGCTTGCGCTCACCGCCAGGACCCTAGGCCTCCACACTGTCATCGTTCTCGAGCAGGAGGAGGAGCTCGAGACCGTCGTCACGGCGAGCCGTAAGCTGGGTATCCGCCCGGTTATCGGGTTCCGGGCGAAGCTCCGGACCAAACACTCCGGCCATTTCGGGTCCACTTCCGGGGAGAAGGGCAAGTTCGGGCTCAATACGCTACAGATCATATCCCTTATTAAGAAGCTCAAGTCTTATGAAATGCTCGATTGCCTCCAGCTTCTCCACTTCCACATTGGATCCCAGATCCCGACCACCGCTCTGTTGGCGGATGGCGTCGGAGAGGCTGCGCAGATCTACTGCGAGCTCGTGCGCCTTGGCGCCTCGATGGGGGTCATCGACGTTGGAGGCGGATTGGGGATCGACTACGACGGGTCAAAATTGGGAGGATCCGATATGTCCGTGGAGTACGGGCTGAAGGAGTACGCCTCTGCGGTGGTCCGGGCGGTTCGGTACGCTTGTGACCAGAAGAAGGTGAAGCATCCGATCATCTGCAGCGAGAGCGGCCGTGCACTCGTTTCCCACCACTCTGTTCTCGTCTTCGAGGCCATTTCGTCCACTGCATCCGCAGAACCTGCTCTGAACAGCAGCAATCTGGCCTATCTGGAGGCACTCCCGGACGACTCGCGTTCGGACTATCGCAATGTGATTGCTGCTGTTGTCCGAGGAGACTACGACTCATGCGCGTTCTATGCCGATGAGTTGAAGAAGCGGTGTGTTGAGCAATTCAAGGACGGAACAGTCGGGCTGGAGCACCTGGCAGCTGTTGATGGCCTGTGTGAAATAGCATCGAGGGAGATCGGTGTGAGCGACCTGATAACGACGACTTACGATGTCAACCTGTCGATATTCACATCTATGCCGGACTACTGGGCTATTGAGCAGCTTTTCCCTGTGGTGCCGATACATCGCCTGAACGAGAAGCCAACGGTGAATGGAGTGCTGTCTGACCTGACCTGCGACAGTGATGGGAAGGTGAGCAAGTTCATCGGGGGCAAGGAGAGCCTGCCATTGCATGAGATGATTGAGCCCAGAGGAGGATACTATCTCGGGATGTTCCTCGGCGGAGCATATCAGGAGGCGCTGGGGGGCCTGCACAATCTTTTCGGGGGGCCGAGCGTGATCAGGGTGTCGCAGAGCGACGGGGCTCACTGCTTCGCGGTGACCAGTGCGTCGGCGGGGCCTTCGAGCGCGGACGTGCTGAGGACAATGCAGCACGAGCCGGAACTCATGTACGATGCGCTCAAGAGGCGCGTCGAAGATTACGGTGGCGGGGCTGCAGCGTGTCGTCAGCTTGCAACGGCATTCAACAACATGCCATATCTCATTACGACGGCGGGCAGTGGTGACGGAGTCAAATGGGACCTGAATGGGTGACCTATGATCGACCTAATTTTCTAATATCTGCTAAGAAAATAAATATTCAGTCACAACGCTTTTGTTTCAAGTCTCTTATACCTCTTTTTTTAAAGTTGGAAGAAGAAGAGGAGTTAGAATAATCCAACATTATGATGTAAAGTCCTACTTTGGGACTGAACTTGAGTACAATATTTTGCTTGCATTTTCCTACTCTTTGTTGCACACCCCCAAAAGATGTTGAATATTCTCTCCCTAGACTAAACGAGCATTTCAGGTTAAGTTTACAACAAACTCCTTACAATCCAATTACAACCAACACTTCCAGCTACATACAACCCCCTTACAACCAATACCCCCAACTACATGGGTTCCACCGGGTCTCATCTCTTTCCCACTCCTCCAATGGAGGCCGATTACGTGGCAATTGTTAGACCTGTCAATGGATAGTCAAAATTTCGAATCCGATTCGATTTTGTATTCGAACTTCCGGATGTTATTTGAAATTTCGAATTCGGATATCCTAATATTTTCTGATATTATCTTTATTCGGATACGAATTCGGATATTAAGGTATTTGAATATGTTAATATCTGATCCAGCTTTAAACGGATATCGGTTTTCGATATCCAAAAATTATGTATACATTATAGTATAATGTATATGTAGTATATATTAATTACTAGAGAAGATTAAATGATTTTATTCTTAACTAAGTTTTACATATTCAATTCATTTATTACTTTTCTACCTCTTTTTTGAGGGTGTCCACTTCTTACTGGTGCTTGGAGGTATGCCTCCAAGGGGGTTCGAACCCACGCCACTGCGTCGGGGTGCTCTGGCCGGCTAAAATTGAGCATTCTTGAAATTTTCAACAGAAGATGAAATGACTCAAATAGTGCAATTGAATTTAATTTTCGGGTATTCGGATAATAACTAAATTTTTAATATTTCAAATTTTGTATTTCGGATATTTAAATAATAACATTCGAATTTTTTTAGCTGAACGGATCAATATTATCCGATATCTGCTAAACTAGACGAATACGAATTCGAAGTGTCAAAAAAGACATCCGTTTGGATGTCGGATCAGATTTCTATATTACAAAAAAAAAATGGATACAAATACAAATATTATCCTATCTGTACCGATAAGCAACCATTGACACCCCTAGCAGTTGTAAGCTCTTTCAATAACTTTTGCTTGTAAGAGTAGAGCATTACTCTTTTCTTTAAAGTTTCTTCCTTTTACCACCTAGGTCTCGTTTAGTTCCCAAAATCATTGTCTTGAGAAAAAAAAAGTGTTTTCATTGTTTATATGCCAATAGAAATTAAGAGAGAAAAAAAAATTCCAAAGAAAAGAAAAGTATGAGAAAAAATGGTTCATCCCACTTGCCCCATAACTCACTTTTTCACTCTAAAGATTCATTTTCCTTCCGAATTTATATACTTTTCCAAACCACAAAGTATTGATTTCCTTCCCGCGAACCAGTCGATGCCTTATTTCTTCCATTCATCAGCGTCATGTCCTCTCTAAACCCCTCACCCCAATTTTTCATTTTCTAAAATGATTAATAATTAGTTATTATTATTATTATTATTATTATTATTATTATTATTATATAACCTAATTAATTTCCAAGTTTAATTAGGTTAATTCATTACGAAACTTATTATTTTCTTTATTAATAAATTCTAAATTATTATTATCCAACTCCGTAATCACTGTTGATCCTCCTAAGGATCTGCTTGGCAACGGTCACCCTCATTTCCCGTATTTTCTCGTATTTCGTATTTATACTCGTATCTGGATTTTGGCATGTATTTTTATTTTTCTCAGCTTGTGGAATTTCGGTATTTCTCGTATTTTGGGTTTTCTCATGGCTCGGTTTTATTGGGTTGGTCTGGTTCGGTTTTTGCATGGAGCACCTTAACCTATTCTCCACCCTCAACCCACCACAACACCCTCTTTATAACTCCACCAACCTCTTCTCTCTCTTCATAACCACCATTAATTTCTTTTTCTTCTTCTTCCTCCACACAACTCCCCAACCATTAGGCAAGTGCATCTTGCCACTACATGAGAACCATATTTTCTTAGTCCATTTGCTAGTTTAGGACATGGAGATCAACATTAGTTCTTGGGTTTTTGTGATTTGGAGCCTCTATTGTTGTAGATCTAAGTTCTCCTGTTTTCGAATTTTGTATGTTTTGATCCACTTTGGTTGGAGTTCTGTGGGTTTTGATGTTTCTATGTGGAAGAGCTTCCAGTTTTACTCCAGTTGGAGCCTTGGAAATCCGGATTTGGGGTTCGGATGGCCAAGTTATGAACTTTTGAAGTTTTGGTTTCAGCCATGTGTTCTTGCTGTTTGGAGAAGACAGTGAGCAGTGTGCAGAGCTGTTTAGCTACGCACACTGAGCTACGCGCGCTCTTTAGCGCTGCGTACGCAGGCTTGAGTACGCTTCCTGTTGGAAGCCTGCTTTCTTGAGCGTGCGTGACTTTTCACGCAGCTGCTCCCTTGAGCGTGCGTGACTTTTCACGCAGCTGCTCCCTTGAGCGTGCGTGACTTTTTACCTACATTGTTCCCTTGAGCGTGCGTGACTTTTCACGCAGCTGCTCCCTTGAGCGTGCGTGACTTTTCACGCACACTGCCCCTTGAGCGTGCGTGACTTTCACATACGCTGCCCTCCTGCGTGCGTGTTATATTGCGTATGCATTCCCCCTGCGTGCGTCCTTTTGTGCGTACGCATCCCCTGACCCGTATTTTGATATTTTATTAGATATTTCATGCCCATTTTATATCCTTACACCTTTTGTCATGAACTTGATTTTACTTAATATGTTTGGAATGACTATTGTACATGGCACGGTATGACAAGGAACTAGCATAACACGACAGTGACCCGTGGTGGTGCACTCCTGACATGACCGACCTGACATGATAGTGGCCCGTCGTGGCGCACTCCTGACAAGTACCCTGACATGATTTTCTTGATAACTTAACTTGACTTGCCTTGACACCGTGGGTGGTTCCTTCTTGCTTGCTTGTTAATCCACTTGTCCAGTCTTGCATCATGTCTAGGATAGGACTCCTGAGTACCACGGTCAGGAGTACCTACTAAAATGGATTAAGGTTAATAACTAGAATAACTCAGTAGTCATGAAGAGATGACACAGCTACAGGCAATCCCGTTACCTGGGCGCTCTTGGGATCTGTAGCCTGCCGTCGAGTAGGGCACATTTCCAGCGCACCGTCGAGTGTTGCACCCTCTAAGTCACCTAAGGGTACATTTGTCTCCCGGGCGATGTACCCACCTGAATTCAACCCTAATCTTTCGTCCTGGGTAGCCTGGATGGTCTGCAGGGCTTGTGGCTGTGGAGCAATCTCACTGCATCTTGTTAGTAATTAGGCCTGTGATAACCCTAGTTAGTTAAAGTAGTAAGCCGTAGTATCTGCTTGGCCGTGATTGATTGAATGAGGTGTAACCAGCTTAGCCATGTCTTGATCCAGTACAAGATTGCTTCCTGTCTTGATTTCTTGCATTATTATCTTGCCGATAAATGGTGGGAAACCAAGCTCTGTTCAGATGAAGGGTTACAACCCCGGTCCTTGTTTGGTTTACGGGTTGTAACCTGGCTATCGGAATAGTTCCATTGTTATCTCGTCGTATATCATCGTGACATGTTTTCGTAAATTTTAGTTTTAATATTAGATTTTCTGTGCTGATTGCTGGCTTTTGTTCTTATTTCGTGGCCCCCTTGTGGCACTTGCTCTTTCTGGGGTTGACCCAGCTGGTTTTGTGTGGCCAGATTTTGGAGCAGCTTCCGAGGATCTACCAAGCTTCCAGCCCAATGGTGGCGACTAGAAGGAACCCGGGCTACGAGTGGGTTTTTTCTATTTTGTTTCGCTCACTCTATTGTAAATTTATTCTTTTGAGGCGTTTAGCCGACGAGCACCTGTTAGCTCGATGCACTTTTACTTTCTGTCTGCCTACGGGCTGTAAACATGATTAACAAATCCTAGGGTTGATCATGTATGACTTAAACTCTTGCTAGTCCTAACATTTTGTACGACTAGCTTCATGATCAGCTGATATGTAATATTTGGGACGCCTTTTATTGTATATTTAATGATCATACATCTTGTAATTATATTACTTGCTTGAGATTGAGACAATAGGCTTGACCTTAAGAGACTGTTGGCTTATAGTAAACCCTCATATCTAGACAGCCGTGACCGTATAGTTGAGATGTATTCTATTTCAATATACGTAGCTGGCTATGTCTGCCCCCGCTCTCCAGTATTCTGGTTCTGGGGCGTGACAATCACCCACAATAAGACCCCTCATAACCCCTCATAATCGGTACTCTAAAAACACCTCATAACCGCTACCCCTATAATTGCCTGTAGAAGCATAGAAAAATCAGAACCATGCCCGGCAAATAACATGCGAATAGGCACATCACTACAGGAATGTCATGTGCATAGCTAATTGGCGCATCCCCTACTAGAAGAAAACCATGCGTGTGCAACCAAACTTGTGCATCCAGGCAGCAAAATCATGCGCCTAAAATTACTACACATTATTAAAAACAAAAGCGCATAAGAGGATTTTTTTATTGATATTCATGATTACATACAATTGAAGTCTATTACATAATTGATTTTTTTATTAATATTCATGATTACATAAAAAATCCATTACGAATTGGACTTGCTTTAATTATTCAAGACATGAGCAAGACTCTCCGTTACCATGTGGATGAGCCGCTGGTAGAACAGAGTTTCGATTGGCAATCAATCCAAACCCTGTATTCAACTTCTTTATCGCACCAGTGGCAGTCGACTTCGTCTCGGGATAGAATGCAGCTAGTATGTCGCACGAACAAGGGTTGCTTCGCCATTATCAGCATATCTCTTTTTCCTTTATCCCCCTGAAAGATACTTGTCATCTGTAACTGCCTGTTTTCAAAATTTAGGGTAAAATGGTCATTTTTGTATTTTTAGGAATTTTAGAAATTTTTATTTAATTATATTGTTATTTGGGGATTTTTAGAGTCGGGTTCGAATTTCAGCTCATTTCGACTTGTATCGGGGATCCGGGGTAGCTTAGACTCTGATCGGAACCCAAACTTAAGTTAGATATGGCCCATAAAATCCCACAAATTAGTCTGGTACCTTTAGACAATTTTTTCGTGACTTAATCGGTCAATTTGCAGATTTTAACTTGGTTTTTTCGACCCCGAAAAATTGTTTAAGTCAATTTTGACCTAGAGGAGGCTTGGAGGGCATTTTGGACATTTGCCAAATGCCCCAAGTCCCCCCTACATGGCCGGCCACAGCAGCAAACACCCCTCCATTCTTCTCATTGCAAGAAAAACTCTCTCTCTCTTCCTTTCTCTCATTCTACAAGGATCCCTTTCCTTCCCCTTTGGATTTTAGGCTCAAAAGTAAGTCAAATTTCTTCCAATCTCTTCCATTTCTCTAGATCTCTCTCTAATCTTGGTGCTAACCCTTGTTTATCTCTTATTTGTGATTTTTATCTAAGTAGAACCTAGCATGGAGGGGTTGGAAGCTTAGATTTGGCTCTTGACCTAAAAAGAACCAATTTGGGGACTTTTCTTTGAGATTCCAACTCCCAAGAGGTAAACCCTAACTCTAACTCTTGTAATTACTCATAATTAATGTTATTTGCATATTAGAGGATACCCGAGGTGTAGGACAACCCATTAGAAGAGGTTTGGAACCCATTGGACTCAATTCGGGACTTTCGGGTTAGGTTTAGTGCCAATTTTAGGAAAAACCCTAAATTGACATGTTTGGATGTTACCCCTAGTCTAATTAGACCTAATTAGGTTAGTTTGGGTGAGATGAGACTAGGTACGTGTCCATATTTGGATACGTGGGATCGTTTTGAGAGAAATCATAAAAATAGGTTTTTTCGGAGTTTTCGGGTTCCAACCACTACAAGAAAATAGGTCTTTTCCAACGTTTATTTCTCCAACATTTTTGTAAACGTTGGCTAAGTTAGCATATAACGACGTATTTAAAAAAACGTTGGTCATGACCGGCATTTGTCTTTAAACGTCGCACAATATACCAACGTTTGTAAACAAACATTGATAATTACCTGCGTTTTTCCTTAAACGTTGAGCAATATACCAACGTTTTTAAACAAAGGTTGACAATTACCTTCATTTGTCTTTAAACGTCGAGAAATATACCAACATTTTTAAAACAAACATTGATAATTACTTGCGTTTTTCTTTAAACGTCGAGCAATATACCAATATTTGACAATTACCTGCGTTTGTCTTTAAACGTCGAGAAATATACCAACATTTTGAAAACAAACGTTGTTAATTACCTGCGTTTTTCTTTAAACGTCGAGCAATATACCAACGTTTTGTGAAGCATGTCACATATTTGGAAACCCTTTTCGACATTTCTTTGACTTTTTTTTTGGGCATTTACACTTATTTGACGTGTGAAGGAATTTTTTTTTTCTAATCCTACATAAATTAGGCAGATTTTGTTTATGGAAATTAAGGTGAACCATTGACTAAATTAAAAAGTCTGCTTTATACATATAGCAAATGACCTCTAGCCTAGTGGTTAAGAGAGATGCATGCGGCCCGAGTGGTAAAGAGTTCGAATCCCAGTGGGAGCGATTCCAGAAACAATTTACCTGGTTCCAAAAAAAAAAACCCAACAGTTTTTGAAAAAATTTGGCCATACAAAACCTAACGTTTGTTTAAAATGGTTAGGAAATCAAAATTCGACGTTTTTGGAAAAAGGTTGGGAAAACTCATCGTTTCAAAAAACGTTGGAAAGTTCTCTTTTGCGACGTTTTTGTGAGAAACTGTTGGAAATATTGTAATCATTATAGAACAATTAATGGCGTTTATAAACGTCGTCTAAACCCTATGCCAACGTTTTGCGTAAATGTTGTAAATTGCCAACTAGAGCAACGACGACGTTTGCAAAAACCGTTGAACAAACGTCGGTAACGCCTATGCCAACGTTTTGCACAGTTTTGCCAATGCTAATAAAATGTTGGAAAAAATCATTTTTCTTGTAGTGAACATACGGGTGACTTTTTGCACCGATACTAGAATCGACAAGCTAGTACTTAGAATAGGTTCTAATCATTATTTAGAAATCGTAGGTAGAGTTTGGGTCGAATCCGGATAGGTTTGGTGTCCGTATCACGCGATATCGCGAATCGGACACCCTGAAGTCACCAAAATGGCCATTTGGCCATTCGGGCCTCGTTTCTCGTTTTCGCTCGCGTGCGCGAGTTAGCTTTCTTGTGTGGGACACGTGTCTAGGCCCTAGAGGGTAGAATTGCAAGATTTGTGTATTCGGATAAGGTTTTGGGTCGTTTAGGAGTATATGTGTGTGTGTGTGTATATGTGTGTGTGTCCACATATATGTGTGTCCATATGTGTGAGTGTGTGTGTGCCCATATATATAGATATCCATATGTGTGTGTGTCTATATATATATGTATAGATTTGTATGTGTGTGTGTGTCTATATATAGATATAGGTATCCATGTGTGTGTGTGTATATATATATATATATATATATATATATATATATATATATATATATATATATATATATACACACACACACATGGATACCTATATCTATATATAGACACACACACACATACAAATCTATACATATATATATAGACACACACACATATGGATATCTATAAAAAATATATATATATATATATATATATAGATATGTATGTGTGTGTGTGTCTATATATAGATATAGGTATCTATGTGTGTGTGTGTGTGTATATATATATATATATATATATATATATATATATATATATATATATATATATATATATATATATATATATATATATGTAGATATGAATGTGTGTGTGAGTGTGATATATATATAAATAGGAGAGGGATATATATATATATATATATATATATATATATATATATATATATATATATATATATATAAAATATATATATAGTGGGATAGAGGAGGAGTTATAGAGAGGAATTAGAGGGAATGCGAGGAAGAGATTGAGGGTGAGAAGAGAAGGAGAGAGTAGAGCATTAGCAGCAGCTAGGGGGGAGTTTGGAGCTGCTGTCCCTCCCTAAACAGCAGTGCAAACAGCAGCAATAGCAGCAGCAAACAACAGTTATAGCAGCAGCAGCACCATTAAGCCCCCCTTTAGCTCCATTTAACCCCCAACAAACCCCCTATATATATACATATATATACCCCTATAAACCTACATATATACTCCTATATATAACCATATATATCCCCCCCTAAGAGGGCCTATGAGTGGGTATGTGGAGTGGGATTAGAGTGGATTAGAGTTTGTGGGTTAGAGCTTAGCAATAGTGAGAAATAGGGAATAGTTGGATAGTGAATGGAAGGGCGAATTTGAGTTCCGAGTGTCGGAACGCGTCCAAATTTGAGATGGGACTTAGATATGTAAATTAGATTTTGTGGGTAGGCTCCTAAGTTAAAATTGGGGTTTCATTGGAGATTAGGAGGAGGGTATCTCAAGATATCATTGAGTATCTTGCAATACTCAAGATAATGAGATTTTTACCCCTTTTGACTTTTAGATATCAAGATACCGTAATACGGTATCGAGATTCTAGGAGAGGGTTTAAATACCATAATAGAGAGTGGAGAAAAGCTTAGGGTGAAGTGGGAAAGCCTAGAGTGGGAGTTAGAAGCTAAAGTGGGATTTTTACCAAGATAATGGGTAAATCAACAACATGGACCGTAAGATGGACTGGATGTCCACATTACCTAGAAAACTTGGTAGGTAATGTTAGTGTAGGTTGGTATCCTACTACCCTAGGAAGCCGGGAGTGGAACTCCTAAGGAGAAGCTACTTGGCCTTAGTATTAGAGTAGAAAGGGTAAACGAGATAAGTTGGAATAATATCCATTTCACAACATATGGGTTTAATACCTTAAGATATAGCTAAAATTAGGTTATTATGGTTGGTAATGGTTAGGAATAGTGGACTTGGACTAGTTTTGACCTTGGTTGACCACGGTTGACTATTTTGACCAAAAGTCAACCGAAAGTCAACCGAAGCCTAAAATTGACTAGAACTTGACCAAACTTGACCAGTTGACCCAAAGTCAACTGTTAGTCAATGTTAGTCAAGTTTGACCTAAAGTTGACCTAGAGTTGACCTAGGGTTGACCAGAGTTGACCTGTTGACCAAAAGTCAACTGTAAGTCAACCGTTGACTTAAATTAACCTAGTTTAATTCCGTTTGACTTGCATTGACCCAATATGACTTTGTTAGGCCTAATATGACTTAGATTGACCCTGTACAATCTAATTTGACCTTGTTTGACCTAGATTGAGTTAGTTTGACGTGTCTTGACCTAGTTTGACTCAGTATAACTTAATTTTACTTCCAAACCATTATATTGATACAGTATTCCATCTATAGGTCCTCGAGGCACTGTTCTTGGACTCAGTCGACTTATCCATCATATCACAGGCGAGTACATTCTCTGATAATATTTCTGTTTTATGATATCGTCTTTGTTTCTAGTATTTAGTGTAGATATCCTTGTTCTCTTGACACATTGTTCACACGGATTGGTATTTGTCTGGATCCCGTCATAAGATGTTATTCCTCTTATATATGGTATGCCTTGTGCAAGTCTTCCTAGTTCCTTGTGCATTGTATAGACAGGATTCCTGCGAAGGCTAGCTACCTTCTTAGAGAATCACGTGTTATGACGTGTCATGACTGGATCCACTATATTAGTCAGGGATAGGGGTGTTAGCGTAGATATGTGATCAATATCCTACAGTATTATATTGTATCATCATTGTATAGTGTTACTCATACACTTACGTATGATTAGCCAGGCCAAACATTGTATCAAGTTCTAAGCCGATCACATGTTGAAACTAGTGCTAAACTCACATAGATATAGTTCCAGATTTTCGTACATGATACATACTGTTTTCTTGTTCTTACTTTCAGTTACAGTCTTGATATACCTTACCATGATTCATGTACACCTTATTTTACCTTGTATATTCTCTCTATCTACTGCTATATTTTTAATATTGTATAACTAGAACTGTTGTTTGAGATTTTGTACTCGTTCCATTCTGACTGGATATGTTGACAAAATATTACAGATGACAGTGAGGAGGATTGCTGTACCTACTACAGTCCGGTTGACGTAGTGGACTTAGACTTGGAGACCTTGGTTCAGCAGGGCTTAGCTCCGCCCGACGAACCTCTAGCTTAGTTTAGTTAGAATAAACATTTTGGACTGGACCTTGTCTCCAGCTTGCTACTTATGTTATTATATTATAATTGGGATTGTATAACCATATTACTTTATGACTCTCTCTCTTTCTCTCGTTGTTGAGCTGGATATTGCACTTGTAGTTTTTATCTATCTAGTTTTCGTGCCATGATTCTTCCTTCTAGATTGTGATTGAGTTTATCAGTATTTCATACTATATTCTTCCGTACGGAGATGACAGGTTATTATATACTGTTTGTTGGCTAGTAGACCTACAGTGTTCTACACCGTTTTTACGGTGTAGGCTGGGCGTGGTCACGCACTTGTGCCCCTACCTAGGGTGCGGGTCGTGACATCATCCCAAGCAATCTTTCTACCCAAAAATTCAATGGCGAACATAGTATTGGGTTAGGTTATTAGTTGGGTTTAAACTAATTATTGGGCTTAGATATAGATTGGGCTAAATATATTGGGTTGAGTTGAATTTTTTTTAAACGATTGGTGTCACTCCCCGTTCCCGGAATGCGTATTCTAATACGTATATTGCCTGAATGTATTTATTTAGTATTTATCATGTAGTATCCTGTATTTAAATTCTTATAACTTCATGTTAATTAATTATTTGCATTTTATTTTTTGCACTTTATTTTTCTGTAATTCTATTATCTGCTCTTTAAATTTTCATGTTAATTAATTAGCTGCTCTTTAATTTTCATGTTAATTTATTTTCTGCAATTTTATTTCTGCAATTATATTTCTGCAATTATATTTCCTGCATTTTAATTCCTGCTTTAGTTTTACTTTCGGGTTAGCCTTGTTGGACCCGTGCAACCCGACCCATAGAACCCGGCCCAACTCCCACCTACCACCATCTTCCTATTTAAAGCTTCCATCTCTTTCTCTCTCCTCATTACTTCATTCTCACCATTACTTCTTCTTCTTCCTCTCATTACTTCTTCACCTAACCGGCAGCAGCAGTAGGCAAGTACAAACTTGCTTCTCAATCACCCATTTTTTTGGTTCATTTTCCTTCCTCTCATGATCCTGAGAGAGATTAGTTCTTAGCATTTTTGATTTCTACGGCTGGTTTTCTCTAGATCTAAGTTATAGTATTTCGGCTGTTCATGGGTTCTTGGACCACCAATATTAGCGTGTATTTCTGGCACTGGAACAAGGCTCC
The DNA here is from genome assembly GCA_029216955.1 of Iris pallida. Taxonomy (NCBI): domain Eukaryota; kingdom Viridiplantae; phylum Streptophyta; class Magnoliopsida; order Asparagales; family Iridaceae; genus Iris; species Iris pallida. The sequence goes on along the minus strand of JANAVB010007399.1, from coordinate 53,821,579 downwards.
ATAGGACTTGGGAGTTTGGGAGATGTTTCACGCACACGTTCTTACGTGTCTGCGTGTATTTTCAGTCACGCACACGTCTTTACGTGTCTGCGTGTATTTTCAGTCACGCACACGTCTTTACGTGTCTGCGTGTATTTTTAGTCATGCTCGTGTTCTTACATGTTAGCGTGTATTTTTAGTCACGCTAACGTTCCCATGAGCGTGCGTATATTTTTAGTCACGCTCGCATTTGCGTGCGTGAATTATTTGTCACGCTCGCGTTGTCTGCGTGTATTTGGGTCACGCTCCTGTCCCTGAGCTTGCGTGCGTGACTTTTCACGATCGCATTGCGCGTGACTTTTGGCGTGCGTGACTTTTCACCCTCACGCTGCGTGTGCATGCGTGAATTATTTATCACGCTCATACGCTCACGCTTGCCAGCGTGTGTCACTTTTCACGCTCACTATTCACGCCCATTTTCCACGCTCACCTCAGCTAGACTTAGCGTGACTTGTTGGTCTTAAGCACAGACTTCTTGCGTGACTTTTGGCCTTAGCATAGATTTATTGGCCTGACTTCTTGACCTGGGTGTTTTAATTGTCTTATAATTATTCATTTAATGATGGCATGATAATTCTTCTATTATATCCTTACGCCTTTTTGCATTAACTTGATAAAATCATGATATGATAATATTGTCAAATAACGATTGTTATGAGGAACGTGCTTGGTGTCATGATTGATCCACGGATACCCAGTATGACTGAAACTTGACCTTGAGAGTTGTAGACTCGACCCATGTAATACTAAATGACTTTCATGCCTTGTCACCATTGATAATGATTGTGACATGGACTAAATATTGATCATGCGTTCCTAGTTGGAACTAAGAGACAGGCTAGTCGTCTTATTGAATGAAATGAATGAGACACGTTCATGTTATGAACTATTGCAATCGACTGGCTGATCCCGAAATATTGACATACATGCACATGCAGGCTTCAATCTATTTATTTATTTATTTATTTATTTATTTATTTATTTATTTTTTACAAAAGAAGCATGTGTACTTTATGGTCAAGGCATGATTATCGTGGTTAGATTTGATTGTTGTATTACGCTATGTAAGACATGCAACCTAACCGCACTGGTATCGTTGTAGAGTTGTGCATATCGTACCCCGTACGAAAGTACTCATTTGAATGACCATGATCCACGGCATGGGACTTCACTCAACGTAGAGACCATTAAGTTAAATAAAATAATGATGGCATGGAGAGAATGGATTCCCGAGTTCTTACATGGCAGCCCCCTTGGGACTATTAAGTGCCCGACGGGCCGGCTGGTTCCCACAGATACTGTAGATCTGTCACACGGGCAGGAAACGATATCTGATTATATTATTGTACATGCTATAACGGCGGGCGTCCCGCTGGGACTCGTCTAACTACATGATTGGCACAATTGATTGATTGGATAGGCTAGCCTTGCTTGCACATAGTAAGAACTGAGGAATCCCTAATTGCATAATTCCAGGATAACTTGGGACTCATAATAGCAAGCCGTAGAATTTGATTGGCCGTTCAAGATGATTTGTTTGTGTACTGTACTACTCTGTTACCTAACTGGGATGATCAGAATGTCAGGACATGACGGGCCAACTTCTGTCCTTGTTTGGTTGGGAGGTTGGTTCGGAGTGTCGTGATGTGATGTGAATCCTAGTAGCAAGCAGAGATCTATTATTATATTCTTTTACTTACTGGTGTATGTCCTTCATATCGTCCTTCCTTGTGGTACTTGCTATTAGAGGTCTAACCTCTCTGGTTTTGCATGGCCAGATTTAGAGCCAGTTCTCGAGGATCCAGCGTACTTCTACCTCCAAGATGGTCAATACTAGAGGCATGATTGCAGGAGGACTCGAGTGGGTTCCTTACTTCACCACTCGTTTTGTTATTTACCTTTATACTTAGCCGTTTGGCACCGACATGTTAGTCGGATTGTCTTGTACTTACTTTTACATGATTGTAATTAAGTCAGACTGCAGCTGATAACAATTGTGTATACTTGCTATATCATCTGGCTATATTTTGTAAAGTCAGATCTCAAGAACATTTTGACTGAGCGTTTGGGACGCCTTACTGCTTTACCTTACATGTTCTATATTTCTGTTTCTTGTTTGAATGATTGAGACAATAGATGCGTAATGACCATAGCAAGACTTTTATGTAGTATGCACCCCCTCGTCTGGTTAGACAGCATTGATCGTATTATACGGTATTCATCTACCCGTAATACGTAGCTGGCTGAGTCACTCCCCCGCTCTCCAATATTCTGGTTCTGGGGCGTGACAAGGTTTTAGTGGTGGCCCATGCAGGTCTGATTTCAGACTTGTGGGGTGTTTTGATTTATAGGATGTCTCAATCACACATGTTTCCCCTTGATCTCCTGATTCGTTATTCTCAACTCTTGCTTGACATTCCGATACCCTTTGACTTCATTGATCCTTCATGTCCGGTCGTTTGATTGTTCTCTTGTCCCTTTTCTTAGGGGTACCTCGTCCGTACCTATCAGAGCTGGACAACCACAGGAGCAACATGGACTACCTGACCCTGTTGGTCAGCAACAAGGGCCAGTACTGACTCAAGAGGCTACCCAGGAAGAAGTGATAGTGGAACCAGCGGCTGGATCGCAGTATCCGGATGTTCCACCACCACCGACGGTTCCACCTACCCAAGTGGACACACCAGCCCTTCTGGAGATCATGAGAGGGATGATGGCTACTCAGCAACAACAGATGTTGGCCCAGCAGCGCATGCACACTCAGCTACAAGAGCAGAATGTGTTGCTCAACCAAGGATTGCAGACGGCTTTGGAAAGAGGAGTGAGGGCTGATTCAGGAGCATCAGCCAGGTTTTGCAAGTACAACCCCCGCCGTTTCGAGGGCACGGAAGATGCCATTTCAGCAGATGCATGGCTTAAGGATATGGAGGCTATTCTGACAGCGGCTAAGGTACCGGCAGAAGAACGTGTGGATCTAGTGAAGTTGTTACTTCAGGATCTCGCACGTGATTGGTGGGAATCAGAGGAAGTGGGCATTAGATGTCATGTGGCTTGGGACGATTTCACTACAAGGTTCAAGACAAAGTACTATGGAGTTGTGGCACAGTTTGAGCTTCAACAGAAGTTTATCAACCTCAGGCAGACCGGCAAGACTGTAGATGCTTATGCAGCAGAATTCTGCAGATTGAGTAGATTTGCCCCAGAGATGGTAGCAACAGAGCGCCAGAGGGCCATGAGGTTTCAGCAAGGGTTTCATCTTGAACTCTTGCAATTGATAGAGGGGCACAATTACCAGACTTTTGATGAGATATTGACGGTGACTCGAAGGCATGAGATCACCATTCAGAGGCTTGCGGCAAGGACTGGGGGTCAGAAGAGATCCCACAGTCAGATTGAAGGAGGAGGGGGAACAGCGCCCCGAACAACAGCACCATCCACTGGCATTCGTATCCACGATGTGGCGATACGAGGACCAGCACCACCCAGACAGCAGCAACAGCAACAAAGGAAGAACCAGCAACCCCCGACGGGCTGCACTTATTGTGGGAAGATGGGGCACACTAGAGATGTGTGTCGGACATTGAATGGACTGTGTTTGATATGTGGAAACCCAGATCATCGGGTTACCACGTGTCCCATGAATTCGAGGTCAGGAGGACCAGGACAGCAGTTTCCTGCTATGCCAGCACCAGGGGCAGGGCAGTATCGAGGACCAGCATTGGCAGTGAGGCCGTTGGCGCAGCGTCCGTTAGTATCACAGGCTCAGATGTTTCGGCAGCAGGGGCCGCCGATGCAGCAACACCAGCATAGACCACCCCAGCATCATCAGGGAAGGGGCCAGCAGCAGCACCAGGCTAGACCGCAACATGGGAACCAGCAAGGAGGTCGAGGGCAGGCATTCACACTGTCCTTGGAGGAGGCATTGGCATCGGGAGATGTTGTAGCAGGTAACATTCTCGTCGCCTCATATCCCGTAGTAGCATTGTTTGATTCGGGAGCATCCCATTCATTTATATCTGCACAATTTGCGACACGACTAGGAATGAAGTTCGAGGCATTGCCAGGGAGGTTGAATATACTCACTGGTAATGGGCTCGTAGGGGTTAGTAGAGTTATTCTAGCGTGTAGCGTTGTAGTTTGCGGGCATTCCTTACCCGTCCGGTTGATAGAATTTTCTGTTGGAAATTTCGACGTTATCTTAGGCATGGACTGGCTGAAAGACAGTCATGCGACAATAGATTGTCGTAGTGGAAGTGTATCTTTTGATATTCCAGGCATGGAGAGGTTCACCTTGGTCAGGTCAGAGGCAACTCAGGAAGAGCAGGGAGTAGTAACAGCAATGAAAGAAGTTCAGATTCCGAAGGTAGTTGAAGAATTTCTAGACGTATTTCCCGAAGAACTTCCCGGTCTTCCACCGGTTAGAGATATTGAGTTCAGTATAGAATTGGCACCAGGAACTGAACCGATATCAGATCGAGTTTACAGAATGACGGATTCAGAGCAAGCCAAGGTATATCAGCACATAGAGGAATTGAAGGAGAAGAAGTTTATCCAAGCTAGTATATCACCATGGGCAGCGCCAGTGGTACTTGTAGGGAAGAAGGATGGGTCATCCAGATTATGCATCGATTACAGGAAGCTTAACGCGACGACAGTAAAGAACAAGTACCCATTACCCAGGATCGACGACTTATTTGATCAGTTGAGCAAGGCTAGAGTTTTCTCCAAGATAGATCTTCGTTCAGGGTATCATCAGGTGAGGGTTAGGAAGAAAGATATTCCCAAGACAGCATTCAGGTCGAAGTATGGACATTATGAGTTTTTAGTAATGCCGTTTGGTTTGACCAATGCTCCAGCTATCTTCATGGATTTGATGGACCGCATCTTTATGCCGTACTTAGATCAGTTTGTCGTAGTATTTCTCGACGACATTCTTGTGTACTCTGCTAGTGAAGAGGAGCATGAAGACCACCTCAGGAAAGTGTTGCAGATTCTAAGAGAGAACCAGTTGTATGCCAAGCTCAGCAAGTGTGAGTTCTGGACGGATCACATTTCATTTTTGGGTCATATTGTATCAGGAGCTGGAGTAGCAGTGGATCCCAAGAAGGTAGAAGCAGTAGAGAGTTGGCCAGTACCCAAGACCGTAGCTGACGTACGGAGTTTCTTAGGATTGGCAGGATATTACAGAAGGTTTGTGTCAGATTTTGCAAGGCTTTCAGCGCCCATGACCCGCTTGACACGGAAGGATGTGCCATTCGTTTGGTCGGCAGAATGCCAGGCATCATTTGAGAATCTGAAGCAGAAGTTGATATCAGCGCCCATTCTTACATTGCCAGTTGGACCCGGAGGTTTTACAGTATATTGTGATGCGTCAGGTAAAGGACTTGGATGTGTCCTTATGCAACATGGGAAGGTGATAGCATATGCATCTAGGCAGCTTCGGGACCACGAGAAGAATTACCCAACCCATGATCTGGAATTGGCGGCAGTAGTGTTTGCTCTGAAGCTATGGAGGCATTACTTATATGGTGACCGAGTGGAGATGTACACAGATCACAAAAGTCTGAAGTACATCTTTACTCAGAAGGAGCTGAACATGAGGCAGAGAAGATGGTTGGAATTGATCAAGGATTATGACGTGGAGCTTCAGTATCATCCAGGCAAGGCGAATGTAGTAGCAGACGCTCTTAGCAGGAGAGGCGGCACATTTATGTTGACAACACAGAAGCATATCTTAGAAGACCTTCAGGAGATGGGCATCGAAGTTATACTTCCTAGTGATGTAGGAGTTCTAACTAGTCTACAAGTTCAATCTGACTTGGTAGATAGGATCAAGGCAGCTCAGGCACAGGACCCAAGGATTCAGAAGCTTAGGGCAGAATGTGAGTCAGGACTCAGAAAGGAGATGCAAATTCATGAAGATGGTACGCTTAGGTTTGGATCACGTCTATGTGTACCTAGTGGAGATATCAGACAGGAAGTTATGACAGAAGCTCACAGTTCCCAGTATTCTATTCACCCTGGAGGGACCAAGATGTACCAAGATATCAAGCAGCATTTTTGGTAGAACGGGATGAAGAGGGAGATAGCTAGATTCGTTTCCCGTTGCTTGGTATGTCAGCAAGTGAAGGCAGAACAGCAGAGGCCAGCTGGGTTATTACAACCGCTTCCTATTCCGGAATGGAAGTGGGAACACATCACAATGGACTTTGTGACCGGTTTACCGAGATCACCAAGTGGTAAGGATGCTATTTGGGTAATAGTAGATCGGCTTACGAAGGTAGCACATTTTCTTCCTTTCAGAGTAGGGCAATCTACAGAAAAGTTGGCAGAGTTGTATATGCAACAGATAGTCAGGCAGCATGGAGTTCCTGTCAGTATTGTGTCGGATCGAGATACCCGTTTCATATCACATTTCTGGAAGAGCTTACATCATAGTCTGGGTACCAAGTTAAGATTTAGCACGGCTTACCATTCGCAGACGGACGGGCAATCAGAAAGGACAATCCAAACTTTAGAAGATATGTTGCGAGCTTGCACTCTGGATTTTGGAGGGTCTTGGGAAAGTCACCTTCACTTGGTCGAGTTCTCATACAATAACAGTTATCAAGCCAGTATCCAGATGGCGCCATTTGAAGCACTATATGGTAAGAAGTGCAGATCACCACTTGCATGGGATGATATCGGAGAGAGGAAAATGTTAGGCCCAGAAATGATTGTTCAGACGGTTGAAGTGGTTAAGGGAATTAGAGAGCGACTTCGTGTTGCGCAGGATCGGCATCGTCATTGGGCGGACCAGCATCGTAGGCCGTTAGAGTTCTCTGTTGGGGACCACGTATTCTGGCGGATCTTACCTACTCGTGGGGTCATTAGATTTGGCGTTCGCGGGAAATTGAGTCCACGGTACGTGGGCCCATTCGTTATTCTTGATCGGATAGGCGATGTTGCTTATCGTTTATCCCTCCCACCTTCGTTACGAGAGGTGCATGACGTGTTTCATGTATCTCAATTACGTAGGTATGTATCAGACCCAAGCCATGTCCTCGATCGTTCTGAGCTGGTTGTTGGTACCAACCTGTCTTACGAGGAACAGCCTGTGTCCATTTTGGACCGAAGAGAGAAGATACTCAAGAACCGAACAATTAGTCTTGTCCGTGTTGCTTGGGGTCATCACTCCTTGGGAGAGTCAACGTGGGAACGTGAGGATGATATCCGATCACGGTATCCACACCTGTTTGACTCACAAGGTATATCTTTTTCTGTGTACCTTGATTGTCTTGATTCCTCATGCTTAACCCCTTATGGGTAGAATTGCTAGATAACGTAGATTGTTAAATATGGATATGTTACTTGCTATGGACATTGTAAAATGATTGCTTTATTAAATTGCTTGTACTTAGATTAGTTTAGCCCCGATGTTTCCATCTTGCTTGAATTTGAAATTCCGAGGACGGAATTTTTTCAAGGAGGGTAGAGATGTCACTCCCCGTTCCCGGAATGCGTATTCTAATACGTATATTGCCTGAATGTATTTATTTAGTATTTATCATGTAGTATCCTGTATTTAAATTCCTATAACTTCATGTTAATTAATTATTTGCATTTTATTTTCTGCACTTTATTTTTCTGTAATTCTATTATCTGCTCTTTAAATTTTCATGTTAATTAATTAGCTGCTCTTTAATTTTTATGTTAATTTATTTTCTGCAATTTTATTTCTGCAATTATATTTCTGCAATTTTATTTCCTGTATTTTAATTCCTGCTTTAGTTTTACTTTCGGGTTAGCCTTGTTGGACCCGTGCAACCCGACCCATAGAACCCGGCCCAACTCCCACCTACCACCATCTTCCTATTTAAAGCTTCCATCTCTTTCTCTCTCCTCATTACTTCATTCTCACCATTACTTCTTCTTCTTCCTCTCATTACTTCTTCACCTAACCGGCAGCAGCAGTAGGCAAGTGCAAACTTGCTTCTCAATCACCCATTTTTTTGGTTCATTTCCCTTCCTCTCATGATCCTGAGAGAGATTAGTTCTTAGCATTTTTGATTTCTACGGCTGGTTTTCTCTAGATCTAAGTTATAGTATTTCGGCTGTTCATGGGTTCTTGGACCACCAATATTAGCGTGTATTTCTGGCACTGGAACAAGGCTCCATAGGACTTGGGAGTTTGGGAGATGTTTCACGCACACGTTCTTACGTGTCTGCGTGTATTTTCAGTCACGCACACGTCTTTACGTGTCTGCTTGTATTTTTAGTCATGCTCGTGTTCTTACATGTTAGCGTGTATTTTTAGTCACGCTAACGTTCCCATGAGCATGTGTGTATTTTTAGTCACGCTCGCATTTGCGTGCGTGAATTATTTGTCACGCTCGCGTTGTCTGCGTGTATTTGGGTCACGCTCCTGTCCCTGAGCTTGCGTGCGTGACTTTTCACGATCGCATTGCGCGTGACTTTTGGCGTGCGTGACTTTTCACCCTCACACTGCGTGTGCATGCGTGAATTATTTATCACGCTCATACGCTCACGCTTGCCAGCGTGTGTCACTTTTCACGCTCACTATTCACGCCCATTTTCCACGCTCACCTCAGCTAGACTTAGCGTGACTTGTTGGTCTTAAGCACAGACTTCTTGCGTGACTTTTGGCCTTAGCATAGATTTATTGGCGTGACTTCTTGACCTGGGTGTTTTAATTGTCATATAATTATTCATTTAATGATGGCATGATAATTCTTCTATTATATCCTTACGCCTTTTTGCATTAACTTGATAAAATCATGATATGATAATATTGTCAAATAACGATTGTTATGAGGAACGTGCTTGGTGTCATGATTGATCCACGGATACCCAGTATGACTGGAACTTGACCTTGAGAGTTGTAGACTCGACCCATGTAATACTAAATGACTTTCATGCCTTGTCACCATTGATAATGATTGTGACATGGACTAAATATTGATCATGCGTTCCTAGTTGGAACTAAGAGACTGGCTAGTCGTCTTATTGAATGAAATGAATGAGACACGTTCATGTTATGAACTATTGCAATCGACTGCCTGATCCCGAAATATTGACATACATGCACATGCAGGCTTCAATCTATTTATTTATTTATTTATTTATTTTCTACAAAAGAAGCGTGTGTACTTTATGGTCAAGGCATGATTACCGTGGTTAGATTTGATTGTTGCATTACGCTATGTAAGACCTCCAAGATGGTCAATACTAGAGGCATGATTGCAGGAGGACTCGAGTGGGTTCCTTACTTCACCACTTGTTTTGTTATTTACCTTTATACTTAGCCGTTTGGCACCGACATGTTAGTCGGATTGTCTTGTACTTACTTTTACATGATTGTAATTAAGTCAGACTGCAGCTGATAACAATTGTGTATACTTGCTATATCATCTGGCTATATTTTGTAAAGCCAGATCTCAAGAACATTTTGACTGAGCGTTTGGGACGCCTTACTGCTTTACCTTACATGTTCTATATTTTTGTTTCTTGTTTGAATGATTGAGACAATAGATGCGTAATGACCATAGCAAGACTTTTATGTAGTATGCACCCCCTCGTCTGGTTAGACAGCATTTATCGTATTATACGGTATTCATCTACCCGTAATACGTAGCTGGCTGAGTCACTCCCCCGCTCTCCAATATTCTGGTTCTGGGGCGTGACAATTGGGTTGGGCTATATCCATGGGTATTAATGTGTGTAAACTATTTTTGGCTTATAATAGCAATTTTTATAACAAAATATATTTCTAATAGGTTTACTTATTTTTAATGATTTTAAATAAATGTTTCTATATAACTTTTTAATAGAGTAATAATTCTTTTAAGTGTTTAGGAATAACTAAAATCAATCTACTATTGGTAAATAGTTTTTCTAAATAATATACAGACTTGTATTTTTGGGCTTTAAATATAAAAAATTTGGGTAGATTTTATAAAAAGTATGGGCTTCTTATATTAATGGTATATATATTCTTGGGCTTTATATATAAATAAAAAATTTGTAAGGATTTCTTTTTCCTAAATCAAATTCTTTTTTATTAGATTGTTTCCGATCATGGCTAATCAAATATTTTCTATCTTCTTGCGAACCCGGACTTCTTCATATCAACCTTGGCAATTCGAACTAATTGGGACCTTATCAGATCGTCACACCACCCTCAGGTAAGGTACCTTGTCATTATTTTTATTTACTTAGCTCACCATTTTTTTTTAATTAATTTATTTATTTATTTTTTTTTTGTAATATAAAATTGTTCTTCAAATTGTATGTAGATGCAAATTACTATTTAGTTTTGTTTTTCGTTACTTATTTATTTCTATGCACATTTGACCTAGATTTAAGACACCATCTTTCGTTTGTGCCACATTCATTGGCCTTGACGTATGTGTGCCACGAAATTATAAGTTGCATATAGCTTCGGACTTGCGTACCGACCGTACATCAGTGCGTATAGGCCGTGCGAAAGGATTAATTGCTAATAGTATTTGCATGATTAGTTTGACTTAATAGTTAGTAGAGGTTATATGTGTTGTGGATGCAACATAGATAGACATAGGGGGGAGAAGAACAGTTCTTTAGCGTATGGGCTAATGCACATTACCTTTTTGTGACCGTACGCTATGCCGGAGATACAGGTTGATGAACCTATGATTACTGATGGCCTCTAACGTTCGAAGAAACGTTATGCTTTGAGGCCCCTTGTACCCAAGAGGGGACTATGCCAATCGTATTTTAGCTAGAGAGCCCACGCGTTAGAGGTTTGTTCTTAAAAGTGAATGTTTCACTTATGTAACGCCCCATTCCCAAAATACGAAGGACTAAGTACGTAAATATGCCAGCCATATAATAAATATACGTAAGCTGTAAATGCAGTATAATCATGGCTAACTAACCTCATCCATAATAAAAGAATAAAGATTTTATAGAATCAAATAAGAAAATTTTTATTGTACAAGTTGTTGGGTGAAGACAAATCTACTACCAACCATTTTAAATGAGAAAAAAAATACATGGTAATGAAAGAATTTGTCACAACAGCAAAAGGACGATCCAGGAGCAAGTCATCTTCGATATAAAGGAGAAGATCACGGCCTTGGCTAGAATACCTGCGAAAAGTTACAAAAAACACACGTAGAGAAATAACCAGGTCCTCAGTGGGACGTAACAAGATACATATAAACATGCCATATGAACTGAATATAAAATATGTCACAAAGTCACAAGTTAAAGTAAAAAAGTCCATATCATAACAAGGCCCAGTATGTCACGACCCGCACCCAGATATTCGGGCACGAGTACGTGGGCCACGTCCAGCCTATGCCACAGTATCGACGGTAGAACGCTGTCAAGTACCCAATAAAACATCTCAACAGTTGATAAGATCCACTAAACCAACTGTACTCAAATAACATACAACTAAGGAAGATATAAAAGAAAGACAACAATCGAATCTATAAAATGATCATACATTCAAGAAATGTATCGGAGACATATCCGATGAATAAGACATACATCTAGATAAATAATATGGCCTAGAGCTCTTCTGAGGTCTACTCACGATCAAAGGTACTTCGAGATATGTCATCATGAAGTCCAGGGTAAGGGGCATAACATTACCTAAAAAATAGTTATCCAGTCAGGAATGAAGCAAAGTACATAACTCTGAAAGTAGTTTTATTACATGGTAGAAAATATATAACTTACAATAGAAGAATATACATGATGTACTAGAATAAAATACAGAGAAATAATATCATGAACATATAAGGAAACTGTAGCACCCAGTTTCCTAAATGAGGGTAATTTTGAAATTTTGTGTTTATAATTATTTTAATAATGATATTTAATTCATGATATGATTTTTGGTGATTTTAAATTATTTTAAAATTATTTAAATCAATGACTTGTGGTTTTGACGTTTTGCTAGTGAAATCCTAGAGACTGTTTGACCTAGAGCCTAACCATGTGATTATGATATTTTAATGTCATTTTTGGCCTAAGGATATTTTTGCATTTAACCTCTTTAAATTATTTTGATATTATTCTATTATTTATGATATTGTTTTGGGGTTATTTGAGTCGGGTTCGAATTTTAACTCAATTCGACTTGAAACGGGGACCCGGGAGTAGTTTGACTCTAGTGGGACCCACACACTAGTTAGACATGGCCCACATGATATTAATTTTAGTCCACATGATAGAAATATTTTAGTTAGAGGTTAGACTAATTATTATGGATAAGGTTAGTGTGATTAGAGACTTTAGAATGACTAATTTAGCCCCAACCAATTAGCCATTTCATAATACTCATAGAATAGGTTAGTGGGGGCATTTTGGACCATACCATAATAGGACAAATAGCCCCATATGGCCAGCCACTTTGGGAGAGGATAGGCTCAAGTTTATTTCATTATTCTCATCCACACACTCTCTCTTGTTCTTCCCCAAATTCCTAGAGAGCAATTCCTAGCAATTTCTCCACCAAATCCTTCCATTTCGCCACCAAATCTTCTTCTTTCCTTCTCCATTCTAGCCAAGGAGGAAGCTACCCAAGTTTGGGAGGATTCGGAGCTCGTTCGTGTCCTTTTGGAATCTCTACGTGTCGGTGTCGCTCCGGGAAGGCTTTTCTTCGATTCGATCTACCGGGAGGTATAAATCCCTTCTCCTTTTCATTTCCTCATACATATAGGTCTATTTTGAACCCATAGGAATGACCCCATAGTTGTATCTCTATTTGTGTCCATTTCGTGTCCATTTGGAGGTCATAGGAGTGTCCTTTGTGTTGTGGTTGTGTCCGTGTGGGAAAATCCCAAATTTGGACACACTATGTGTTGTTGTTATGTATGAATGAATTATTACATGTTTAATCTCATATTTTTGTATTGGAGATGTGTTCTATAGTGTCTCATATATACATATTAGTGTAGAGAGTGAGTTCTTGATATATTATGTTATATACTTGTGTTCTTTTGTCTCAAACTACCTAAATCCGTCATAATTTTATCCACGTTTTTAATTTCAGTCATAACTTAGAAATGTCATAACTTCTAGCTCAAAGCTCGGTTTAATCTTCCGTTTTTTTTAAAAGAAGCGTATTGAAGTTAGCTTTCCAAAAACATGTATTAATAGGCCTAATTCTTTCTATAAATTTCTAGAGAATTATTTGAGTGTCAGCTGTATGAAAGACAAACGCGTTCTCGGTGTTTTTGCGATTCCGGGAGTTTCCGGAAACGAAAACGCGATCCGTTTGAAGTTTCGGAAAGCTAACACATAGATATATAACATACTTTAATCCTAGATTTTAATTCATGCTGAGATGGTACAGTATTAATTATTAGTAGGAGTTACTATGCGGCATATGTATTTTGTGCACCCTTGTGTGTAATATAATGTTCTATTTGATTTTAACCCATGTTAATGTATATACATTATGTAATTAAATAGAGAATGCAAGCATGAGTAAATGATTAAATAAATGATGTATGAGGTGTAAGTATCCTATCTAATGTAAGCATGTATAAGTATGGCTTGTAATAAATATGTAGGTTCCATAGTATGTAATGTATGGTGCATATAGTAGTACAAGAGAATAAATGAATGATGAATGAATGCAAGCATGAATGTAATGTAATAATAGATGTAATGTATGCAATATACAAGTTAATGAGATGTAATATTCTATGTTAACACAAATCATATATTATCTCATGTACCCCTTACACTATGTTGACACTATCACACTTGACACTTTGTTCACTTACACATTGACACTCTTTGATATGTATATACTATGTATGCCCATTTAACCCTCACTTGTCCCTTTGCCATGTTCACATACACACACATAGCCTCTTAAATAAGTATTTATGAATACAGTTAACTTAGCTATGTATGTATATTATATCAATGTTAGCATATTGTGTTGTAATATCTATGTTTATATAACCATTTGAAATGCCATGATTATAGACCTAATGTTGAATACCAATATATGCATGTGTATATATGTGTAGACATATATAGCTTAAAGTAATAGATTACCTAGTGTATATCCAATGTGAATTCTTGCCTATTTGAGTATTGAATAATTGCATGCTATATAGAGTTGGGTGTATATTGGCTTGTATAGCCTTGTATTGATGTGTGCTTGCTAGGATAGTCTTGGTTAGGCCTAGTAAGACTTGCTGGGTTAGGACATGACCTAGTTTGACCTAGTTTGACTAGTGCAGTTGACCAGAGTTGACCAAGGGTTGACTTTGGCCTAGTTTGACCTAGATTCATGTAGAATGTATTATATTGCTTTATATTACCCTTCTGGATATATTGTGACCTGTGATGTTCTAATTAGGAGCCAGACACCTCTCCTCGGACAACATCTTTACCTTGGACATTCAGATATCAGGCGAGTACATTCTCTGATTATTTCATATCCTGCTTAGAATTATTTCCTGCATTAAATTATTTTACTTGATACTGTCACGTTGGTCACACGGATTAGTACTATATGGATTCCTTCTTGAGATGTTATCCCTTCAGGGAGCATCGGGTACTCTATGTTCTGTGCGTTTCACTTACATAGCGTATCATATGCTTCTTTAGTTCTTTGATCACTTGTGACATATACTCATATATCACAGAGTCTTCTTTGAATCCTTATCCCATTTATTGGGTCTATCAGAATCCCTATTTTTGGGACTGCTATGTATCACCTTCGGGGTCTATTACCTTCGGGATCTATTACCTTCGGGGTCTATCACCTTCGGGGTCTATCACCTTCGGGGTCTATTACCTTCGGGGTCTATCACCTTCGGGGTCTACTACCCTTCGGGGGCTGTTACATAGAATCATAACATAACCTGTTTGGATTCTTGTATATTAGTTGGGGGTACGGGAGAGTATAAATAGCCATGTGAACAATTTCCAAAGTAGAATAGCCATGTACGCCTCTTTAGTATAGCCATGTACAATCAAGCCGTTCACATGTCGACTTTGTGCTCTAAATCACTAGTCACTGGTAGCTCTTTACTTATAGTAGATATTTCTATTACAGTTCTCTCTCCATGTTTACATACTACATTTCTTCAGTATCTATATCTTACTTTACTGTATGATTATATTTTCTAACCTGCTATGAACTATTGAGATGTATTGTGCTCGCTCCCGTCCTGACTGGACCTGTTGATAAATTTTACAGATGGCCTGGGATTGCCTGCTAGCCTAGAGGAGACACAGTAGAGGTTGTTTAGATAGTTATTTCATTTTGTCTGGAGCTGTATTTACTTGTGGATTACTGTATTTGAGTTTTGAGATGTATTTCTGGGTTTATGTATCTTAGACACTTAGACTTCTATCTCTCTGTATTTATTTTGGATTTCATATTTTATCTATCTTTATCAAGCTCTACCTTAGATGTGATTGAGATTGTATCTGCTATGTCACCCCCATTCGGGGAGTATAAACTGTTTAGTCTTATACTGTTAGATGCATTGAGACCTAGGACAGCGTTCTACCGCCGATACTGCGGCGTAGGCTGGGCGTTGTTACGTTCTCGTGCCCTAACTCTAGGGTGCGGGTCGTGACTCATTTTTAGTGGTGGCCCATGCAGGTCGAGTTTGTGTAGTGGTATTCGAGCTAGAGTACCACTACAGCCTGCAGTAGGAATAGAATATATTTTTGAAGGTACTCAATCACAGTTAGGACCCTTGAGAGATTCTCGGGGCGACCCTTGAGAATCTTATTTTAACTTCGATTTGAGAACTCTTTTTTTCCTTGATTTGATTTATTTTTACTTACTGTTGTTAAATTTGATTTTGATGGATTATGGTTGAATTTGAGTTGTATTCATTGATTTTGATGAATGATTGTCGAATTTTGAATCTTGATGATAGCTGTTGCATCCGAGTTATATTTTGATGGATTTTTGTTCATTTTGAATTTTGAAGTTCGTTGATAAATTTGATTTGATTTATGGGTATTCATTGTTGATTTAATTTAATTTTTTTTGACAAGATGAAATTATATGGGCTAGGTCATCTATGTTATGGAATCTAGTCTTCTATAGTCACATTAGCCAGCATGGTGAGGACATATAGTCTGACTCTGGATATATTTTTCGGGTGTGGAAATTTAAGGTTTTTGCAGCCAAGCTAGCGGCACCGCGAAAATGTTAAATACCACGATTCTAGAGGTATGTGCATAAGTCAAGGACTCTGTGATTATCGTAGCCTTGCTTACTAGTATGACGAGGATTTAGTGTACCATGATTTTGGACAGACGAAATATATCCAGAGTCCTCTCGGAATGCTGGTTACAGAGTCACCCGAAAATGAAAATATATCCAAGTCATTGTAAGCTAGCAACATTGGATTTTCATTTTGCTAGCTTACAATGACTTAGTTCTCATGATGAGCAACAAAAGAGAATGTTATTGCTAGCTTACAATCTCAAGTGCAGTAGAAAAAAAATTTAAAACCTTACAAATTGAACTGGACATTTTAGCCAATTAATTATTTCTCCAACCGTAATATCTTCAAACTTTCCGTCTCTGTCGAACATCTTACTGCTGTCAAAAATTTATCAACAATAATATTATAAGCTTCAGAACATTTATGTTAAGGTCAAAAACTACAAAAGAAAAGTACATAACCAATATGACATAATGGCAGATGGGTCGACTATGCTTCTCAAAACCTCCAAATGAAGGAGCAAGGTATGGTACCTTCAAAGAATCAATAAACATCATAGTAGACCTCAAGCCTCTACTTAATTGCATAACACATTGCGACCCACATTATTATAATCTTTACAATATCATGTATCAACAATAGCAGTAAAAGATGTCAATGGAAGTATAGTAAAGAATGACGATTGCAAAATATGGCTCACCTCACAACTGACCACACCACCGAAACCAATCATTTATCGATTGAAAATGTGATGCTCCGGATGACTTGGCAGAACTGGATAATATACGCGTATAATCTAGCAATACAATAGCAGCATAGTCATAAAACTAGAATAGGGAATGATAGTCATGGCACTGTCAAGTATATAAGTCATACTGACCATTCATTTTAGAGAAAGATGAAGCGAATAATTAACTCCAAGTCACTCATCTTTCATTGTGCTCCCTTTGATGCAGAAATGAAGTAACTAACAAGTACTGACACCTATATCAGTAGATTCAAGCTCGGATCACTGCAGACCGAGTAGACGTAATCATTAGATTTCAACAAGTAACATAATTTATTGAACACTTAACGAATGGAAGGCATGAAAAATAGTAGAACATGACTAGTATCATGCAAAGTAATAAGAACTTTCTTGACTCTAGAGTTCTTCCATTGGGAACTACTAGGAAAAATGTCTGTTGTGGACATATTTTCTAGTTTAGCTAGATGTGTACACTTTGTACTTGATAGAGGACCTATCAATGAGATAGAGCCAATATTCCACGAATATTAACACATGTAAGGATAAGTATACTATACCGATATGAGACCCATAGATACCTGGTAGGTATAAAGCTTCACATATATTAGTGGCATTTGTGAGTTCATCTTGTTGTAGTGTTTGATCACACGGTGGAGAGTCTCAGGTACATATTCAAGAACCAAATTCAGGTATAGTTCATCTTTTCAGTCGTTGAAAAGAAGCAATGTTTCGAGGCGTAACGTTGGGATGGTCAAGAAGACGCATGGTTTGCACCTCCCTGTTCTTGTACCTTTTGTCTTGAAGAACCTTCTTTATTGCTATTGTCTCACCAGTCTCTAGACACTTTGCCTGAATAACAATGAGATCTATAATATTAGAGCCACAAATAGCAGTAAGAATTATAAACAAAACAAAACAAATATTATAGACTACTATAACAATATATATGTATGTATCTATATATATATACATATTAGAGACTCATATACCAATTTTATGACTAAGCAAGTTCATGTGCAAATTTGCCTACATGGTAGAGTCAAAAGGCAAATAAACAAGTGTAGTTACAACAATATCTCGCCTAATCAACTATAATCTAGCCATTGTTCAACTCAAGCAATTCAACTAACCTGGAGCACAATTCCAAAAGATCCCTGTCCCACGACACACTCAGCCATGTAGCTTATAGTCTGCAAACAGAAAAAAAAGTGTTCCATTGATAAGCAGTGTTCAATTTGTAGAAGATAGCACACACACAAAAAAGTAAGCTAATGTAAACGAATAAGAATCCAAGTAGAAACTAATAGCGCTTCCTTAACATATAGAAACCTTGCAATTTTTTTGAAAACTAGATCACTGAATGAGTGGTGAAAGATAAGACCAACAAATAATACTCATTGTAAGTGTATTAACAAACGATGCCCGTTAATATTCACCTGAGACATTGCTTTTTTTCAACGACTGAAAAAGATGAACTATACCTGAATTTGGTACTTGAATATGTACCTGAGACTGTCCACCGTGTGATCAAACACTACAATAAGATGCATGAACCAGCGAATGCCACTAATATATGTGAAGCTTTATACCTACCGGGTATCTATGGGTCTTATTGTTCTTTCTTCAAAATATTTTATACTATTTCATAATAGATTTGTTATGTAAGTATACATCTAAAATTAAGGTCAGAAAAAAAATAGACAAAAGACTAACGCACGTGCGCCACTTACGCGACTTCCAATCTATATAATAAGAATCTTCCCCAATCTTTAGTGCTGGTATTTCTAGACCCCTGAAGTAAAAAAATATGAATGCTTGTTTGGTTGCAAATACAGTGTAGAGAAGGAAAAGAAGATGAATTCAATGTATTTTTACCATTATGAGACCTCCCAACTCCAACATTAGCTTTGCAACAAATCAAATGGTCAATTGTTTTGGCTAAATCCAATCACAGTAAAAATTGCTTACCATGCAAGTCTTACACTATTTGGCATACATAAAAATTATAAAAAAAAGGCTCTCTCCCACCCTGACATGCCTCTTCTACACACATTGGTGTTTTTTATGTCGACAGAACTAAAAATTGCAAATGGCACCAATGAAACAATATGACAAGGTGTTAGTAGCCCTCAAAGGATTTCAATGACTGCAGTTATCTTTCTTTTTTGTTGTATTAGGCACTAACTAGGTAATGATGATAATGAAAAATATGAGCATGTTTTTTGCAATATATGGCAGCACGTATCAAGTACTAGGATAACGTGTTTTTGGTTTATTCAAAATAGGCATAGAAAACAACAGCCAACGCCTATTGCAGCTATAGTAACAGTTTACACGTCTAATTCATCCAAGGTATATATGTTTTGAAACTTGTGTGATAGTACAAAGATTGCGGCCATAGAGATAGTGTAAAAATTGGGGAGATAAAAAAGCAGTAGTATGAATCTCTAAGCTATGCATTTTAGACTTAAAACGAGAATTAGTAGAAATATTCAGATTTGAGATGCCCCAACATATAGTGCCTGCTCACTAAATTTGTCTGCTACACTCAACTCAATAAAAAATTGGTTGGAACATTGGAGAGAAATAATGTCACGATCCGATCCCAAGATACTGGGTCTAGTCGGATCATATCCAGCTTGCACCGTTGTGAGACGACGGCAGTAAGCTGTATCAAGTAGTAGTACACAAGCAGAACATTCTAGGATACGGACAAAATTAAAACATTTTTTATTCAAACTTGAATTAAACTAAATGTCTATATGAAAACAACATACAAGCAAATAAAGTGTTTAGTTAATACAACTGTTCTTTATTATAAATTGGAAATAGGAAAGCTAAGCAATGGGCACAACTAGAAATCCTGGGCTCCCTGGTCAGGTTCGGCTACCTCTTCAAAACTCGGATCGGGTCCGTAATAGGAACTAAAGGCAAGCTCATCGTCTTCGCAATCACCTAAAATATTGGTCTCTAGTCAAGAGGGAAGCAAGAACATATATCAATATTCAGTATTCTAAATAGTAATAAATGATGCAAGGGCAGTTTAAAAGCATTATTATATTTTTCTAAATAATAATAAGGAACCAACAGGGCAATGAAATCTCAAGAGCGACAATGATGCAATTTACAATGATTCAATAGTGATTTGAGCGTATAGCAAATCTGTGATCGGCTGGTAAATTCAATGTGTATACTAATATTGGGACAAATGCTAGTATATGGTACGGCTCAACCCCCTGTGCAATAGGGGTTAGTACGAGAGAGACAATATTAGTAACAGGGTTTTGGTCACAGTTGCTATACTACTCCCCAATCCCTGAGTCAATAAGTCAATCAAGCAATCAATGTAGGGTCCAAGAGGGATCCCGTGAGTCAGTGTGTCACGTCCCAGAACCAGAATACTGGAGAACATGAGCAAAACAAAACCAACTACGTATATTAGAGTACGCCAGTACCCCAATATACGATCAAAGCTGTCTAGAAGACAAGTGAGTGGACACTAGCATGCCATTGACAACTCCTATGGTCGAACAATTCCTATCTCAATCCAATCAACACAAGAAGCGATAAAGAGTAAATCATATATGGGATGGGTAAGGCGTCTCAAACACAAATACATACATAATCATGAGAGCTGACATAATGAAAAGATACATCAACTGAATATACCAAAGGTACACAAATGTATAACTAATCGCGGTCCAGAATATACAAACATGCCATCTATAGACGGAGGGAACAAAATCCAAATACAAGGACTAACATATGCCCTTGGCTAAATACCACAAATTAAAAGTACGAAACTAGAGTGGGAGATAAAGGTAACCCACTCGCTAATTCGTGTCGGTCCTCTGAGTGTGAACCATCCAGAGAAGAAGAGGGTAGATCCTCAAGATGAACTATGGACCTGGCCATACAAAACTAGTGGGATCAGACCACAAATAGCAAGTACCACAAGGAAAGCTCGAGGTGAACGACAAAGCCTAATAACAACACAATAATATAATGACAGAAATAAATAAATAAATAAATAAATAAATATGGGTTGAGACCAGTGCGATACCAATGCACGTATCTCGAGAATAGAAATAATTGAAAGAAAATACTGAAGAATATAGTAATAAAGAAGAACAAACCGATGAGCAACAAGGGACTTAAGAACTACTCGAAGTCGGAGCCACAACCCTTAAACTAAACAAGGACCGGGGTTGCAGATTTTTTCCCGAGCAAAACTTAGCCTCTGGCCACTCACCGATACAAAGAACATATAAAGTAACACACAACCAAAAGTGCATGGCCAATCAATGTCTATGGCTTGCTATCATTAACTAACTAGGGTTGTCACAAACCTAATTACTAGAATGCAAGTTGAGGAACTTTACTACCACCTACGCTGCAGTAACTCAGATGGCCAAGGGGGCGAGGACGGTAGAAAGAAAAAAAATACAACCAATCAATAATCTCTATCAATAGTAGATAAACAACATCTACTCAAACAATACATATCAATAGTAGATAAACATCTACTCAAAAATATATCAATAGTAGATAAACATTTACTCAATCAATAGAGGTCAGGGGCCTACGCCGGTCGGGGTTATCCCTGCCACTGTGGGGGCCCATAGCGATCCGAGTCACGGTAGCATAAAGTGTCCTCCCCTTCCAATGATCTATATGAATTTACTAGTCAATCACCTGTATGATTCATTTTCAATTCTCAAGTCGTGGACACTCAAGAATCGTCCTATAATGACGAGTCATGGGCACAAGTTATTTGCGAGATACCTCTGGCAAATGTTATCAATATACACTACACGCGATATAATGGACAATACTCACACTCGATTGTCCATTGCCAAGATGAAAATAGATTAGACATATAACACGTTAATTCTATGGTGTCAATAAAGAACATGCATTCAATCTCAATTTAGAAGTCAATCAGAAAAATTTGGACGGGAGTGCGCTACTACGAGCCACTAAATCGATCTAGACATATACGATAATCATGAGTATGCCATGACAGTCTACTATCAATCAATGTCCGGCTAGATAATAAATGTACTGGACAATAAAATTTGGAAAGACATGGCAATACATATCATGGCGTACAGGGGAAATCAATAAGAAAATATATCATGACATATCAGAAAATCAAGTAGGAATTATATCATGGTATGTACAAAAAATTAATAAAAGATAAGTATGTGGAATAAAATAATTTATGTACATATATCAGTGTCAAGTATATATAGGGTGTACAATCATTCTCTAACTATACAAGTGATGGAACTGGGGATTCCCAAGACCCTAGTTTGGTATGCGTATTGATCGATAGAAAGTTAAACAGATATAATCGTGTTCTAACCCTTCATTGGCAAAAACTAGGGTTCACGAATTATACCTGCGACGGAAAGAAGACAACAATTCCTAGTAATCTTGAGCAGTCACGACCCCAAGATCTTCTGCACGTATTCCTTGCTCGGGTTGGACGTCGTGTGGGCGACGATCTTCGAAATCTCTCTTTGGCAGCTCTCCCTTTCTCTCCTTACGTGAATCAAGAATTTATAGAAAGCTTTTTATTTCTAATAAGCATATGACAGCCAGAGAATAGAGGATATATAAGGCTACGGCAGGGATTATGAGGATAAATTAGGGTTAGGTCTCCTAACGGATATGTGTATACCGTGTTCAGCCCGAATACACAACCCAGGCCCATCAACAATAGCTCGGTCCACTAAAAAACTATTGTTGCACTACCTTCCTAATCCCAATTATGATTATGGGCTCCTTTTATTATATGCTCGTTTGGCTCTCCATGTTAAGATATCGAATGTCCGTCGATCAAATTAAGTTACTGACAACTATATTGATCGACATCTTTTATTCTTAAGTAGTACCACTCAACTTTATCTGTCATGTCAGATATAATCCACCTGTAGGGTTTACATGACAATCCTTATGATCTCCTTAAGGGGACGTCATCAACCCAATGTATCGGGACATGAATTCCTTTCATAATTAATAGCCCATCATACATACAATTTTATTGTAACCACCACTTTTCTGAAATAAGGGTAATTTTGAACTTTTGTAAAATTTATCATTAAATAATAGGATTTCAATCATGTTAATGATTTATGGTGATTTTTTAATTATTTTAATACTATTTAAATTGGTGAATTATGATTTTGGTGTTTTACTAGTATAACCTTAGAGTTACTTGACCTAGAGACTAACCATGACCATGGAGACCTAACCATGTGATTAGATTGACTATTTTCCACTTTTTAGATTAGGGGTATTTTGGTCATTTTTGACTTTTGGAGAAAATAAATTTTGATTAATTAATATTGTGCTAATCATTATGTTAAGCCTTAACCTGGAATTACCCTAACCTAGATATTAGTCATGAGCCTAGATATTAGATTAGAAGTTTCCATCATATGAAAAGGTTTAGGAATATCTAGATATTAAGTTAGAATGGAGATATTTGTAAGAAACCCTAATTTACATGGGCCTTTAATAGAAGGGCTTGAATTATTCATGTAGAGGCCTATACTTGAGCTAAATATCTAAACCCTAACCCTAGAGATATCCCATGAAAGCCAAAGGCAGCCCCTCCCCCTATATAACATCTCATTAGCCTCCCTTTGCCTCTTTTCATAGCCTCCTTTAAACCTAATTTGTGTTCTTCCCCAAATCATCCCCTTTTCTCCAAATCACCTCTAAATTGAGCCTAGTCTTTTGGATTGTTCTCCCTTACTGTAGAGGTGATCATTGGAGGCTAGCTAGCAAGGATTAGAGGCTCTTGGACGATAGCAAGTTGGTGAAGGAATTCATTTCTAGGCATTTGCATTGAGATCTAACTCTCAATAGGTAATGGCCCTAAACTCATTTGTTTTTCTGTTTTCTCTTTATAAATGCATGCATCTAGGCACCATAGACCTGTAGACCAAGTTTGGTATGATTTCTTATCCATTTGATACGCGTATCGGAGGTGTATCGAAGTGTAGTGTAAAGTATTTGATGAAATGCCTCAATGGATTATTTATTAATGTTTTTCAATATTAATTACATGATTTTGAAGCTAATTATATGTAGATTATATTTCTAAAACTCTGAGCATGATTTGATACTGTTTTCATGTCCAAATTGGACACGGGGACACAACACTAGGCTGTGGTACCCTTCCCTGCTGCTGCATGTCCAGAGCTGACACGACACGACACGACACTTGGAGACCTAATTTTTGGTAGACACATGGGGGCCAGGACTGTCAGGTCACCCACAAAGTTTGGTATGATTTAATTTGGTATTCACAGAGTTTCACGGTCGCACTGGTTTTGCACTAACTACACACACGTGATTTTGGCCACTGATACGGACTCGTATCTCGAACACGACACGATTAGGACACAATACAGAGGCACAAACAGGTACCCATAAACCTAGGCTACCCTAGGACATGACCACGAGACACTTGATAGGACACGCTGTGTCCTAGGGCCATCGACACATGTGCACGAGGCAGTGCACTGCTGTCTGATATCTCGTATTCTTCACAGGTTTGACACACTTCATAGATACACCTACACTTCCCCATACCTCAATTCGCACACTCGACCCTTCCCCTACTACGGGTTGATAGGTATTTTGGGTTTTGTTTGATTGGGTTTTCTATATGAATGTCTAATATTGGTATGTGGCTACCTGGGTTATTCTGAGATGTGAGTTGAGATTTTATGTTTTTACTTGGGATTTTATTTCCAAGTTAGGGTTCCCTAGTATCTATGATATTAGTATAATTAGCCTCGTGTCTGTAGGAGTGTTGGTTAGAGGAGAGGTTAGTGTATCAGATATTGTGTAGTTATGTTTGAGAGGGTCGGTGTTGAGTATAGAATTTGAGAGTTTCATGAGTATGTGATTGATATATACATATGTGTTTATATTTAGTTATATAGATTCTGGATTGCATATAGGTATTTGAGTTTGGGCCTTGATTAGTGTAAGAGTGTAGGAGGTTACAGCATTAGCAGTAGATGCAATAGCAGTTGCAGCAGTAGCAGTGGCTAGGAGCATGCAAGAGTAGTTCTGACCACTTAGGGTTTTGTTTGGATTTGAGAAGCAAGGAAGCATGCCTTGCCTGCATGTGACAGAAGGAAGAGGTACAAGGCAGGTCCAAGTTATGGACAATGAGCAGAGGAGAGAGAGTTAGGATTAGACTGCATGGGGTTTACCTACAACTCCTAGGTACACTAGAGAATGTTCACTTTTATGCATATTGTATTGGTGTGTTGGTAACAGACCAATAGAACCTGGGTTGTGACCAATCTGGGAGAAGGGATCAATGGGATTGGTACTCCCAGATTTGATAAAAAGAGTGGGAGTGTATACATATGTGTGAATACATCTATTAAGTATCAATAGATAGGAAGAGTTCAAGGGACTATTAGAGGGTTTGGATAGTGAGGTTAGGCTTTTGGTAGAAGTAAGAGAGTCTTGTGATGGTTCAGTTTAGAGAGGGTAATTGTGTGTTTTGAGGTTCTTATGAGATAAGTGGTGATAGCAGTAGAGCTATATATAGTATATGTATAAGTGTTATTGATTAGCCTTGCGTAGGACCTAAATGTATGATTAGAGTTTATATATATGTATGTATCATTAGTAATAGATGAGGATTAGGTAATGTGCCTAAGTGTGAGTTAATATATGTAAGATATATATACCACACATGTTTAGCCTAGGTTAAGGTATAGGTTTATACCTATTTAGCCTAGTAATATGATAGCCTATATAGTATCCTAGATATATAAGCTTATGGCTAGTAATGAGTTGACCTAGCTTGACTAGGTAGTTGACCAATGGTTGACCCTTTGACTAATATTGACAAATGGAACCAAGTTTGACTCTTTGACCTAGAAATAGACTAGCTTGACTATTTTAACCTGAGTTTGACCTAGTTTGATTACATTGTTGACCAGAGTTGACCAAGAGTTAACTTTGACCTAGAACGACCTAGAATCATGTAGAATGCATTGTAAACTTCATTTATAACATCTTGGATACATTGTAACCTGTGTTGCTCTAAATAGGACTCAGTTACTCTTGTACGGACATCTATTCTCATCAGTCGTTCAGGATATCAAGCGAGTATATTCTCTGATCGTTTCATACTTGTCAGGATCTATATTCTTGCTCTAGAATACTTTACTTGATGCTGACACTTGTTATCACAAATTAATACTATATGAATCTTTTTATGCGATGTTATCCCCTCAACGGATATATCGAGTCTTTCATGTTCGTGTACTTTATCATGAGCATCGTGTACTCCTTGTATTCGTGTTATTAGTGTACAAATCGTGTGCTCTCGTGTATTCTCGTGTGCTCACATGATCTTCTTGTGCAAACTAATCATCGTGTACGTAACATAACTTGAATGGATCCTTGTGTATTGATTGGGGACGGGGGAGTAGAAGTGGTTATGTGATTATTCCTTAGTTTACTCATGTACAAACTCTGTAACTTAGTCGTGTACAACATCAAGCCAATTACATAACCATCTTGTGCTCTATATCACATATAGTCACTTACAGTTCTTACTTTCCATATATATATATATATATATATATATATATATATATATATATATATAATACATATATATATATTATTTTCCAGATATCTCTCTTACTACTCATGTACATCTCTTACAGCACTTCATGTATACTATTCTATTGCTTGTTTTATATTTCCTTTCTTGATATGAACTGCATGACAGTTATGTGCTCGTTCCTGTCCTGACTGGACCTGTTAAAAATATTACAGATGACACTGAGGAGTTCTGCCCTACTTATTATGGAGCAGACCTAGATGACACTTGTGAGGTGGACCCACAGGAGGATCCAGTTCTAGCTGAGGACATCATCCCCCTTGCCTAGGCTAGATAGCTAGGCTTTATCTTATTTTTATTTGTCTTGTATTTGACATTTAAGTTGTATTATATTCTGGATGTTGTGATGATTGTGTCGTTTAGACACTTAGATGTATTTCCTTTTGTTTGTATTTTCTCTTTTGAGATTTCATATCTATCATATCGTGCTATTTCTACCTTAGAATTGTGATTAAGATGTACCTTCTGTATTGTCCTCCGATTGGAGAGCATATCTTGTACAGTTACATTTATACTGTGTTAGAAGTATGTGACCTAGGACAGCGTTCTACCGCCGATACTGCGGCGTAGGCTGGACGTACCCACTTCTCGTGCCCCTACACTAGGTGTTGGTCGTGACATATTTTTAGTGGTGGCCTATGCAGGTCTCGAGAGTCACAACTAATATGATTTTATAGTGGTACTCGAACTAGAGTATCACTACAGCCTGTAGTAGGATATAGGATATAAGTTTTGAGGTACTCAATCACATTTAGGAAAAACTCTTATCTAAATTCCTGTCATCTAAATTCTTGTTGCTGGTTGCTTTCCTTTAAAATAAACTGTCCTCCTTTGATCATATTGCTTCTTGCTCAGTATTGATTCCTTGTTTGGTCTATCTCCATGATGGTGCAGACACGATCTCATCGTTCTGGCCCAGAGGATACCACCGAGAGGTCTGCTACCTCTCGTCCGGTTCAGCAGGGCCCTGGGACCGTAGCTCCCCTTGTACCTTCTCATATCGGAGCTTCTGCTGCATTTGGAGGTACACCTCCACCTCTTCAGAGGCTGACCCCAGTCATCCCAGATGCGTTCCAGCACAGCCACCTTCGGGATCGGTCGATGCCGTACAGCTTTTTGCCTTCTTCCAGCAGATGATGGAGGCCAGCAGCGCCAGTCAGCTGATTTTAGGCAGGGCATAGACAATGCCCATCAGCTGGCCTTGACGATAGTGGAGAGGGTTACTGCCCAGCCGCATGGAGGGTTGATGCAGCAGTATCAACCGAAGAGGTCGAATATCCAGGACTTTCAAAAGATGCGGCCATGAGACTTTCGAGGTTCAGAGGGGATCCTATATACCGACGACTGGATCGAGCATATAGAGGAGATCTTCTGACTGGCACTGATACCAGCCAGGATTCAGATTAAGGCAATGGGCAGCCAGATGCAGGACCTTGCCCGCATATGGTACCAGACAGACCCTAGAGTGGGGGCATAGGGGAAGACATGGAAAGCTTTCAAGAAGCTCTTCAAGGAGAAGTTCTTTCCGGATACAACACTCGGTGCCTTGGAGACGCAGTTTGAGAGTTTGGTTCTGGGGAACCAAACCGTGGAGGAGTATGTCGGTGAGTTCTACCGCCTGGGTAGATTCGTTGAGGGCCTTAGCGAGATGATGAAGGCTAGAAGGTTCAGAAAGGGCTTGGTCAAGGAAGTCAAGTCCTTGACCAAGAGCGACAGAGGCACTTCCTTTGAGGAGATTTTGATGGGAGCCATGGCAGCGGAGGACGACCTTGAGCTGAATCTGAAGAGAGGTCGTGATATGCAGGGAGCCAGTGGTAGTGAAGGTCCGACCAAGAGGCCCTATTTTTAGCAGCAGCACCAGCAGGGGCCGTTCCAGCAGCAATTTCAGGGACATGGTCGTGCACGTTTTCAGCAGGTGCAGCAGCAGCCAAGACTGTAGCAGCAACAGGCACCTAGACACCAGCAGGCCATCAGTTGCCCCTTTTGCAAGAAGCTCGGACATGGGTGGAACGAGTGCAGGAAGAGGCTGAGGAAGTGTCTAATGTATGGATCGTCGGACCATCAGATAAGAGACTGTCCGATAGCTACAGTTCGTCTGGCACCAGGAGGAGGAGGATCTTGGGTTCCAGTAGGCCAGCCGAAGGGACTACCGTTGTAGACACAGCAGCAGAGGTTTGTCCAGCATCAGCAGCAGGCCATAGGAGGAGGCCAGCAGGGGCGAGCTTTCGCCATGACAGCCGAGGATGCACAGATAGAAGGAGAGCTAATTGTAGGTTCTGTTCTTCTCGACTCTATTCTCGTATTTACCTCATTATAAACTCTCTCAAAATTCGATTCCAACTGTTCCTGTTTACCTTCCTTGTTCGTTGATGAATTTGATTCTTGGTATTCAATGTTGATTTAATTTTCTACCAGGATAAATCGTATGGGCTAGGTCGCCTCAGTTATGGAATCTAGAGTCTTCTACAGTCATATTAGCTGGCATGGTGAGAACATATAGTCTAATTTTGGATGTATTTCTTGGGTGTAGAAATTTAAGGTTTTCGCAGCCAAGCATGCGACAATGCAAAATTTTTAAATACCATGATTCTAGAGGTATGTACCTTAGTTGCAGACTCTATAATTTATCGTAGCCTTACTTACTAGTATAACAAAGATTCTGAGTATCATAATTTTGGACAGACGCATACGATTATCGAATTTTATGATTAGATAAGGTTTTTAAGACTATGATTGTTCGGGGTTTGACCTAGAAGGAGTACGACCATTTTAAATTTTGATGACGAAATTATTCTAAGGAGGGTAGACTTGTAACCATCACATTTCTGAAATGAGGATAATTTTAAACTTTTTTAAAATTTATCATTAAATAATAGGATTTAAATCATGTTAATGATTTATGGTAATTTTTTTAATTATTTTAATACTATTTAAATTGGTGAATTGTGATTTTGGTATTTTACTAGTATAATCTTAGAGTTACTTGACCTAGAGACTAACCATAACCATGGAGACCTAACCATGTGATTAGATTGACTATTTACCACTTTTTAGGTTAGGGATATTTTGGTCATTTTTGACTTTTGGTGAAAATGAATTTTGATTAATTGATATTGTGCTAATCATTATGTTAAGCCTTAACCTAGAATTGCCCTAACCTAGATATTAGTCATGAGCCTAGATATTAAATAAGAAGTTTCCATCACATGACAAGGTTTAGGAATATCTAGATATTAAGTTAGAATAGAGATATTTGTAGGAAACCCTAATTTACATGGGCCTTTAAAAGAAGGGCTTGAATTATTCATGTAGAGGCCTATACTTGAGGTAAATATCTAAACCCTAACCCTAGAGATATCCCATGACAGCCAAGGGCAGCCCCTCCCCCTATATAACATCTCATTAGCCTCATTTTGCCTCTTTCTATAGCCTCCTTTAAACCTAATTTGTGTTCTTCCCTAAATCACCCCTTTTCTCCAAATCACTTCCAAATTGAGCCTAGTCTTTTGCATTGCACTCCCTTGCTGTAAAGGAGATCATTGGAGGCTAACCAGCAAGGATTGGAGGCTCTTGGACCATAGCAAGTTGGTGAAGGGATTCATTTCTAGGCATTTGCATTGAGATCTAACTCTCAATAGGTAATGGCCCTAAACTCATTTGTTTTTTTTGGTTTTCTCTTCATAGATGTATGCATCTAGGCACCATAGACATGTAGACCAAGTTTGGTAGGACTTCGTGTTCATTTGATACGCGTATCGGAGGCGTATCGAAGTGTAGTATAAAGTGTTTGATGAAATGCCTCAATGGATTATTTATTAATGTTTTTCAAAACTAATTCCATGATTTTGAAGCTAATTATATGTAGATTACATTTCTTAAATGCTGAGAACGATTTGACACAATTTTTGTGTCCAAATTGGACACGGGAACACAGTACGAGGCTGTGGTAACCTCCCCTGCTGCTGCGTGTCCAGAACTGACATGACATGACACTTGGAGACCTAATATTTAGTTGTTTGATGCCTAACCTTTGTAAACCATCTTTCTGTTTGAATGCCTCGAATTGAGTTTTGAGATTCCTCAATTTTTTATTAACAATTCCAGAAGATTGTGGAGTTGTAACTTGTAGAGAATAGTTGGAAGGAGGAACAGCATTGTAAGCACTACCCCCAGCTCCAGAGAGACTAGGGTTTGGTTGAGCTGGTCCAGGAGTATTAGATTGTACTGCTGGAGGAACTTGTACTGGACTCATATCAGTGTCAGTTGGTATGGCATCTGGTACAGTCTGTCGATTTTGCATCTGTGTTGCCATGAGTGCATACATCGACTTCATAGTATCAGCCATAGACTTCATTTATTGTTCCAAAGAAGCAATTCTTTGATCTTGAGGAGTCAAGGAAGAAGAAGGTTCATCAGTATTTCCATCAACCATATAAGTCGTGACTGTACGAGGAATTATTGATGAACTGGTAGATGTTGTTTGTTCTGAATCATTGCTTTGTGCATCAAAGTCAATTATAGGAGAACTACCCCCAGTAGGAAGAGGTGGAAAGTTAGATTCTCCAAGGAATTCAGAATCATCTTCAGAGATCAAATTTCTTTGACTAGAGGCCAGGACTCTTGCTCTGGTATTTCTATATACTCCATCTGGACTATCAACTCTATCCCCAGCATCCCGAGAGGTCATATTGGCAGAAACAAACAAAGGCTCATCTTCATCAGGCATAGGTTCACACTGAATCCGATTGAAGACAGATTGTCGTTTTGTTTGACATCTGCATTGCATTGTGACTCTTGGCTGGAAGTCACATTCATGGTCAACATGATCATATGAGCCATTGATTGACATCTGCATTGAATTATGACTCTTGGATAGAAGTCACATTCAGCATGGTCCTTTGACACAGAATCACTTCTTCTCTTCTGTTGAAGATATTCTCGTAAATCTGTTTGTGAAGATTGAGGAATATATTTCCTGTTCTTGGGTCTTGATGGCTCTTGATTATATAGAGAATGATTAATATGAGCCACATAGTTTCTTGCATACTCTGCGTCTGGATCTCTTATCCTTGTTTCCAACTGGTATGGTTTCTTAACACCAGAAGTGTTAATTTTTGTTCTTAGATCAGTTGGAGGTAACACATTGGTTTTGGACACATGGAGTTTTCCTTCCATTGATCTGGATATTTGCAGAGAAGGAAGAGTTGAACCACCCCCTTGATTAGGGGTTGGTAACAGACCTTTTCTAGACAAATTCTGTGCCCAATTCGAAGAAGTCATAGAAGAAAACGTTAAGGAATGTTTCTTCTTAGACTCATTCAAGTTTTGAGACATAAAATGTCCAGAAGGAAGAGTAGTCAAAAGACCATCTCCTTTTCTTTGACTAACAAAATTGTCAGTCAAAGCTGTTCCTGAAGTAAAAACTACAGGAGCAGAAGAAACAACTAAAGAGTTATTTCTCTTCGAAGTGACTTTGTGTGGAAGACCACCCCCAGTTCTGGTAGAACTTGGCAAAGAGGAAGAGATAGCTAAAGAGCTATTCTTCTTAGATGAAATACACGCTGAAACAGGCTTGGTTAAAGAACCAGTGCTGTTGGCGTGACTTTTGACTTTAGAAATACACGCTGGAATAGATTTGGCTAAGGAGCCAGTATTGTTAGCGTGATTGTTGAGGTAGAAATTGCACGCTGGAACAGACTTGGCTAAGGATCCAGTACTGTCAGCGTGACTTTTGAGGTTAAAATTGCACGCTGGAATAGATTTGGCTAAGAAGCCAGTACTGTCAGCGTGACTTTTGAGGTTGAAATTGCACGCTGAAACAGACTTGGCTAAGGAGCCAGTACTGTCAGCGTGACTTTTGAGGTTGAAATTGCACGCTGGAATAGATTTGGCTAAGGAGCCAGTACTGTCAGCGTGACTTTTGAGGTTGAAATTGCACGCTGGAACAGATTTGGCTAAGGAGCCAGTACTGTCAGCGTGACTTTTGAGGTTGAAATTGTACGCTGGAACAGATTTGGCTAAGGAGCCAGTATTGTTAGCGTGATCTTTGATTGCTGTCATCTTCGAGCGTACAAGAGTGTGCGTGCTTGCAGTAGAGTTCTTGCCAGTGTTAGGAGCAGACACTGTGGCAGAGACTTCACCATTGACTGCCAACTGTTTCTTAGGGACATAGATAGAGTGTCCCTTCGACTTGGCAGTGATGATGGAGGCTGTAGTGGGCTTACCACTCTTAGCCCGCTGCATTTCTTCATAGGCGAGTTGATCGAATTGGATCGTTATCACCTTCTTCGTCGAGCCGATTGACGAAGTATCGCATTGAGTTGTTGCCATCTCAGAAGAGGAGATGGTTTTCCCCAGCAGAGTCGCTAATTTGTTTTCCATAAATAAATTTCTTTATTTATTGTGTATCTGGGAAAATTACAACTGTGGGAATCTGATCTAGAAGACGATCACTTTATCCCTTGGACTATGCGAAGAAGAAAAGCTCTCAAAATTTTGACAGTAGATAACTATCTATCCGTCTAATGAAAAAAAGAACTCTATTTATAGAGTCAAAAATAATAATGAAAAGATAACTGTCTTCACAGCCTGTGCTTAGTTGAAAATCACGCAGGATTTAACATACGCAAGGTTGTGAGCAGTTACTGGACGTGGCCTGTAACTGTTGGACACATGGCAATCATGCATGAGTCGTGTGCAAGTTACAGGACACGCAGGCGAGAGATCAGTGGCATGGCTGCCACGTACTCCAATTTGATAAAATTCACGCAGACTTGTTGAAGACGAAATCCACGCAAACTCGGGATAGAAAGCTTCAAAATCCACGCAAACTTGGGGCAAAAAGCTTCAGAATCCATGCAGACTTGGTGAAGACGAAATCCACGCAGACTCGGGATAGAAAGCTTCAAAATCCACGCAAACTTAGGGCAAGAAGCTTCAGAATCCATGCAGACTTGGTGAAGACGAAATCCACGCAGACTCGGGGTAGAAAGCTTCAAAATCCACGCAAACTTGGGGCAAGAAGCTTCAGAATCTACGCAGACTTGAGGAAGAAAACTTCAGAATACACGCAGATTTGGAATAGAACTGCCAGCTGTCTTGATTCAGCGTGTCTCGACTGACACAAAATCTCTGGTAGTGATTACTTTTGTCAGTCACATTAAATGACAAGAAGCTCTTTTGGTACGCTAACTTGACGAAGGTTGAGTCTTGCTGAAGAAGATTTTGAAAATCACGCAATAGACGGCTGTGATCTCTCGAATTCTGTGCATACGTGGCATACGAAGAGACATTCTTCGACTGTTGTGCTGTCAGTCATAATTACTCTCTGACAAATGATGAGCTGTATCCCCAGCGTGATTTGTAAATATTGTCTGGATCAACTGAGCGTGACTTTTGACTCTGTCCTGATCAACTCAGCGTGACTGTCATTTTTTAAAGGCCTACAGATGTATGCTATGGAACACGGTATAGGCACTCACCTACACACACAGGTGACAAATGTGCACACCGTGATCCAGCTTACTCCAGTAGAAGACGCTTACTGCATAATCGAGGGAGGGGACCATCCAATCATCTTCGGCAGGAAAGACGATCCGTATCCCTTTACCATAGAAGAAGTCGACCTTGAATCAGATGCCGGAAGACTGCCTCTGTGTCTTTATAGCCCCCAATCCAAGTATCTCATGCAAAAACAGGGGTATGATCTGGAGACGACGCCAGGCCTGAACTACGGCACCGGATGACGACTACCTTTGAAGCCCCCGGTCCCGGCTGGCAAACCACGGGACTACTATAGCAAGACTCGATGTGGGTTAGGGTATGTTACACCCACGATGACCCCCGAGAGTTCAGATGAAGAATGCGATTGGCATTCACATTCAACCGGGTCACCAACTTCTGACTCAGATACCAACATCGGAGATGTATTCAGACAAGTCTTGTCAGTCAACATGGCATTCGCCGACGCTTATGAAGAAGATGAAGACATCCCCAAAATCCTCGAACTAGAGCCGTGGGCCCAACAGTTGGATGCACAATGGGAAAAGCAGTTCAAACTGAGAGAACCTCCTACTGAAGATGAAGTTATACAGGTTGACCTCGGCAGCGAATCTTCTCTAAAACCAATCTTCGTCAGTAAAAGCCTAACAGACGAAGAGCGAGAATCGCTACTAGAACTTGTCAAAGAATACATTGATGTGTTCGCCTGGAGCTATGAAGACATGCCAAGGTTAAACCCCGACATTGCTCTTCACAAACTCAATATTCGGTCGGACGCAAAGCCAGTCAAGCAACAACAGCGACGCTTCCGCCCAGGCATCATGGATGCGATCGAAGCCGAAGTCAACAAACTGATAGCCAGCGACTTCATTCGTGAGGAGCAACATCCTGACTGGGTTGCCAATATAGTATCCGTCCTCAAGAAGAATGGGAAGATTCGAATCTGCATCGACTTTCGCAATCTGAACGAGGCGTGCCCCAAAGATGAATTCTTCCTTCCTATCACAGACATCATGATTGACAATACTTGCGGCTTCGAACGTATGACATTCATGGATGGCTTCTCGGGGTACAACCAAATCAAGATGTCTCCTGACGACGAAAAGCATACATCATTCCGAACACCGATTGGCACATACAGTTACACAGTCATGCCTTTCGGTTTGAAGAATGCCGGCGCCACATATCAAAGAGCTATGAGTATCATCTTCAGAGACCACTTACGCAAGACGATGGAGTACTACGTTGACGACATCGCCGTCAAGAGTCGCTGTAAGGGAGACCATCTGCAGGATCTGAGGACAGTATTCGACCTGATGCGAGCACACAATTTAAAAATGAACCCCATAAAATCCTTCCTGGGCGTATCCAGCGAGAAGTTCTTTGGCTTCATCATCACCGCCCAGGGTATCCATGTAGACCCTGAGAAGACAAAGGCAATCATGGAGATGGATCCCCTGAGAAATCTCCGCGAACTCAGAGGTCTTCAAAGGAGGTTAGCCTACATCAGGAGGTTCATTTCTAACCTCTCCGGGCGATGTCAACCATTTATCCACCTTATGAAGAAAGGCGTCTCGTTCTTATGAGACGAAGAATTCCAGCATGCCTTCGACCGCATCAAAGAATATTTGTCGAACCCTCAAGTCCTGGTGGCCCCGGTTGCTGGAAAACCATTCCTGCTCTACGTACGAGCAATGGAGCATTCCTTCGGCGCTCTGCTGGCACAAAACAACGATGCAGGCCACGAACAAGCCATATATTACCTCAGCCGAATGATGATTGGGCCAGAGCACTGATACACTGCTGTGGAGAAGGAATGCCTTGCCCTGGTGTTCGCCATTCAGAAGATGCGACACTATGTCACTGGACAAACAATACATGTGATCTCACGAGTCAACCCTCTCAGGGTCCTCATGACTAAGCCAGGGGCACTCAGCTCCCGCCTCGCTACATGGGCGATATTGCTGTCCCCTTATCATATGATCTTCGTCCCGCAAAAGGCTGTCAAAAGGTCAAGCCCTGGCAGAATTTTTGGCCGCCCACCCAGGCTCGGAGTCCTCCAGAATATATGAAGAGATCCCAGATGAGGTCACCGACTCGCATACAACCTCTCACGATAGTATATGGCGAATGTTCTTCGACGGTGCTTCGAGAACTGGACCCAAGGGCAACATCGTCGTCGGAGTCGGGGTGGTGCTGGTCTCCCCTTCCGGATTGGTGATCAACCGCGCTTAGTCTCTCACAGAGCCCTGTTCTAACAATGTGGCCAAGTAAAATGCTCTGGTCATTGGCCTTCAACTTGCAAGGGAGCTGGGGGTAGAATATCTTGAAGCATACGGCAATTCCCAGTTAATTGTCAATCAGATCCGGGGCTCATACGAAGTCCGCCATGAAGACATGATCCCCTATCACCAAATAGCGATCGACATCATCTCATTATTTGAGGGGTTCTTTATTGAGCACGTTCCCAGGCTCCGAAATATCGAAGCCGATGCCCT
Source organism: Iris pallida (assembly GCA_029216955.1). NCBI lineage: Eukaryota > Viridiplantae > Streptophyta > Magnoliopsida > Asparagales > Iridaceae > Iris > Iris pallida. The sequence goes on along the minus strand of JANAVB010007399.1, from coordinate 53,784,910 downwards.
AGCTGGCCTTGCCGCTTTCCTAGCGGTTCCGAACTATGCTCACCAATCAGTGGATATGATAGGCCATGAACTGGTCTGTCCTAAGAACAATGTACAATTCGTGGCGATTTATTCTGCCCAGACGATCGACGATGCCCCGGATTAGAGACAACCATTCATTGACTTCGTCGTCTACGATATCCTGCCCGAGAACCCAAAGGAAGCCACCTCCATCAAATGGCATTCTCTCAGATTCTTTTACGATACGGAGACGAAGATGATGTATCTTCGCTCCTACGACGGATTATTGCTTCGGTGTCTGTCAAACGCAGAAGCCAAAGAAGCCGTACGAGAAGCTCATGACGGTATCTGCGGGGCCCATCAGCCTGGCCCTAAATTGCAAGACCGTCTTCACCGAATGGGCTACTACTGGCCCACGATGGTAGCAGATGCGATAGACTATGCTAGAAAGTACAAAGCTTGTCAAGTCCATGCGGACTTCATCCACCAACCATTCGAATTTCTACATCCGACGGTGGCGTCCTGGCCGTTCGAAGCATGGGGAATGGATATCATTGGTCCAATCACTCCACCTTCCTTCCGAGGACATCGCTTTATACTCGCAATCACAGATTACTTCTCCAAATGGGCGGAAGCTGTCCCACTCGCAGAAGTAAAGACTTCAAACGTGATCAGCTTCCTTAAGTACCACGTCATCTATCGCTTTGGACTGCCCCGGAGGATCATCCACGATAATGGTCCGCAGTTTGCAAGCCACGCCTTCTATCGGTTTTGCGATAAGCACCGCATCCAGAATATTGCTTCGACGCCATACAATCCAGCAGCAAATGGGTTGGCAGAAGCATTCAACAAAACCATCATCAAGTTACTCAAGAAGTTTGTATCGTCCAACAAACGCGACTGGAATGAGAAGCTTGGTGAATGCTTGTGGGCGTACCGTACCACAGTCCGAACGGCCACAGGGAACACACCATTCTCCCTGGTGTACGGCAGTGAGGCAGTTCTCCCATTGGAGACTCAAATACCCTCACTCCGCGTCGCCCTCACTTATCAATTGACGACGGATGATAACTACCGACGTCGACTACAAGAGTTAGAGGCCTTGGATGAAAAGTGCCTCCTGTCTCAGCAAAGGATCGAACTATATCAAGCACGCATCTCTGAAGCCTTCAACAAGAAGGTTAAAATCAGAACATTCCAAGTGGTCGATCTCGTTTTGGCAGTCCGGAGGCCGATGGTCATGACTCACAAGACCACCAGCAAGTTCCAGCCGAAATGGGAAGGTCCATTCATTATTGAGGCTGTATTCTCCAACAGTGCTTACCGCCTCGCAAAACAAAACGGAGACTTGCTCATGTTGCCCGTCAACGACAAGTTCCTGAAGAAATATTATGTCTAAATGACATTTTCCAGATCACCGAGTCATGTACCCGCCGGTGCCGCTGAACTCACTTTCACAGATTATTGAGTCATGCACCCGCTGGTGCCACTGAACTCGTATCCCCAAGATTATCGAGTCATGTGTCCGCTGGTGCCGCTGAACTCACACCTCCAAATTTCCAGATTACCGAGTTATGTACCTGCTGGTGCCGCTGAACTCACGACAAAACATTCCAGATTTTCGAGTTATGTACCCGCTGGTGCCACTGAACTCACATTCCGGTCACTCTTTCAGATAGTAAGTCATGTATGATCCTACCTCTGAACTTTCTTCTTGGAAGAGATCCTCCCTCGTGATCCACTACCCGCACTCCAGTGCACAAAAAGGGTAACAGATCCACGAATTTCCAAAACGGCCATATCCTCATTACCTCTGAGTCGTTTCACTTCCGCCAAAAACAAATCACCCCTCTGCATAGAACGTACATGTCCTCATTACCTCTGAGTCGTTCTCTGTACCCTCCTTCATTGAGCCAACTCCTGTCATGTCCTCATTACCTCTGAATGGGAAGGCTCCGTCGAAGAAACCTTCATGCTTGCCATGTCCTCATTACCTCTGAGTAAGTATGATGATTTCCTTTCGACTTATTATCTGTACCCACAACCGGAGTACGCCAAGGATAATAGGTCCACAAATATTCCCCGCTGAGTCCACTCCTGCCATGTCCTCATAACCTCTGAGTATGAAGGCTCCACGGTAAAACCTCCGTACTTACCATGTCCTCATTACCTCTGAGTAAGTATATTGGTCCTCTCTCGTCTTATTATCCATACCCTGAACCAGGATATGCCAAGGGTAATAGGTCCACAAATGTCCTCTGTTGACCACAAATGTCCTCTGTTGACCACAAATGTCTTCTGTTGACCACAAATGTCCTCTGTTGACCACAAATATCATCCGTTGAGTCCACTCCTGCCATGTCCTCATTACCTCTGAGTAGGAAGACTCTACGGTTAAAACCTTCATACTTGCCATGTCCTCGTTACCTCTGAGTAAGTATGTTGGTTCCCCCTATCCTATTATCCGTATCCTAAACCAGGATACGCCAAGGGTAATAGGCCCACAAATGTCCCTTGCTAAGTCTCTTAGTACAGGCACACTGTTCCTCATCATGCCCCGGGAGCCCAGATGCTCCACGGTATTCTATCTCCCGATACCCCGAACACCCACGACCACCTTGCCGTGGAACTGTTCTAGGTATCCCCAATCAAACTTGTTATCTGTACCTAAAACCAAGGTATGCAAGGAGTAACAGGTCCACAAACAAGTCCCCTATGCGGGGCAAACATCACCACAAATATCACAAGCAAACAAGCAATACAAATGAAGGGTAGAATGGAAAGTACTCTTTATTTGAAGGATGAAAAGAGTATTACATGTTTTGGGACCACGTCCCTCTCAAAAAGAAAAAAAAAAGAAAACAGGAACAAAACCAGAAAAAGGCCGACTACAGTTCGGCATTACACAGTTCCAAGAGGCGGTTTCGCACCAAGACAGTCCCCCGCTCAAGCCTATGTTTCGCTCGGCGCTCAGCCTCCTGGGACAACTGCTCTGCATCATTCAGATACATATATGCCTGCCAATCGTTCTCCATCTTCTTTAGGGCAAGTTCTAGATTGGCAGAAGCCCTGCTAAACTTGTCAGCCTCCTGAATGGTGTAGGCCTTTAAAAAAAATGACAGTCACGCTGAGTTGATCAGGACAGAGTTAAAAGTCACGCTCAGTTGATCAAGACAATATTTACAAATCACGCTGAGGGACAGCTCATCATTTAACAGAGAGTCATTATGACTGACAGCACGACAGTCGAAGAATGTCTCTTCGTATGCAACGTATGCACAGAACTCGAGAGATCACAGCCGTCTATTGCGTGATTTTCGAAATCTTCTTCAGCAAGACTCAACCTTCGTCATGTTGGCGTACCAAAAGAGCTTCTTGTCATTTAATGCGACTGACAAAAGCAATCACTGTCAGAGATTTTGTGTCAGTCGAGGCACGCCAAATCAAGACAGCTGGCAGTTCTATCTCAAGTCTGCGTGTATTTGTGAGATCTTATCTCAAACGTGCGTGGATTCTGAAGTTTTCTTCCTCAAGTCTGCGTGGATTCTGAAGTTTTCTTCACAAAATTTGCGTGGATTCTGAAGCTTCTTGCCCCAAGTTTGCGTGGATTTTGAAGCTTTCTACACCGAGTTTGCGTAGATTTTGTCTTCAACAAGTCTGCGTGGATTTCATCAAACTGGAGTACGTGGCAGCCATGCCACTGATCTCTCGCCTGCGTGTCCTGTAACTTGCATACGACTCATGCATGATCGCCATGTGTCCAACAGTTACAGGCCACGTCCAGTAACTGCTCACAGTCTTGCGTATGTTAAATCCTGCGTGATTTTCAACTAAGCAAAGGCTGTGAAGACAGTTATCTTTTCAGTTATTTTTGACTCTATAAATAGAGTTCTTTTTCTCATTCATTATACAGATACATAGTTATCTACTGTCAAAATTTTGAGAGCTTTTCTTCTTCGCATAGTCCAAGGGATAAAGTGATCGTCTTCTAGATCAGATTCCCACAGTTGTAATTTTTCCAGAAACACAATAAATAAAGGAATTTATTTATGGAAAACAAATTGGCGACTCTGCTAGGGAAAACCATCTCCTCTTTTGAGATGGCAACAACTCAATGCGACACTTCGTCAATCAGCTCGACGAAGAAGGTGATGAAGATCCAATTCGATCAACTAGCCTATGAAGAAATGCAGCGGGCTAAGAGTGGCAAGTCTACTACAGCCTCCATCATCACTGCCAAGTCGAAGGGACACTCTGTCTATGACCCTAAGAATCAATTGGCAGTCAATGGTGAAGTTTCTGCCACAGTGTCTACTCCTAACACTGGCAAGAACTCTACTGCAAGCACGCACACTCTTGTGCACTCGAAGATGACAGCAATCAAAGGTCACGCTGACAGTACTGGCTCCTTAGCCAAATCTGTTCCAGTGTGCAATCTCACATCCAAAAGTCACGCTGACAGTACTGGCTCCTTAGCCAAATCTGTTTCAGCGTGTATTTCTAAAATTAAAAGTCACGCTGACAGTACTGGCTCCTTAGCCAAATCTGTTCCAGCGTGTATTTCCAAAGTTAAAAGTCACGCTAACAGCACTGGTTCCTTAGCCAAGTCTGCTCCAGCGTGTATTTCCAAAGTTAAAAGTCACGCTGACAGCACTGGTTCCTTAGCCAAATCTGTTCCAGCGTGTACTTCCAAAGTCAAAAGTCACGCTAACAGCACTGGTTCTTTAACTAAGTCTGTTTTAGCGTGTATTTCATCTAAGAAGAACAGCCCTTTAGCTATCTTTTCTTCTTTACCAAGTTTTATTAGAACTGGGGTGGTCTTCCACACAAAGTCCCTTCGAAAAGGAATAACTCTTTAGTTGTTTCTTCTGCTCTTGTAGTTTTTACTTCAGGAACAGCTTTGACTAACACTTTTGTTAGTCAAAGAAATGGAGATGGTCTTTTGACTACTCTTCCTTCTGGACATTCTCTGTCTCAAAACTTGAAAGAGTCTAAGAAGAAACATTCCTTTGTGTTTTCTTCTATGACTTCTTCAAATTGGGCACAGAATCTGTCCATAAAAGAGGGTCTGTTACCAACTCCTAATCAAAGGGATGGTTCAACTCTTCCTTCTCTGCAAATATCCAGATCAATGGAAGGAAAACTCCATATTTCCAAAATTAATGTGTTACCTCCAACTGATCTAAGAACAAAACTTAACACTTCTGGTGATAAGAAATCATACCAGTTGGAAACAAGGATAAGAGATCCAGATGCAGAGTATGCAAGAAACTATATGGCTCATATTAATCATTCTCTATATAATCAAGAGCCATCAAGACCCAAGAACAGGAAATATACTCCTCAATCTTCACAAACAGATTTACGAGAATATCTTCAACAGAAGAGAAGAAGTGATTCTATGTCAAAGGACCATGTTGAATGTGACTTCTATCCAAGAGTCATAATTCAATGCAAATGTCAATCAATGGCTTATGACCATGTTGATCATGAATGTGACTTCCAGCCAAGAGTTACAATGCAATGCAGATGTCAAACAAAATGATAATCTGTCTTCAATCGGATTCAGTATGAACCTATGCCTGATGAAGATGAGCCTTTGTTTGCTTCTGTTAACATGACCTCTCGGGATACCGGGGGTAGAGTTGATAGTCCAGATGGAGTATATAGAAACACCAGAGCAAGAGTCTTAGCTTCTAGTCAAAGAAATTTGATCTCTGAAGATGATTCTGAATTTCTGGAAGAATCTAACTTCCCACCTCTTCCTACTGGGGGTAGTTCTCCTATAAATGACTTTGATACACGAAGCAGTGATTCAGAGCATACAACATCCACTAATTCATCAATAATCCCTCGTACAGTCACTACATATATGGTGGATGGGAATACTGAATTGAACAATGAACCTTCCTCTTCGGTGACTCCTCAAGATCAAATGATTGCTTCTTTGGAACAACAAATGAAGTCTATGGCTGATACTATGAAATCAATGTATGAACTCATGACAGCTCAGTTGCAAAATCGACAGACTGTACCAGATGACATACCAACTGATACTGATATAAGTCCAGTACAAGTTCCTCCAGCAGTACAATCCAATACTCCTGGACCAGCTCAACCAAATCCTAGTCTCTCTGGAGCTGGGGGTAGTGCTTACAATGCTGTTCCTCCTCCCACCTATTCTCTACAAGTTATAACTCCACAATCTTCCGGAGTTGTTAATGAAGAATTGAGGAATCTCAAAACTCAATTTGAAGCATTCAAACAGAAAGATGGTTTACAAAGGTTAGGCATCAAGCAACCTTATCCGATAGAATGGAAGCAAGTATCATATCCTCCTAAATACAAGCCTCCTACTATCTCATTCTATGATGGAACCACTTCCCCAAGTCAGTTTATTAATCACTTTGAAGTGATGACTGATCAATTGCAACCAAGCGACGCCCTCCTTACTCGGGTGTTTATTGGATGTCTCAAGGGAACGGCTTATGAATGGTATAGAAGTCTTCCAGATGGGAGCATTACCTCATTTGCCGGTTTCAAACAGATATTTCTTGAACGGTTCTATGAAGGGCTCAATGACATGACTATGTCTGCTCTTATTAGAATCAAGCAGAAAAATAATGAAACTATAGAAGAGTACATTGAACGGTTTCGAAGAGAAGCTCTGAAGATGCCTCTTGGAACTCCTGATGCTGTCACCATCGACACATGAAAATCAAACTTGTTGCCAATCATCAGTATGTGGACAGGATCCACCCAATTCCAAGACTGGCCTTCTTTCATAGTTAGTGCCAAGGCTGCAGAAATTAGTGCTGAAACCTTCAAAGGTTTAGGAGTGCAGATGACTCCCAAAGAAACAGGTCAAGGTACTAACAATAAAAACAATGCTCGCAAAGGAAAAGAAACTCTTGAAGTTAATCTTCAGAGCAAAGATGCATCAACTGTTCCTACTTCTACAACTCAACAACCAAGAACACCTCGTCCCAAAGAAGAATACTCTTTCGATGATGACGATGTCCTTGGTATCTTTGAATGTCTGCTGAAAGGTAATAAAATACAATTACCTGAAATCAAGAAACCTGATGAAGCTGGTAAGACAGATCATCCCAAATACTGCCCATATCACAGAATGTTAGGTCATACAATTCGTACATGTTATGTACTAAAAGGAAAGATCCAAGAAATGATTAAATCTGGAGCTATCTTCCTTACTCCAAAAGAGAAGACCGTCACCTCCAATGTCGTCTCTATGCAATTCGGAGATTTCCCTCCTCAACTCCTTGAAAGTGGGATTGTTCCTATTCCCCAGACAACTCTTGAAATTGTGAATATTCCTCCTCCGCAATCTGAAGGATTAGTGCCAATCACTTTGGAAACAGGAGAAATCATGTGGATCCATCCTGATCTAGTGTCTGATTTTGAATCGCCTTCTCCTCAAAAGACTAGTTCTCGAAAGTCCAAGAAGGCTGGAAAGATTAAGTCATGTCATATGACGTCTCTTGGGTCTACCTCTGACACAGAGCCAAAAGAGAAAGAAGAAGCACTTGTTAGTGCTACTCGAACGGGGAAACCTTATCTAAAGGATTATTCCAAGAATCCTGAGGATACTATTGGTATCCCTCCAGCTGATAAAGATGCTCCTAATGTTCCTCCTGAAGAAGAATCATCTACTGCACCTATTCCTTCAACTACACCGGTTGAACCTGCTCCTTCCAAGCCCACAGCTCTTGAGAAAGGCAAACAACAGGCTCGGTTTGATAAACCAATCAAGAAGTCCCCTCCTCTTGGACTTCAGAAGCCTTATAACTTCGACATTCTAGCTCAACTTGCTAATACTCCAGCTAGAATGTCCCTCTTTGAACTTCTACGTCTTTCTAAAGAAACTCGGAAGACGTTAAGTGAAGCACTTCTTCAAGCAGACTCTTGTCTTGCACAATTGAAGAAGCCAGATGCAGAACCTGCCATTTGCTTACATTGCAACAGTGTATTAGAGATTATCCCAAATATCACCTTTACACAAGATGACATGCTACTGGAGGATAATCGACATGATCGGCCTCTCTACTACACCGGTTATATCGATACGATGAAGATAGATCGTATCCTTATTGATCCAGGGTCTGCTATAAGCATAATGCCAAAGAGCCTATTGGATGAACTAAAAATCCCTCTTCACAAACTCTCCAAGACGGTTACTACTATCCTGGGATTCAATCAAAGCCGAAGCGAGCCTTTGGGAAAGATTCATCTGAAGCTTCAGATAGGCGATTTCAGATCCAAAGTCACTTTCTATGTGATTGAGATCGTGGGATCCTATAGGAGGCCCTTTCTTCATGAAAAAAATGTGGTGCCTTCTACTCTTCATCAGTGTTTTAAGTACATTGATAGCAATGGAAGAGTACAAAAAGAAGTTGCTGATATAAATCCCTTCCATGGGGTTGAAGCTTATTTCAATGATTCCCGAATGTACAAAGAAGAGTATACAAGGGTCGTACAAGCTATGGAGAAAGAGGATGCATAAAGTGAGACTTTAATAATCCCTGTTAAAGGTCGAACTACTCAGCAACAATCTCCTAAACCCTCTGGAGAAGGTTCTTTCATCATTCCAGTGAATGGAAGGATCTCTCCGTTACCTCAGTCGTCTGCTCAAGACACAATGATTATTCCTGTCAGTGGGCGTGCTACAGTTCCTGTATCTTCACAGGATACTCTGCTAATTCCAGTTGGAGGGCAGATTACTCTTCCATCTCAAGCTTCAAGGGAGCTCACCTCTTCTGAGCCATTTGTTATCGATCTTAATCGAAACAAAGCTTCTTCTCATTCTTCTTCTTCTTCCCCTTTAGTCATTGACTTGGCTAAGATCTCTAAGGCTCAGCCTTCTCTCAATGTAAATATTGCTGCTTTTACATTTAATGAAAAGTCTCCATCTTTGCAGTATGCTGATGTGTGTAATTATGTTCATAGTTATTTACATTTGTTAGATGACTTGAACACAATAACCATTGGAGTTGTACATACTGTTCATACAGATGTATCCCTAGAACCTGTACAATTTTCATACTTTCTAGTTCCCAGCAGAAAGCCAGGAGACATTCCAATATTCTTCTACAAAGGGCCTCAAAGTCCTTCTGATTTAGAAAATGATGACAGAAATGATGATACTGGAAGATTACAACTACGTCGTTATAGTCAGCAATCTAAAGACATCATCAAAAATATGGGCTATGACTTCAGGGCTGGCCTCAATAGTGGAAAAGGAAGAAAAATGCCTGTTCGTATTCCTCCTCTGAAATATGGAAGGACTAAATGCGGATTGGGCTATATTGCTCCTATTCCTTTTATCAATATTATTCATGAAGATCCCGAGTCTGATGAAGATAAGAGATCTGATTCTTCCAGTACCACTTCTTGGGATTCCGATACGAGTATCGGCGATTTCTACTGCAACATTCTGTCTTCCAACATGGTTTCTATTGACCATTCTGAAGAATGATGAAAACGAAGAAGAGTTTGAAATCTCACCTGAATCAGAACAATGGGCCCAAAGATTAGATAATCAATAGGAGTTCCGTTTCGAGCAAAAAGAACCTCCGACTGAAGACAAACTTGTTCAAATAGATGTTGGTGAAGAGGGATCTCCCAAACCAATATTCATCAGTGAAAGTCTTTCAGAAACTGATAAGCAAGACATGATCAAACTCATTCGTGACTACATCGATGTCTTCGCTTGGAGTTATGAAGATATGCCAGGACTTGATCCACAAATTGCAACTCACAAGCTCAATATCTTGCCGAATGCTAAACCGGTCAAACAACAACAGCGACGATTTCGTCCAGACATTATAGATGCAATTGAAGCTGAAGTCAATAAACTCATGACCTCCGGGTTTATTAGAGAGGAATAACATCCCGATTGGGTGGCTAACATAGTTCCTGTCCTTAAAAAGACTGGCAAGATCAGAGTATGCATAGACTTCCGCGATCTCAATACAGCATGCCCTAAGGACGAATTCCCTCAACCAATCACTGATGTCATGATCGATAATACCTGTGGATTTGAACGGATGTCATTCATGGATGGGTATTCTGGGTACAATCAGATTAAAATGTTTCCAGACGACGAGAAGCACACTATTTTCAGAACGCCGATTGGTACATACTGTTATACAGTTATGCCATTCGGTCTCAAGAATGCAGGAGCAACTTATCAACGAGCCATGAGCACTATATTCCGTGAACATCTACGGAAAATAGTCGAATGCTACGTTGATGATATTGCAGTCAAAAGTCGACAAAAGGAGGATCATATCCAAGATTTGAAGACTATTTTTGATCTAATGCGTAAGCATCAATTAAAGATGAACCCTACTAAGTCCTTCTTAGGCGTCTCTAGTGGTAAATTTCTCGGCTTCGTCATTACCTCTAACGGTATACACGTGGATCCCGAGAAGATCAAAGCCATCCAAGAGATGCGTCCTCCACGCACCTTAAAAGAGCTACGAGGATATCAAGGAAGGATCGCTTATATCAGGAGATTCATCTCTAATTTGTCAGGACGCTGCAGACCATTCAACAAACTTATGAAGAAAGGTGTTTCTTTTGTCTGGAATGATGAATGTCAGAAAGCATTCGATAATATAAAACAATATCTGATGAGCCCTCCAGTATTGGTACCTCCCGTTTCAGGAATTCTATTTCTTCTATATATTCGAGCAATGAGTCATTCATTGGGTGCATTACTCGCTCAAAAGAATCAAAATGGTCATGAACAAGCCATCTACTATCTCAGTCGTACTATGACCGGAGCTGAACCTCGATATTCACCGGTCGAAAAAGAATGTCTAGCCTTGATGTTCGCTGTTCAAAAGACACGACATTATATCATTGGCCAGACTATTCATGTCATCTCCAAGAGCAATCCTATACGGATCATGATGAAGAAACCCAGTATTTTGAATTCTCGATTAGCTAACTGGGGAATCCTACTTGCTCAGTATGACATGCATTATATTCCTCAGAAGTCAGTCAAAGGACAAGCTTTAGCTGATTTTCTGGCTGCTCATTCAATTCCAGAAGATTCAAAACTCTATGACGAAATTCCAGATGAAGTCCTAGATTCAAACCAAATTGCTGAAGAAGATCCTACTTGGCGTCTATTCTTTGATGGAGCTTCAAGGATAGGTCCTAATGGTGATATTGTCGCTGGAGTTGGAATCGTTCTTGTATCGCCAGAAGGTCTTGCTATCCAAAGAGCTTATTCTCTCGATCAGCCGTGTTCAAACAACGTAGCTGAGTACAATGCATTACTCATTGGTCTTCAACTCGCTAAACATCTAAATATTCAACATTTGGAGGCGTACGGAGACTCTAAACTCATTGTTAATCAGATAAGGGGGACTTATGAAGTTCGCCATCAAGATCTGGTTTCTTATCATAGATCAGCTATATCTATAGCTTCTTCATTTGAAGAATTCTTCATTGAACATGTTAGGCGAGCATGTAACACAGAAGCTGATGCCCTAGCTAATCTTGCGGCGGTGTTGGCTATCCCGATTAGACGACAACAAATGATTATTGTTCGCAATCGAGAATTATTTCATCTTAAAAATAACCTGACCCTAGGACTTCCGGTTGACATTAAAGAATCAACATCTCATGACGTCAACACAACAAGAGGATTTGGATTCAGTCGTAAATCTTTATCATCTTCATCTGATTCCAGCATAGAATTTATCTTCAGTAACTCAGCCGAGAATCAAAATACGGATACGGATTGGAGACTTCCTTTCTTAGATTTCGTATTGTATGATATTCTTTCGGATGATCCGAGTGAGGCAGCATCTATCAGACGACGATCACTCAGATTCTATTACAATCATACAACAAAGACCTTATATCGTCGAGCTTATGATGGTTTACTTCTTCGATGTGTTGTCGGTGACGAGGCTCAACAAATTATTCGCGAAGCACATGATGGAATTTGTGGAGCACATCAGCCTGGACCAAAACTTCAAGACCGTATTCGACGTATGGGTTATTATTGGCCTACTATGGTATCAGACACCATCGAATATGCAAAGAAGTGTAAAGCTTGTCAAATCCATGCGGATTTTATTCATCAACCCTCAGAATTTCTACATCTGACGGCAGCATCATGGCCCTTCGAAGCTTGGGGCATGGACATTATCGGCCCGATCAATCCGCCGTCATCCAAGGGTCAGCGGTTTATTCTCGCAATAACCGATTACTTCTCCAAATGGGCCGAAGCCATTCCTTTGTCTGAAGTTAAGACGTCCAATGTCATCAGCTTTATTAAGCACCATGTCATCTACAGATTTGGTGTTCCTCGACGCATTATTCATGATAACGGACCACAGTTCGTCAGTCAGAAGTTTACTCGATTCTGTGACGATCACTGGATCAACAATGTAGCTTCTACTGCATATAATCCGGCAGCTAACGGATTAGCAGAAGCTTTCAACAAAACTATCATCAAAATCCTAAAGAAGTTTGTCTCTACTAACAAACGTAATTGGAGTGAGAAGCTCGGTGAACGTTTGTGGGCTTATCGCACTACAGTTCGTAATGCTACTAAATGTACAACCTTCTCTTTGGTGTATGGTTGCGAAGCTGTTCTTCCATTAGAGATTCAAATTCCTTCTTTAAGGATAGCAATCGCTAATAAACTCACTGCTGAAAATAATGATCGTCTTCGACTTCAAGAATTAGAAGCTCTCGATGAAAAGCGATTATCTGCTCAACAGAATATTGAATTCTATCAAGCTAGAATCTCAAGAGCTTTTAATAAGAAAGTCAGAGTTCGATCGTATCAAAAAGGAGAACTTGTTCTAACAGTCAGACATCCTATGACTATGACTCATATGAGCAAGAGCAAATTTGACGCAAAGTGGGAAGGACCCTATATTATGAGCAGAGTTTTCTCAAATGGAGCTTATCAACTCTCAGAATTGGATGGTCGAAAAGTTTTGATGCCTATTAATGGCAAATTCCTTAAGAAGTACTATGTATAAATGTAAATACTTGTAATCATCAGACAGTTTCATATTTAAAAAAATGATGATACATGATATTAAGGAAGATCACTATCATCCTTTTCTACATTTGGACGTGGGCCACTGCCGTTCTTCTCGAAGACGTGATCAGCAAAAGAGCCGAAGATCTCCTTGCTGGAACCCACGAGGAACTTGCAAGCGGCCATTCTCATGGCTTCTTCTTCTTCAGTCTTTCCTGGTTCGAGTAGGAAGTCCAGAATGTCCCTTGGTGGCTTGGGTGTAAACGAACCTTCGCCTGCTTTCATCTTCTTCATTTTGACCGGATCAGCAGGGCGTTCTTCAGTGCCTTTCTGAACCTTTGAGGCAATCTCAGTCTTCTTGGATGCTTCTCCAGACGACATTTTTATGTTGAGGAGTAGAAGTGTTCGTTCTTGTCAGATTTCTGCTATATTTATAGGCAGAAGTTCCTCAAATAGTGAAGCATCACATTCATCTGACGATTCACATATTCACTAAATGCTTGACGGTTCATCCGTTCATTTCTCACATTCATCGGACGATTCACACATTCATTAATCATTCGACAGTTCATTTGTTCATCATTTCTTAACGGTTCGTCCGTTCATAATCTTCTATCAATTTATTAAGTGGGGATTCGTTATTGATCACGTTTTCATAACCTCTGAATCAATTCCGAATCTACTTGCTCATTTGTCATTTTTGACCTCTGCATAGAAATCAATCTATTTTCTTTTGAGTTCCTACATATTATCACGTCCATAATACCTCTGATAATATCATATACTCTAAAACAGAAAAGAAGATTTCATTATCTATCATGTCCACGATTCATCCACAAATACAAATCTTTGAGCATAGAAGAATTATCATTTCCATTCTCATTTCACCACAAAAAGTCTATTACATTTTCTTAGACTTTCTTACAAATCATAATAGAAATCTATTACAAATCTTGGATTTTCATTCTACATCACAACAATAACCTAATAGAGATCTATCTTCTTCTTTGGATCTTCTCCGTCGGACCTTCTCCGTCAGGTTCGTTGTTGGTGGCAGTTCCTGACTGTCTGGGTCCCAGTCACGACCAGATTAGCAGGAATCAAACTCTGGTCTTCTCTCTCAGACGAGAGGAGAACCACAGAGTATGGCAGCCCGAAGTCGTGGTGCTGCCAATACAATTGGTGGATTGGGAGCGGCCTTTCAGAAGAGACAGGAATGTATCCAAACCTTGGGATACAATTCTTAGTTCTGCCTTGAAAGGAACTCTACTACCCGATTTCTCGGGGTAGAGCCGACTCCACCATCCAACTCTCGTGTATAAAGGCTCTTCCTACCATCTGAGGAAGACCCTTCTATCCCACGAAGAGTTCTGAGTTGTCTGATGTACGCGTCAAAAGCGTATGAGCTCCCTGATGTAGGTGTCAGCAGGATATTCTCCACAGCATCTACATCACCAATGCCAGTTCTGAAGAAAATTTTCAACCGAGCTTCTGCAGAGAACAGCAAGGAAGAAGAGAATTAATCAACAGAAATGTCATTTAGCACACACTGGCTAGTCAAGCATGCATTTTTCAATAGCAACAAAAATGGTACGCGGACTTACCATCATGTTTGGTGCTAAGGATTGGCAAACCCATGTTTGATACAGTGTGCAGAAATCGAACATTAGAAAGCATTGCTTTCCTGTTTGAGAATGAAATCTCTCAAAAATTTCATTCTCAGAGAAGAAGAATAAGAATGGGAGATGAGTATCTTTGAAACTCATCTATCTATTTAAAGGACAAAGTACAAGCTTATTCTTGGAAAAGATCCGCGTGAATAGCGCTCGTAAACCATGAAATGAATGACACGTGTGCTTTGGAAGACAGCGCAGCATTGGAAACAGTCAAAGAATGCCACTTAATATTCTTCATTAATGCACGCTGTTCAAACACAAAAGTTGTACTACATTCTTCAAGACAGGCACTGATGGCCTTACAAAAGACAAAACAAAAAGAGTGCAACATTTTCAAAAGCATAAAAGACACGCTCTATTTTGCAGAGCGGCTGAGCTTGGCGCATAGTTCTTCTATGCTCTTGACCCCCATACGGTGTAACAGAGCCTTCAACATTTCACGCTGCTCTGCAAGGCTACGTCCATCAGAAGAAGACGAGCCATCCAAACGAGCCATCCAAGCCAAAATAGCTCAAGAAATTCTTGGCTAATTGCATGGGATCGTCTTTGAACTCGAAAACCAGAGGCTCCGGTTCTTTATCCTCAAAAGTGGGATCACCATGGGAACAAAAGCCCAACTTGCGTGCTTCTTCCTCAGCTTTCACCTTTGGTGTCATGTTGACGTAAGATGAAGATTAAATGAATCCTCTCCCTGTTTATATAACAGAACTCGCCGGCGGTTCATATTCCACCATAAACTGGATGCAATCAGTCTCGGAAAATAAAGAGTCATCATGACATTTAATAAGTTCATTTGGATGTTTTCAAAGAACTTCGAAGTCTTTCCGACTTCCGAAAAATTTGAAGCCATCTCAGCGTGACTAAGTTCATTTTTATCTTATTTTCAAAGTATTTCGAAAATTTTGAAGTCTTTTCAATTTTTGAAAACTTTGAAGGGGGTTTTGTAGGCCTTTAAAAAAAATGACAGTCACGCTGAGTTGATCAGGACAGAGTCAAAAGTCACGCTCAGTTGATCAAGACAATATTTACAAATCACGCTGAGGGACAGCTCATCATTTAACAGAGAGTCATTATGACTGACAGTACGACAGTCGAAGAATGTCTCTTCGTATGCCACGTATGCACAGAACTCGAGAGATCACAGTCGTCTATTGCGTGATTTTTGAAATCTTCTTCAGCAAGACTCAACCTTCGTCATGTTGGCGTACCAAAAGAGCTTCTTGTTATTTAATGCGACTGACAAAAGCAATCACTGTCAGAGATTTTGTGTCAGTCGAGGCACGCCAAATCAAGACAGCTGGCAGTTCTATCTCAAGTCTGCGTGTATTTGTGAGATCTTCATCTCAAACGTGCGTGGATTCTGAAGTTTTCTTCCTCAAGTCTGCGTGGATTCTGAAGTTTTCTTCACCAAATCTGCATGGATTCTGAAGCTTCTTGCCCCAAGTTTGCGTGGATTTTGAAGCTTTCTACACCGAGTTTGCGTGGATTTTGTCTTCAACAAGTCTGCGTGGATTTCATCAAACTGGAGTACGTGGCAGCCATGCCACTTATCTCTCGCCAGCGTGTCCTGTAACTTGCACACGACTCATGCATGATCGCCATGTGTCCAACAGTTACAGGCCACGTCCAGTAACTGCTCACAGTCTTGCGTATGTTAAATCCTGCGTGATTTTCAACTAAGCAAAGGCTGTGAAGACAGTTATCTTTTCAGTTATTTTTGACTCTATAAATAGAGTTCTTTTTCTCATTCATTGTACAGATACATAGTTATCTACTGTCAAAATTTTGAGAGATTTTCTTCTTCGCATAGTCCAAGGGATAAAGTGATCGTCTTCTAGATCAGATTTCCACAGTTGTAATTTTCCCAGAAAGACAATAAATAAAGGAATTTATTTATGGAAAACAAATGGCAATCCCTTTTTCAGCACGAGCAGCTTCAAGCTCGGACTCCAAGAAAGCCAACTTTCTCTGAAGCTCGAGGATTTGCTCCTTGGTATCAGCTACCCCGCGGGAGGCCGCCGCTTCCCGAGTCGCGCAATCCTCAGTCCGACGAGTCCATTGATCATACAACTGAGTCAGATCCTGGCGGTCTTTCAATATAGTTGGCTTGATCGATTCCCGAGCAAGCTTGACCTTCTCCACTGCGGTCATAAGGAAATTGCGCTCTTGGTTTATTACCGTGGGTAAATCAGCTTGTTGCAGCACGCGGAACCGGGCCACAAGACGATCAGCCTCTAACAGATTAGGCTCCAGAAGCGCAGCCAGTCCCGCTCCACCGGGGAGTGTTTTAAGGATATTAATCTGGCCACCGGCGCATTGGCGGGCCATAGAAAAGGGAGTCCCCCTCTCCACAGCTACCTCAATCCTCCTCTTCAGGTGGCGGTGGAAACTGTCGACCACATCCTGAGATACTTCATCCAAGACTTCCGTAGAGGATGGTGTCAAAGGGAGTGTGGCAGGCAGTACCGAAGGAGTAGCCTCAGAACTGGCCGTCCCTGTCACCAGGAAAACGAACCTGTGCGGAAAGAAGCGTGGATGGCGGCTAGCTCCTCTTTCGCCTCCCGAAGAGCCTGGATACTTGGGAGAGCATAAAGGGTAACTCCCGAAACCCTATTCGCAGAGGATGGCACGGAAAGCGTCGTCCTTTGCTCCAGCTGTGCTATCACCAAGGCTCCCGAACTTGACCCAGCCGGAGGCCCCTCAGTATGGGCTGGAAAAGAAGGAGGCGCACGTGCTTCCATCATTTCCCCTCCAGTAGAGTCCACCTCGGCAACGTTCGTCACCAGCAATAAAGGGGCGGAACCTGCACATCCAGAGCAATCATTAATCCATGAAGGACAGGATGATAGAGGCAAAAAGGCCTCCTCACAAGTCAAGAAGCTAGTTTATCTTACCAGGGGAAGAGCTCGGGGGGTGCAGCTCGTTCAAAGCTAACATGGACTCCCCACCCGCAGCTCCCAACTCGAATTCAACCGACTTTTCTACCCCTGAAAGGGAGTCGGCCGGGTCAGTGACATCCTGTTGGAATTCGGCCGTCTCAGGGACAGGGGCAATAGAGCCCCCGTCCCCATGAGTTGAGGTCTCAGCAAGATGAGACCCCCCGGCCGCCTCCGGAAGAACCCCAGCGGGAGTGATAGCGGTGCACATATCATGGATCAAAGTAGACAAGGCTGGATCGACTTCAGTAGTCGAGTCCCGAGAAGCAGACTCCCCGGACGCCTGCAAGGAGCAAAAGAAAAATGACTAGAACGTAATTTAGAAAAAAAAGGAAAATGCGGCCGAAATTCCAATCACCTCAGAAATATCGTCAACATCAATAAACAGCCTGCGACGTCTTACCGCAGCCCGGTTTGTGGAGTAGGTCCTGCCATCGTCAGTGGACAGATGCCTGCCTCGTTGGTGCAAAGCACCAGGCGCAACAGGTGGATGATCCTCTACCTCTTCTGGCACAATATGAGGCTGGTCCTCCACCTCCTCGTCCGAAGAATACGACGAGTCATCGGCGGCCTGCTCGGCATCCTCTTCATCCGCCGCAGTGGACTCCGAGTCCGGCACGGAAACCCTATTCGCCCCTCTCTTTCTCTTCCTGGAACCCTCTGGCTTTTCTGCCAAGCCGGTCCCAACAATGAAGCTGGTGTTCACGTCGAAGTTCACGAGAAGTTTGCTCGCCGCAACGTGATAAAGAGCCGCCATGTACAGAATATCCCCTTGCGTGTTAGCGTTAGGGACTGAGAAGCTAGTCCGGGTATGGACAGCATTGTAATAATGCCACGCCCGGATGCCGTCAAGAACACTGCCCTCGAAGCCCAGACAAGCACTGGGGCAGTCAAGGAACAACTAACTATACCCGAATTGACGAGAGAACCGGCTAGGCAAATAAGGCTCCAAGTATACGTTATTTCGGTAACGATATACTAGGTGCGCAGGGCGAATGTTGCGCAGCCATAGAAGCATCTTATCGGATAAGAGCTGGGGAGGATCGATGCCATCAACGTGTACCCTCCTCACTTCCCTAGGGGTAAACTGAGGAAGAGACACAAAGAAGTCAGGCCCATCAACTCTTGCCAACGCTCTCCGACAAGCCGGCATGGTGTCATACTCCCAAGATTGATGGCGGTATCGAAAGAGGAAGGCGTCATTGGCGGTGATACCGTCCTCTGACCCGGCCCTCATCAATGACCGGTAGTGCATCAATAACCACCCCATGAGATAGTGGTATGGTAGCTCTGTCCGTTCGAAGTCCAGCATCGTCTCACGAGCAATGACTTTAGATGTAAAGGCACGAAGGCCGTGGTGTATACTACACATCATAGCCGGAAGAAGCGCCAGCCTTACTTTGAAGACCAACTTTACAGCTGGGAGAATGAAGTGGCGGCTGATCCTTTCCATAGAACCTGCCCCTCCCGAGACTACGCAATTTCGTAGCCATACCATCAAGAACCCGGCCAAGATTGCTTTCTCCGACATCTGCCGGGTACTGTAGTGGAAATAACTGAAGGAGTCGGTGTGACTCCCGAACCTGTCACGGGTGGACCTCGACCTTTTGGCCTTCAACATCATGTCATTTACCTCCTTCGGGGTTTGAGGACCTCGAGAAGAGACCTGGCCGGAAGGACGTAATTTGAAAAGATACGCAACCCAGGCTGTAGTATGAGGGGCGCTCCCTTCTGAACTATTATTCTTCTTGATAGCAGTCTGGTGACAGATGCTATGGTGGCACAGCAGCTCCTGATAAACAGCAACGAAACCAGGGAATCGACGATCCAGATCATCGAATTCCTCATTCGTTGGGGTATAAACTTCAAATGCCTCGCCTCCCCACGGCAGCTTGGAAACAGCATGCATCTCATGGAGAGCGAGTCCTAACTCCCCTCTGGGCGTGAAGAAAGTCCCCGTACGCCGGCTATACATCTCCAAAAGGGCCATGAACAGCGGCTTGTTAATGGGCAATCCGTAACAAGTGCCCCGGATGGCGTAGTAAAGGTCAATCTCCCAAAGGAGTTTCTCGTAGTTCCTTAGGATCCATGAGGAAAGATTGGCCCATATGGGAATAGGGTTTATCTAATTCAGTAGCGACAACCTGCCCACAGGATAGGACCCCTTGCTAGCAAGCTGATTCAAGAAGGTGTCAGCTCGGGTAAAAGTGAAGTTAGGACCAGACACATTTATAAAAGTACCAGGAATCAGCCCCGTCACAGTCCGGCTGACTGACTCCCTACTTGCACATGCCGACCTAATACTCATATTATAGTGGATGTTACCCACGAACATCCCCTGTTGGGTTGGAGTCAGAGAACCTGCCATTGTCCTGCCCAAAGGCACCATATTAAACCATGAGAGGGGAAAATGCCGCTCCATCTCGGGGACATGGATATCTACCCCATCCACAGTGAAGTCCCAGTTCTCAGAAACGTCCAGTATTCGGGAGTTCTTTACGAAGAAAGCATCCCCAAAGAGAAAAGCGGGTTTCAGATATTCTCCGTCCAGTTTTCCCGAATTCAGCATAGTACAAAGAAAATGGAAAGGCTGGTTGTTGATGGCAGCCACCCTCTCCAAAGGCTTATTAGAGGGAAGTTGAGCTGTCATATGTTGAATTAGATCGTCAAGACGCACACCCATGGCAAACTGAGCCGAACCCACTAGAAGCTCTCCGGTCGGGTTGGTTGGGAGGTTCACTGGAAAAGTACAAAAGAAACGGGATTAAAAATAGGTTAAAACAAAATCACTTAGAGTTTTCTCAAAATGAAGTCTCTATGAGTCTATGCGGCTCGGATCGATGAAGCCTTAGGCGGCCCAATTCATGCGACACGGCTTCAACAAAGCCTATGCGGCTCGGGTCAGCACAGCTTCATGCGACCCAATTCAGTTGGGAGTTCCATGTGACACTGATTTGATAGCTTATGCGGCTTAGATTAAGACTTATGTAGTTCTATCTTGCAGAAGAGTTTATGCGGTGGGACTCAGCAAAAGGTCTATGCGGACCAGTTTGTCAGGAACATATGCGGCTCCGGTCAAAGGGGACTTATGCGGTTCTATCTCGCAGAAGAGTTTATGCGGCAGGATTCAGCAAAAGTCTATGCGGACCAGTTTGTCAGAAACATATATGGCTCCGGTCAAAGGAGACTTTAGTGGTTCATATCCAGAAGTAGTCTTGCGACTCAAAATCCTTCTCGTGCAGCTCATACAGGGGAATGTCCTATATGGCTCAAATGCGAGAGGGTCATGCGGCCTATACAACGCATACGGCTCCATCATGATCAGGCTTGAGCCATCCAAACGATAAAGACTTGTGTATAAATCATGCAACAGAGCCATGGGTTCTTAGGGTTCAGAGTGTTCAAAAGAGATCCTTACACTTGAAAGCAAGGCGAACATCAGGATGTACTTCGGGCACGGCGGCCGCCGAAGAAGCCGCCTTCTTGCCTTTGGCGGCAGCGGAGACGACCTTGGAAGATTTGGGTGCCATTTTCGACAGTCAGAGAATTAAAATAGAGAAAGAAAGGAAAGACAGCGGGCGACGAAGGAGACAGTAAAGAAATTCCTCCGACTCAACCCATCCATATTTATAAACAAAACCAAGGTGCTTCGATTCTCGTGCAGAACGAAAACTGACTCTTCGGTTATCGAGGCGAGCCGCCTAAAATAAAGGCCAGACTTCTAGGATCCCGCTCCGAAAAGTGACCTCAAAATTGACAGCAAATCAACAGCATTTAATGCAGAAGATCTCCATACGTGGCAAGATGACGTGGCGGAAAATCCATGTGATTGAGACACTTATGCGGCCGAAACACTCATGCGGCCAAAACACGCATACGGCCGAGACATCCATGCGGCCGAGACATTCATGCGGCCGAAACATCCATGCGGTCGAGACATTATATGCGGCCAGAAGAATACATAGCCATGCTTCTTATTCAAAGTATTTCAATTTTGCAAATTTAAAACTTTGAAGGGGGTCTTGTAGAAGCATGGAAAATAATAAAGAAAGAGTCATGCGGCCAGGAAACCCCATACGGTTCGGAATGCCCATGCGGCTCAGAGGACCCATGCGGCTCAACGCGTCTATACGGCTCTGTGATCTCCATGCGGCTCAGAGAGGTGCCACGTAGCATACAAGCAACTCTTCCCTTACTGCATTAATTGCCTTGATGGCTGACAGCTCTGACATGACGACAGTCCTGACACAAAAAGATGTAATTATGACTCTGTCATAATGACAGACTCCTAGAGAAACGAAGGAAATCTCTGACATAATCCCCCGAGATCCAAAAAATGCCACACAGCCTAGGCACGTGGACAGTCATATGCGGCTCGAGCGGAGACCCCCCATACCGCACAGGCCGAAGTTGCCCTATGCGGCCCAGATCGAAACAGCCCTATGCGGCTCAAGCAGACGCTCCCCCATGCGGCTCACGAGGATCATCTCTATGCGGCTCAATCTTCATGCGGCTTAGATCCCCTCAGTGGCTCCCAGGACACGTGTCATAAAGCCAATCAATTTCCCAGATTTACTACAATCAAAGATTGGGTCAAATCCCAATAATCTGGGACACGTGGCAGGAGAATGAATTAAACTTATTCATTCAAATTTGCAGACATCAGCAGATCATCATAAGGGAGATTTATTCCAATCAGTATTAATTACTGAGAGGATTTGGCACAATCTACATTAATGGCCTAGATTCATCACACTCAAAACTAATGGCCCAGATTGATCAATCAACAGGCCACCGCCACTTTAAGGGGCAATCATTGTAAACCCTAATGAGGTTCCCCCATTCTTATAAATAGCAGGGTGCCATTCCCTTGCAAAAGACACATACGTACAGAGAACAGACACACAGAGATAGAGAGAGACAGAGATAGATAGAGATCGACGCGCATAGAGAGCCAGAGAGCCTGAAGAGAGAGCATTTCTTCATCAATGCCAAGCAATCTTCTGGTGCCAAGGCTGCATACCGATCGTCCAAGGAGTAAGGCAGAGCTGCCATCGCTTTCCCGAGCCTCTATCGTCCTCCCCCAGAATCTAAAATAAACAATTGTACTTAGACTGCTGTACCTAGGTTTTCGTCCCTAGGCTTTCTTTGTACAAGCGAGTTTGTAACGTGAAGTAAAAGTCCACTCCTCCGATAATTGTTCTGCTCTTTTATATTTCATGGCAAACACAATCGGACACGGACACGCGTGCACGAGGCACGTGCACAGCCCCGTACATGCCCTGCTGTTCGAGTGTCATAACTCGACGCACATGACACGATTTCGCATGAAATTTCATGGACACGTGGAGGCAACCTCTGCCCACGTGCTCCTAAAATTTCATGGCGGTTCGTGAAGCGTACGAGGAGAAATCAGGGCCGCACGGACCAAGGCCTGCCGTGCACGCGCGTGCAGGCTGACTCTGATACGCGTGTGATTCTTCGACACGTGGACACTTGATCGTGTGGCAGGATGTTGGACACCTAGACCTATGCTAGGTCAACCCTCGTGCATGATTACGAGACACGACGTGGCCTGTGTCGAGTTCTAGATCGATGTGCACGTCCCCACGACGACTGCACTATACGCGTGTGATCCAGTGCTGATACAAACTTCATGGACACAATCTGGACACGAATTTGACTTGAATTTGATACGAACATGTCACACGTGTATATACATTCGTGTTTGCCAAGTTTCACGTGTTCTAGTTGTGTATTTTGCGTTTTGGGTATCGACTTGAAATTGTGTATTCGATTGGGTTTGTTTTCGAATTCAATTTTGGTTGAAATCAGATTTTAAGGTTTTCACTCTGATTTCTGAGTTTATATTGGTTTTAGTTTAGTTGATGAGTTCAATTCTATACTTAGACCTATGTTTACTTTATACATAATCTATTTATTTATATTTTCCCTTTTGTGTGTGTGTGTATATATATATATATATATATATATATATATATATATATATATATATATATATATTTCTTTTTTTTTTAAAAAAACCAAGCGGCCGTGTCAAAGACACCCAGCCACCGCTTGGCCCGGGGGCCGTGGGCGAACCACCAAGCCGCCCCCGTGGGGGCTCGAACACCGTCCGATGCCCCAAGTGCCGGTGCGCCTAGCCACTTGAGCTACAAGCGCCCGGCATATATATATATATATATATATATATATATATATATATATATATATATATATATATAGGCTATAGATTTTTTTTGGTTCAGATTTCTGAAGTGAAAGTTTGGTTTTAGTTAGTTTTTTATTTCGATTTTGTGGCTAGGCTAATAGTTTACATTCATAGTATATAATCTCTATGTTATGGATATATCCCCTTTGTGCGTGTGTGTGTGTATATATATATATATATATATATATATATATATATATATATATATATATATATATATATATATATATATATATATGTATATATATATATATATATATATATATATATATATTGATAGTATATGAATATAGGCCTATATATGTATTGGTTCAGATTTCTGGATTTAAAGTTTAGTTTTGGTTGTTTTCTGAGTTCAATGTTGTGGTTAGACAGATGATTTACATTCCTCGTATATATATCTCTATATGTTATATATAGCTTCTTTGTGTGTATCTCTATATATATATTAACTATATATATACCTTGTTATATATATATAATAGTATAGGTGCATAGGCTTATATATGTACTGATTTCTGTGAGTTTTGGGACTGTTTTGGACAGCCCTCGACACATACACAGCCATCACAGCACACACACCCTCTTTTCATTCTCTTTCTATATATATAAATTATATATGTATACTCTCTTTATATCCTTTAAGTAGATATTGTATATGTATATAAATAATATATGTATGTTAAGTTTTTTCTCAGCTTTTTAACCCCACAGCAGCCCCTATATATATATATATATATATATATATATATATATATATATATATATATATATATATATATGTATATATAGTATATGAATATAGGCCTATATATGTATTGGTTCAGATTTCTGGATTTAAAGTTTAGTAAAAAAAAAAAAAATATATAGGCCTATATATGTATTGGTTCAGATTTCTGGATTTAAAGTTTAGTTTTGGTTGTTTTCTGAGTTCAATGTTGTGGTTAGACAGATGATTTACATTCCTCGTATATATATCTCTATATGTTATATATAGCTTCTTTGTGTGTATCTCTATATATATATTAACTATATATATACCTTGTTATATATATAATAGTATAGGTGCATAGGCTTATATATGTACTGATTTCTGTGAGTTTTGGGACTGTTTTGGACAGCCCTCGACACATACACAGCCATCACAGCACACGCACCCTCTTTTCATTCTCTTTCTATATATATAAATTATATATGTATACTCTCTTTGTATCCTTTAAGTAGATATTGCATATGTATATAAATAATATATGTATGTTAAGTTTTTTTTTCAGCTTTTTGACCCCACAGCAGCCCCTACTAACAGCCCTTGCTACACAGCAAACACTCACACTCACACTCTCATCCCCCTTCCTTATATACCTATGTGTGTGTGTGTGTGTGTGTGTGTGTGTGTGTGTGTGTGTGTGTGTGTGTATATATATATATATATATATATATATATATATATATATATATATATATATATATATATATAAAATATATATATATATATATATAAATATATTATTGTAAAACAAAGAGAAAGAGATGGAGGAAATTATTTCTTTATTCACTTGTGTTGATCAACTTGACAAGAGCCTCTTATATAGGCTTACAAATGAGCTTACTATCATGATGACAATTAAAAAGAATAATGCTAAAAGCCATAGGTTATGGATAACCAAAAGTTATAGAAACCAAATAATAATGGTAATTTATCATATTTACAACACTCCCTCTTGGATATACACCATTAATTAGTTGGTGGTATATGCGCATTTGTTGCCTCATTAAAACATTACTAAAAAATCCAGTGGAAAAATCTTAGTTAAGAAAAAAGAGTACAACACACAAAACAAAAGTATTATGTACAAGATATACTCCTCCTCGATACAATGGATCTAAAACAGCTAATTTGTCTGATGATTAAGTCGTCGCATGCCTATTCTGTGTACCAACTTCTGAAATGTGGACTTTAGGAGTGCCTTAGTGAACAAATCGGCTAAGTTTTCATTTGATCTTACTTGCTTAACTTTGATCACTTTCGTCCTTTGGAGCTCATGTGCATAAAACAATTTTGGTGGAAGGTGCTTCGTTCGATCTCCTTTGATGAATCCCTCTCGGACTTGCGCAATGCAAGCTGCATTGTCTTCAAATATTATTGTAGGCTCATCTGTAACTGTGGGTAGTTGACAATTTACTCTTATATGATGAATAATCGATCGCAACCACACACTTTCTCTTATTGCTTTGTGTAATGTAATTAATTCTGCATGGTTAGAGGAAGTTGCTACTGAACCTTGCTTTGTTGATCGCCGAGATATAGCTGCATGATTATTAATAAACACATAACCTATTTGGGAACAACCCTTATGAGGGTCAGAAAGATAACCAGAATCTCCATAACCAACTAGATGGGAGTTATTAGTAGAATTACAGGAATAAAATAATCCCATATCAGTTGTTCCACGAAGATATCTTATTATGTGTTTAGCTCCATTCCAATGTCTAAGTGTAGGTACAGAACTATATCTAGATAATAAATTAACAGAGAAAGCAATGTCTGGTCTTGTGCATTGTGCTAGATATAGTAGTGCTCCAATAGCACTTAAATACGGCACTTCAGGACCAAGAACTTTTTTATCTTCTACCTTTGGTGGTCGATATGGATCTTTATCCAAATCCAAACTTCGTACAACCATAGGTGTACTAAGTGGATGTGCTTTGTCCATTCTAAATCGTTTCAAAATCCTTTCGATATATCGGGATTGATGCACTAATATTCCACTAGAACTTCGTTCTATTTGTAAGCCGAGACAAAGCTTTGTCTTTTCCAAATCTTTCATTTCAAATTCCTTTTTCAAATAGTTTACAGTTTTCTCCAATTCAGCAGGAGATCCGATCAAGTTTATATCATCCACATATACTGCTACTATAGAAAATTCATTCTCTGCTTTCTTAATGAAGATACATGGGCAAATTTGACTATTTTATATCCTTCCTTAGTCAAATATATACTAAGACGATTATACCACATTCTTCCGGATTGTTTCAATCCATATAATGCTCGTCTAAGTTTAATTGAACACATGTCCTTTGACTTAGTCTCTGGCATTGTAAATACTTCTGGAATTTTCATATAGATGTCAGTATCTAAGTCTCCATACAAATATGCAGTTACAACATCCATAAGTCTCATATCAAGATTTTCAGAAACTGCGAGACTAATTAGATATCTAAAAGTAATGACATCCATAACTGGAGAGTATGTCTCAACATAGTCAATTCCAGGTCTTTGAGAGAAACCTTGTGCTACAAGTCGGGCTTTGTATCTTTCAACTTCGTTTCTCTGATTTCATTTTCTCACGAACACCCATTTAAAACCAACAGGATTTATGCCCTTTGGTGTTTCCACTATAGGTCCAAATACACCACGTTTTTCTAAAAATTTTAATTCTGCTTGAATAACATCTTTCTACATTGGCCAATCTTTTCTTTGTCGACATTTATTTATACTAAGTGGTTCATTTTCACAATCATCGTTGTCCTTTGATATTTCAGTAGCTACTGCATAGCTAAATATGTCATCGATGACAAGTGCTTTTCTATTCCACAATTCACCTGAACATGCATAGAATATTGAGATCTCTTCATTTTTAGGTACCTGTGCCTCTCTAGAGGCATCCATAGGCACTTCAGTGAATTTGGAAACATGTACATCTTTATTAACTATTTTCGGAGCTCCAGCCACTATCGGGCTTTTATCAGGACAAGATGTTTCATTTACTCTCCTCTTTCTAGGAGCACTATCCTTGGAACCTATAGGTCTACCACGCTTTTGACATGTAGTAGTAGATTTATTTGCCGCCTTATTTAGATTTTGTTCAACATGAACATTAATTCTGGCTGGCACATGAGATCTAGTTACCTTTGCGGCATCATTAAATGCATCAGGTAATTGATTTGCAATTTCTTGCAAATGTATCATTCTCCTTGTCTCATAATTACATTGTGGAGTTCTTGGATCCTGATGAGAAGAGTAGGCATATTCCATGTCAATTCACGTCGTTCATTAGCAATGGATTGTTCTGTATGAACAATTTGTTGCTTACCTCCCCCTAACGGCGGAAAGACTCTCTCATCAAATTGATAATCTTCAAATCTTGCAATAAAGACATCACCAGTCATTGGTTCCAAATACCTTATTATGGAGGAAGATTCAAAACTAATGTATATTCTCAAACGTCGTTGGGGACCCATTTTAGTTCGTTTGGAAGGTGAAATTGGGACATATACTGCACATCCAAACTTTCTCAAATGTAAAATGTTGGGTTGTCTACCACTAACAAGTTGTATGGATGAAAAAATATGGTAGGCAGTCGGTCTAAATCTAACTAGAGACAGTATGTAAAATAGCATGTCCCCAAGCCTCAATTGGCAGATTAGATTGCATTAGTAGAGGTCTAGCTATAAGTTGGAGATGTTTAATAAATGACTCAGCTAACCCATTTTGTGTGTGCACATGGGGAACAGGATGTTCTACTCAATCTCTAATGATGTACAATAATCATCAAATACTTGTGAGGTAAATTCAGCGGTATTATCAAGTCTAGTTGACTTAATCGAGTTATCAGGAAACTGAGATCTAAGTTTAATAATTTGGGCCAAAAGACGAAAAAATGCAAGATTTCTAGTAGACAATAAACAAACATGTGACCACCTAGTAGATGCATCTATGAGTAACATAAAATATCTAAAAGGACCACTAGCAGGATGAATAGGACCACAAATGTCTCCTTGTATTCTTTGCAAGAAAGTCGGAGACTCATTCTTAACTTTTAGGAAAGATGGTCTAGTTATAAACTTTTCTTGTGAACATGGAACACATAGGTGATTCTTTGGTAAACCAAGATCGTGATTTTTCAATAAGTGTCTGCAAGAATTATCAATGATCCTCTTGAACATAGTTTGCCTCGGGTGACCTAAACGGTCATGCCAAATGGTACATAAGATAGGATCATTGACTTTATATTTTGCCACATTCATATGTGATTCAATTATACCAATGGTGGTGTAATACAAACCCACCGAGAGACAAGAGAATTCTTCTAATGTGAGCTTTTTGCTCCCAACATTAGATGTGATACATAGTGTCTCTTTGTTGTTATCATTTCGAGTTTCAATATGGTATCTATTTTTGTGTATATCCTTGAAACTTAGCAAATTTCTTTTGGAATTGCTTGAATATAACGCATTTTGTAAATAGATTTGAGTGCCATTACGTAACATAATGTGTGCTCTTCCAAAACCCTCAATTATATGGGCTGGTCCAGCTATTGTTGATACTTTATGCATGTCAAATACTAAATTTGAGAAAAACTTTTGATTCTTCAAAATCGTATGTGTTGTAGCACTATCTACCAAACACATATCCAAGTTATTTTTCTTCCTTCGTATATCCATACCTTTAATATGAAACAAAAGAAAATTTATGAACATATACTCAACAAACACAAATATAATAAAAGTAATTAAGCATACCAAACGATAACATCATATTATAGAGATGCAACTTTCAAATACATAACAAAGTAATGACATTCTTCAACAAACTCTCATGGCCTAGATATTCCATGATGGTAACTAAAATAAAAACATGACTTCAAATGTAAAAAATTCATAATAATTGAAATAAAGCATATGTCGACCGAGTGCTCATTCGATGGAAGGTGGATTCGACAGCATTTCCTCAAATTGTTCAATGGTAATCTGATTCCCATTTTGATCCTAAAAAATCGGAACAATTCAACTGAGTGATATCAAGTGGCTGGTCATTGTCCCAATATGTTGTCATATTTGCTTCCATTTTCTTTGATTCTTTGAATTTGTCAACCTCTTGTTGATTAGTTCGACATTGCTTAAACCAATGTCCATTTTTGCCACATTTATGACAAACAGTACTACCCTTATTTGGTTTATAATGAGGATTTGAATTCCCTTTGTTAGAGGGTGTTGTCCACTTGTTCAATTTATTCTTTTGTGAACCACTATTGTCGCCTTTGTTATAAGGCTGA
Source organism: Iris pallida (assembly GCA_029216955.1). Lineage (NCBI taxonomy): Eukaryota > Viridiplantae > Streptophyta > Magnoliopsida > Asparagales > Iridaceae > Iris > Iris pallida. The sequence goes on along the minus strand of JANAVB010007399.1, from coordinate 53,754,974 downwards.
TAACTATGACCATATCTTCCATAACTTTTTTCTCTTCTACGTCCTCTTCCACGTCCTCTACCACGACCTCTAGTAACCCCAAAATTTGTATTTGCTTCAGGAATTGCCATTGACCCACTTGGTCTAGAGTTATGGTTTTTCATGAGAATGTTGCTATTTGCCTCTGCTACAAGGAGACAAATCACCAGTTCAGAGTATTTTGTGAAATGTCTTTCACGATATTGTTTCTGCAAAAGCACATTACTTGCATGAAAAGTGGAGAGGATTTTCTCAAGCATTTGAGCCTCTGTTACTTTTTCTCCGCACAACCTAAGGCGAGAAACAATATTAAACAGAGCAGAATTATATGCTTTAACAGTTTTATAGTCTTGGTATCTCAGGTTCAACCATTCACTTTGAGCAATCGGAAGGATTACCATCCTTTGATGGTCAAATCTATCATTTAGAGATGTCCACAAATTCAATAGATCATCCTCACATAGATATTCTGCCTTTAGATCATCATGGATATGATGTCGTAGAAAAATCAAAGCCTTAGCCTTGGCTTCAGAAGATTCTTTATTTTCCTTCTTAATAGTACCATCAAGCTTGTTGGGCTGCAAGTGCAACTTCGCATCCAATTGTCATGATAAGTAATTGTCTCCGCTCACATAAAGAGCTTTGAATTCAATCTTTGCAAGACTCGACATCTATATAGCAGAAATAATTATATTAGAGATAAATTAATTTAAATAGTAAAATTGACAAGTGCTTTCAATATTACAAAATTTCACATATGCTACAATGTGATGAAACACTATCAAAAATATTATGTTATATATTTATCACATATACAACAATGTGAGCATTATATAATAATCTTTAGATCATCATAGTTTGTATTTTGGGTACTTATTCATAATACGGTTCACATATACAACAATGTGAATTGGTACCTTGTAAAATAAAATAAAATAATGGAAATATCAATTTCATATAGTCTAATTTTCTTTAACCTAATCATGAGCAAAAGTTAATAAGCATGCACATGACTGCAGCATCAGACAAGTCAATAGTGCTCAAAATTTAGGTATAATTTTCTAGGAAGGTCCTTGCTTCATCACCAATAGAGGTCATAATAGATCACATTAAAATTTATTTGTTAGCAAATAAGCTCAATAGTTGGTTCTTATTTGGTCAAATATATCAAAGAAAATATTATTGGGTGTCATAAAGTTTGTGTTTGGCATGTTCCATATTTACCATTAGGTGAGAAAAAACACTCTGTTTGTCTATCAAAAACAGGAGTTTAACAAAAATAAGAGATTAAAGTTGAAACACAGCCTATCGGAAAAGTATAATCTTTTAAAAAGATGAAAGACCAAAGTATATTCCTTTCCTTTCTTCCCGTGATCCAAAGGAAGTTGAAAATTTTAGAACGTGCATGGGTTATAATTTTCCAAAAAGGCATAATAATAATAATAATAATACACTAGAAAACAAGTAGATATAAAGCTAATGAAACATGCATAAAGAATATGTAAAAACATACATCAAGAATTGGAACTTTGTTTGTCTCATATAAAATATTAAAAGAACAGTTGGTACTTAAGATTACTAAAATATGTATCTATGTATGCAAAAACTAAACTCACCTTAAGTTTACTAAAATATGTATCTATGTATGCAAGACTAAACTCACCTTAGAGAGTCGTGATGATAACGTATTGTAAAACAAAGAGAAGGAGATGGAGGAAATTATTTCTTTATTCACTTGTGTTGATCAACTTGACAAGAGCATCTTATATAGGCTTAAATGAGCTTACTATCATGATGAAAATTAAAAAGAACAATGCTAAAAGCCATAGGTTATGGATAACCAAAATGCATAAGTTATAGACACCAAATAATAATGGTAATTTATCCATATTTACAACATATTTACAACATATAAAATATATATATATATATATATATATATATATATATATATATATATATATATATATATATATATTGAGAATAGCTCATATCAAAGCTTCTATGATTTCAAATAAATTAAGTCACATTCTACAGGAACTGCAATATAAAGATTGATACAAGAACCAATTGCCTACTAAATCAAATACATGGACATAATTTTGCATATCATTTCATCAGATCTAAGAAAACAAAGCCATTCCACAGACTATGCAAGAGCATCGAAGCCAACAAGTTCCTTGATCTAGCAAATACTGCCACCATCACCATTCCAAGGAATACCAATGGAAAAGGCCTCTGTGCATTGAAATGTGCCAGTGCAAAAGCAATAGCACTAACCACGATGGACCAAGAGAGAGGCATGTACCTTGTCAGCGAGGGGAGAAGGAAGCCACGAAATATAATTTCCTTCCATACCGACGCACAAACTGAGGCCACCACTGCATACAGAGCCATGGCCATAGGATCACGTGCAACAATCGACTGCTCGACGCTTGAAACTCCAACAGGTGGGGAAGGAAGGGAAGGAATCATGTTAATGTTGAGCTGAGATAAAAAGTTGACCATTGGAAAGAGGAGACACCCTAGGCCTACATCAAAGTGCCAGGTACCCTTGAGGCTGAAGCGAAACCAACCAGGAGGGAGGGGCCAAAATCTAGAAAGGCAACAGTGGAGGATTACAATACCAGCCAGGCCTTCAGCTACGTCAGTTAGGAGGCTATACAGGGCCTGACCTCTATGGGTTAGAGAATCCTTGCTGATACCAGAAGCATGGGCCAAGAAGGGGATTATCCAGGATCCAACAAACCAAAAAGAAGCTATCCAGAGAAGCATAACCTGGATAATGGTTTCCGCTGTCCATGGTACTGTCCAAGGTTCATCGTGTATTGAGAAAATTTTATATACTACCTTTCGAGTTCTAAAAAACCTATATATATATATATATATATATATATATATATATATATATATATATATATATATATATATCCATTCATTCAATACATTATATACATATTGAATGAATTGAATGAATGGATATATATATAATGTATATAATGTATTGAATGAATGGATATATATATATATATATATATATATATATATATATATATATATATATATATATATATATATATAATGTATTGAATGAATGGATATATATATATATATATATATATATATATATATATATATATATATATATATATATATATATATATATATATATATATATATATATATATATATAATGTATTGAATGAATGGATATATAAATACATATATGTAAATTTCTCTAAATATATATAATGTATTGAATGGATATATAAATATAAATATATAATGTATTGAATGAATGAATGGATATATAAATATATATATTGAATGAATGAATGGATATATAAATATATATATATAATGTATTGAATGAATGGATATATAAATATATATAATGTATTGAATGAATGGATATATAAATATATATATCATTTAGAATGCATTGTAAATTTCTCTAAATTTATGTTGGACACTTTGTAACCTGTGGTTGCTCTAAATAGGACTCAGATACTCCGGTTCGGACTCGTATTCTCATCAGACAGTCGGAATATCGGGCAAGTACATTCTCTATCGTTTCATACTTGCTAGGAATTATATTCTTGTTATAGACTAATTTACTTGATGCTGACACGATGTTATCACGGATTAGTACTATATGGATCTTTACATGAGATGTTATCCCCCTCGGGTGCATCGAATACATCATGTCATATGCTTTTCACGAATATTATGTATTTCATGGACTCTTATTATTCATGTACACTCATGTACGCTCTCATGTACTCTCATGATCTCATAAGCTTCATGTATAAACTTTTGTGTACAATAACATAAACTGTCTATATCCTTGTGTAGTGATTGGGGTACGGGGGAGTAGAAGTAGTCATGTGAACAATTCTAAAGTAGTATAATCATGTATAAACTCTGTAGTGTAATCATGTACAAATTAAGATGTTCACATGTCTATCTTGTACTCTAAATCACATAGTCACTTACAGTTCTCTATTATTGTATATAGATAGCTTTTGCTTATCAGTTTATCTCATTCTTTTCATGCTTATTTCTTACAGCATTTCACGTATCTTATTCTATCGCATGCTTTATATTTTCTGTCATGATATGAACTGCATGAGATGTATTGTGCTCGTTCCCGTCCTGATTGGACAGTTGAAAATATTACAGGTGATGAGGAGGAGTTCTACCATACCTATTATGGCACTGGCTTAGATGACACCGGTGACTTGGACCCTCAGGAGGATCCAACAGTTGCTGAGGACTTGTCCATTGTCTAGTTTAGACTTCTAGACTAGTTTCTTTGTTTAGATGTTTATCTTTGAGATGTACTTTAGATTTTCGATTTTGATGTTGTTTAAGCATCCAAACTTATTAACTTTCAGTTGTAGTTCTCTGTTGAGATTTTATCTATCTTTTTATCTCTTCATTCCATCTTAGATTTTGTGATTGAGTTGAACTTTATATGTTGTCCTCTTTTGGAAGAGTATATCATTGTACAGGTATAGTTATATTGTTAGATGTTATGACCTAGGACCACGTTCTACTATCGATACTGTAGTGTAGGCTGGACGTACCCACTTCTCATGCCCTTACACTGGGTACGGGTCGTGACACGTTTTAGTGGTGGCCCATGTAGGTCGAGAGTCGCAACTAGTGCGATTTTGTAGTGGTGCTCGAACTAGAGTATCACTACAGCCTGCACTAGGATGTAGGAAATAAGTTTAAGGTACTCAATCACATTAGAAAAAACTCTTATCTAATTCTTGCTACAAATTGCCTTCTTTGAAATAATTGTCCTCCTTTGATTATATCGCTTCCTCTCAGTAATTGATTCTTTGTTTGATCAGTCTTCAGGATGGTGGAGTCTGGCCTAAGGGATACCACTGAGAGGTCTGCCACTTCTTGTCCGATTCAACTGGACCCTGGGACCGCAGCACCTCTCGTTCCTGCTCAGGTGGGAGCGTCTGCAGCTTTTGGAGGTGCTCCTCCACCGGTTTCGAGGACTATCCTGGGGATTCAGGAGATGCTACCGCCACCGCCTCAGGGGACAGTTGATATGGCGCAGTTCTTTTCCTTCTTCCAGCAGATGATGGAGGCTCAGCAGCGCTAGTCGAAGGATATGAGGCAGTACATTGACAATGCCCATCAGCTAGCCATGGTAGCAATAGAGAAGGTGACTGCCTAGCCGCAGGGAGGGCAGATACAACCATACCAACCGAGGACCTCGGGCATTCAGGACTTTCAGAAGATGCGGCCGCAAGACTTCAAGGGTACCGAGGGTATCCTATATTCCGACGTCTGGATCGAGCATATAGAGGAGATATTTTGCCTTGCGGAGATACTAGCTAGACTTCAGATAGTGGCAATGGACAGCCAGATGCAGGACTTTGCCCGCACTAGGGGTGCAACTCGGGCGGGTTGGATCAGGTTTGAGGTCAACCCGAGCCCAATCCAATAGATCATAAGCCTAGTCCAAGCCCAAGCCCGACCCGACTTCGGGTTCAACATATGAAGCCCAAGACCAAGCTCGGAGGATCGGGTTGGGCTCGGGTTGGGTCGGGTCCATCGGGTTTATCGGACTCTAATATGATATTTGAAATAATTTTAAATAAGAGTAATATTAAATGCATAATCAAATAGCAATCAAGCCTCAATCATTACAAAATAAAACTGAAATGAGATTTAGGACAAGGAATTGAAGAGTTCGGGTGAAAAAAATTATAGTTTAAACTTTTTATTTAAGTATTATGAAATAATATATATATAAATTATATGTATGTCGGGTTTCGGGTTCTTCGGGTTACCCAACACATGAACCCAAGTCCAACCCGATTTTTGATCGGGTTCAAATATTTTAACCCGAGCCCAAGCCCGAACCCGAATATCTTTAACCCTAACCCAACCCATTAACGAGTTTACCCGATCGGGTTCAGGTTTAGCCCACCCAAATTGCACCCTTAGCCCGCACATGGTACCAGACCGACCTCAGGGTTGGTACAGAGGGGCAGAAATGGGAGGCTTTCAAGAAGCTCTTCAAGGAGAAGTTCTTCCCTGACACAGCACTTGGTACCTTGGAGACGTAGTTCGAGAACCTGGTTCAAGGGAACCAGACAGTAGAGGAGTATGCCGGAGAGTTCTATTAACTGGGCAGATTTGTGGAGGGCCTTAGCGAGACGACGAAGGCTAGGAGGTTCAGGAAGGGCTTGGTCAAGGAAGTCAAGTCCTTGACCAAGAGTGACAGAAATGCTACCTTTGAGGAGATTCTGTCGGGAGCTATAACAGCGGAGGACGACCTCGAACTGAAGCTAAAGAGAGGTCATCATTCACATGGTGCCGACGGCAGTGGAGGCCCGGCCAAGAGGCTCCATTTTTAGCAGCAGCATCAGCAGAAGCCGTTCCAGTAGCAGCAATTCCAGAGTCAGGGTCGTGTGCCTTTTCAGCAGAGGCAGATACAGCATGCACCTAGACAGCAGCAAGTCATCAGTTACACCTTCTGTAAGAAGCCAGGGCATAGATGGAACGACTTTAGGAAGAGGCTAGGCAAGTGCCTACTTTGTGGTTCAGCGGAGCACCAGCTGAGGGACTGTCCCATGTCTTCGGGACGTACAGCTAAGGGAGCAGGAGCCAAGGCTCCGGTAGGTTAGCAGAAGGGACCATTGTAGACTCAATAGCAGAAGTTTATTCAGTACCAGCAGCAGACCAGAGGAGGTCAGTAGGACGAGCTTTTGCCATGTCAGCTGAAGATGCAGAGGCAGTAGGAAATCTCATAGCAGGTTCTGTTCTTCTTGACTCTTTTCTTGCATTCGCCTTGTTTGATTCGGAGGCTTCCCATATCTTTGTGTCTGTATCATTTGCTATTAGACACCATCTATCTTCTGAATCGTTGCCTAGGACTTGCAAGATCACGACTGGGGGTAGTATCATCATTGTCAGTAATATTTGTAAGGATCGAAGAGTAGTTTTGGGAGGCCGAGAACTAGATGTGAGTCTGCTCTAATTCCATTATCGAACTACAATATTGTACTCGGGATGGACTGGTTGAGCGGGCACCATGCTAGTATAGATTATCGCGGTGGTAGAATTCTTTTCAGAGTGCCAGGAGAGCCAGAGTTTGAGTTTACTAGACGGGAGGCAGAGCAGAGCAGCGGAGTCTTCTGTGGAGTTTCAGTAGAGGAGCAGAGTGTGCCACATCCATTGATAGCTGAGTTCATGGATGTATTTCCAGAGGAGTTGCCAGGGTTACCTCCGGACAAAGATGTGGAGTTCTCTATAGATTTGGTGCCTGGCGCAGAGCCTATATCTCAGCACGTCTATAGAGTGAACAACAGTGAGCTAGTGGAGTTAAAGAAGCAGGTGGATGAGTTACAGGACAAAGGTTTCATCAGATCGAGTTCTTTACCGTGGGGTGCACCGGTACTCTTTATGCTGAAGAAGGATGGGTCGGTACGGATGTGTATCGACTACTGGGCTCTCAAAAACCTCACGATCAAGAACAAGTACCCACTGCCGATGATTGATGATCTGTTCGATCAGTTGAGCGGAGCGAAGGTATTTTCCAAAATTGATCTGCGGTCAAGTTACCATCAAGTGAAGGTGAAGAAGGAAGACATTCCGAAGACAGCATTCAGGATATGGTATGGCCAGTTTGAGTTCATGGTAATGTCGTTTGGGTTAACTAACGCCCCGACGGTGTTCATGAACCTGATGAATAAGGTATTCCACCAGTACTTAGACAAGTTCGTGGTGGTGTTCATCAATGACATCTTGGTGTACTCGAAGACCCCAATGGAGCACGAGTAGCACTTGAGAGTAGTTCTGGAGACTCTCAGGAAGGAGCAGCTTTATGGCAAGCTCTAGAAGTGTGAGTTCTTCCTGGATTGAGTTAATTTTCTAGGTCATGTTGTGACCGGGGATGGGATCTCAGTCGACCCGAAGAAGATCAGAGCAGTTGAGGCGTGGACCGCTCCGAGTTCAGTTGCAGAGATCAGGAGTTTTCTGGGATTGGTAGACTATTACAGGATGTTCGTTCAGGATTTCTTTCGGGTTACAGAGTCATTGACTAGGCTGACCCGGAAGGACACAGAGTTTATCTGGTCAGAGGAGTGTCAGGTTGCTTTTGATGAGTTAAAAAAGCGGCTGACGACAGCCCCGATTCTGACATTGCCATCAGGATCAGGCGGGTTCATTATCTACAGTAACGCCTCAGGGAAGGGTCTGGGTTGTATCTTACAGCAGCATGGAAAGGTGATTGCCTATACATCCAGGCAATTACGCCCGCATGAGAAGAATGTTAGGGTTATATACTAAAAGTATCACTTTTGTAGTAACCTTATTTTATTAAATTTTGAATGAGATTCATATGGACAAATATTTGCATATTGTATTTGTTGCAAGTGTTAATGCAAATGTCTGATATTTTATATTGTAGATAATATGGTGTGTGGTGTCACACAGAAGATCATATTATTAGTTCCCTATGGATTATATAAATAGTTCACAACCTAGATGGACTTGGACAATCTATTGGAAAGGTTGTAGTGTAATCTGGTATTAGTCTATTTTGACTATAGGTTTACACTAGTACACTTTGTGTGTATTGAACAGGACCACTTGTGGTTGTTCTCTTTGTACTGACTACATAAGAGAACAAACACCTCTGTTATTATGGATGCTTGTGCTCTTAATCCGGATATAATAACAGACATGTATATGCAGTGTGCATTACTTTGACTCATGAAAGAGTGAGAATCATTATGGATCAACAACCTCTATGAATTGGGTAATAACATTGTATGTATGATGGGCTGTTGATTATAAATGGAATCCATGTCCCGATACATCGGGTTGATGATGTCCCCTTAAGGAGCTCATAAGGATTGTCATGTAAACCCTGCAGGTGGATTATATCCGACATGACAAATAAAGTTGAGCGGTACTACTTAAGGATAAAAGATGCTGAATCAATATAGTTGTCAGTAACTTAATTTGATCGACGGACATACGATATTTTAACATGGGGAGCCAAACGAGCATATAATAAAAGGAGCTCACAAACATAATTTAGGATTAGGGAGGTAGTACACCAATAGCTTATTAGTGGATCGAGCTATTGTTAATAGACCTAGATTGTGTGTTCGGGCTGAACACGGGATATCCAGATCCGTTAGGAGGTCTAACCCTAATTTCTCCTCATGGTCCCTGCCGTAGCCTATATATATCCTCTATTCTCTGGCCGCCATATTACTGATCATAAATCTGAAGCTTTCTCTAAATTTGTGATTCATGTAAGGAGAGAAAGAGAGGGCTGCCAAGAAGAAGAAAAGGTTGGGAGATCGTCGCCCACATGACGTCCAACTCGAGTAAGGAATACGTGCAGAAGATCTTGGGGTCGTTCGCTCGAGATTGCCAGGAATTACTTGTCATCTTTATGCCGCAGGTATAATTCGTGAACCCTAGTTTCTGTCTAAGAAGGGTTAGAACATGTATTAAATTTGCTTAACTTTCTATCGATCAATACGCACACCAAAGTAAGGGTCCTGGGAATCCCTAGTTCCATCAGATACGACGTGCGTCCCGTCAAACCGGGCAACATGGTCACGAACCGAAAGCATCAAAAGGTGCGTATCGACTTCGTGGACATGTGGGCTTTGACGGAATTCAAATTGGTTGCGTGTACGCGACGAATTTGATGCGTATCCGTCAAAATTCACCGTATCGGCCTTTTCGAAATTCTTCAATTACTTTGTGCACGTTCGTCAAATCGAGACAAAACTTGTGCCAGCAGGATCGTATCATTTTTTTGGTCCTGTATGCCACGTTTGGTCTGTATTTGAGACAGTTGACCGAATCGTCGTTTTGCGGGCCCCACGATCCAACTCAACCGGCAAATTTGTGCACGGCCCACCGAAATCCAACTTTAGATATACCATTGGGTTCGTCTCGTCAAAATGAATTCATAGACATATAGTTTGACCACTTTAGAGACCATAGACTGGCACGCTTTTCGGTGCAAAGCGGGACTAACGACGGATACCGTTTTGACCCAAAATTACCGTTTTGCCCCTATGTCCAGAATTGGACTTATGGGTAGCCTATCCTATCTATTTTACTTATTTCGGGAATGTTGGCAATGTCTGTTTCAGCATCCGATGACAGTTGTAGGAGTTCAGCTTTTGCGGACATTTGATCTGACAGATTATTTAGACGTGGTTGAGTTTACACCAAGCAAGTACACCTTGCCAAGCTTTACAGTACTTATATGATTTTCCATATAGCTATTTTTTCATATCTTACTTGATTCCATATTTATTCTGCTTCATGTCATGGTTATTCTAGTTTTACGTGCACATAGATTTTTACTCTTTTCCATATTACTTGATCTACTTTCTTATCCTGTTCATGTCTAGTGATAGTATTGTTTTGTCTATGCCATGATCACCTAACCTGTTTGACTTGGACTTGTCCTTAGTCTGATTTTCAGTACTTGATTGACTTGACCCGGTCATGATCGTTTGATTTGACCCTGACATGTTATTAGACGTGACTATACCTGACCACCTCGTTCGTAATCTCCCATCGAGTGCGAATGAGCCTTACTATAGTTAGAGATTCTCCATCGGATACTAACTATAGGACTGTGAGCTCCCATCGGGATACGATTATCTCGACTTACTTATAGTCACGCTTGATACCTGTCACGACCCGCTCCCGAATAATCGGATACGAGTCGGACACGCCCAGCCTTCGTCGATGGACACGACGAAGTAAGCTGTACAATACTAAGAAAAACTCCAAGTCACAATGTAATGTAAACAAACACAGCTTTTATAACGTTCCCAGAATGATCTCCAATATCCATCAAGTTAATTTTAGTACAAAATTAGCCGGAGACAAATCCGATCAAATAAAATAAATATACAATAATGAATATCCATAATACAATCGCCAGAAAATAAATAAAGTAAAAGCTGCAATATCCGATGCAATCTCATGCTCCATGTGGCCTCAAGCTCACCTGCAACGTATCATGTCAGGAAAAGAGCAAAGTAAAACCCTGACAAGAGCAATATACAATATAATCTGTAGTACAGAATACAAGGTGAAACCAGAATACCAGAAATGGAAGTGAAACTATGGTAACAGAAATAAAATGTAAAACTGCAGGCAATGGACGACAATCAATATGCTAGACAATGAACACGGCTATCAATATGTAAGGCAATGAACACGGCAATCAATATGCAAGTGTGACCATTTGAAATATTAAACTAATGTGTGACCGGCTAAGGAGAACAATCAATCAATGATTCAATGAGTCAATTAATTCTACAAGGTCCGGCTTCATCGTACGTGAAGTGTACGATTAGGCTATCCACAATTCCTATGTTGGGTGTGGTCACACAAAAGCTAATATTTCCTAAATCTCCGCAATAAACAATAACTCACAAGCAATGAACAATGTACATGACAATCGTGTGTATCTCGTGTCCGATATGAGAACATGGCACATGAAGGTAAGACAAAAATATAGAGTACAAGTCGAGTCAGTGTACTTGCCTCGGTTTGGTTGCACGAGAGTAGTACTGCATGGATGCAAGTGATCACCTGGTAGTTGTACAATTTTGATTAGGGTTTAAAATAATGATCATTAGCCAATTATATTACTAGCCAGCTAATGGAAATATTCTAGCTAAATAATATTTGGAAAATATCAATATAAATACTATATGATTTTAGAGATATTTAGAAACATTTTATTAGCAAAATAATATTAGTTAGATAAAATCCATTTTGAAATAATTTGCACAGTAATAATAATTAAAAATACAAGTTTGTTTTAGTAAAATCTTTATTGCAACAATATTTAGGACAATAAATAATATACTAGGATTTAACTAATAACTAAATTGTTGCTAACAATATTAACTTATAGATTTTAAACATTGAGAAAATTATCATAAAGTTCCTAAGAATTATTTTATATACAATACTATCAAATAAAGGACTTTGAATTTACTAGTAAAATAATATTATAAATTCTAGCAAAATATTAATGAAATATTTTTATCTATAAAACATGTTTTAGAGTAAAACCAATATAGCTAAACTATTAAAAACATTTAGTAAATATAACCAGTCACTATATGTGTTAAAAAATTCTGTTAAATAAATACCTACATAAATACTACTTTGAAAGCTTATACACTAGCAATTAATAGAACAACCATCCTATTACTCTTGGCCCAACAAGATAAAATATATCTATAATTATTTACATGCTGGCTCAGCCTTCAGGCCCACCCTGCTACTGCTGTAAATATTAACACATTAAACTCCAGTCCATACTCAATTCTCCCAGACCCGGCCCATATCAAAACCTTACTGCTGTTAAATCTAATTTCTATTTCCAGTCCACTATTATTTTTTTCTCTTTCTCCTCAGCCCAAGTCCCTTGGGCCCCATACCCGGCCCATCCTCAACTATACAATCCTAAATTGACCTAGCTCTCTCTCTCTCTCTCTCCTCAATTCAGTACAACCTCAGCTCAGCCGACACAAAATTCCTACCCTCTTCTTCTTCCTCTGCTCGAAAGCAAACCCTAACCCTAATAATTTCTCCATCTCCCATTCTATTTACTCACAGCCGACACACAATCCCCTCTTCTTCCCTTTCCTCCAGCTCAGCCCCGATCGAACCCTAGTTCTACAGCTTCTCCTTCTCTGACAAAACCTAACCCTAATCCTTAGATTCTGCTTCCCTTCACAGCCTCTACACTCCAGCTTCTTCTTCCCTCTCCCGACTCAGTCAATTCTAGATCTAGGTATTCTTCTCCAATCTTTAGCCAAGAAACCCTAATTTCATTCTCCTTCCTCTCATAGCTCTGAAAACCCTATCCCTAACAGAAAACCCACCTCACTCAACCACAAAATACCACAGAAATCACAAAAAAATGAAAACAGAAGAGGTGACAAGTAGATCGAGGCAGAGGACTCACTGGCCGGTCGGGGATGTCGATCCACGACGGTCTAGCGACGTCGATCTGGCAGTGAGAAGCCGGCGGCTCGGTTCGGTGACGGCTACGAACGACTAGACGTCGATCTGGCCCTCAACGGCCGAGAGCGACGGGATCCGGCCTCTGAACGGTGGCTCCTGTCGAAGGCGGCGCTCAGTTGAGCAGATCCGGCCACTGGACGGCGGATCTCCAGTCGACGAGCAGTCGGCGGTTGGCGAGACTCCTCGGGAACCGAATGATGTCACTGGCTCCTAGGGAACCGAAGGGGCGGCTCTGGCTTCGAGGTGGCTTAGTATGATGGCGATGGCGCGGTCTACGAGGCAGCGCTCTGCTCGAGAACGTGCGACTCTAGGCAGCGCTCTGCTGAAGCAAGGGTGCGCGGCCCAAAAAAATAGAAGCAGTGGCACGAAGGACGAGTGGCGGAGCTCCGGTCGTCGGGAATGAACTGCGGTGACGCTGGCTACGTCTCCGGCGACTCACGGCGGAGCAACTGTGGCGCACGGCCAAGGACGGTCGGTGAGAGAAAGAACAGAGAGAGAGAGAGAGAGTGGTGACAGGAAGAATTGGGATTTGTGTACTGACAGTGTGTCAGAAAAAATATAATAAAAAATTATGTATTCTACACTATTTATAATAAAATATTACAGTAGTAAAGTAGTAATAAAAAGTAGATCTGGGGATTTTCCCCAATTTGAGACAGTAGCAGTTTTTGAAATTAAACACAGATCTAGGGGTAGGAAATAGCATTGGTAACAGAATTTCAAATTCAAATTTTTGACAGTTTTCAAAAATCAAAATATCCAACAGATTTTCAAAAAAACAGATTTAGCTAATTCTAACTAATTAATTCATTTAATAATAACTACCTAGCTAACCAACTAATTAGCAATAACTGTTTAATAAAAAAACTGTTGTGCCTAAAACTTGCATATTTAGAATTCTCTAATTATCAGTAGACAATAATAGTATTAAACAAAATATAAATTAATAAATAATTGCCAACAAAAATGAGTATATTATAATACTACTAATAATCATTAACTAATTAACAGACAATTAACAACCAATTTACGAAAAATCACTTTAGCTCTTAATTACTGAAGACAAGATATTAGGATTTATAATCAATTTTAAAACAAAGCAATATTAATTGAGATTTAATTAAAACAAAATATAGTTTTCCTGAAAATTTTATCCAAATCAATATTTTTTCTCATAAAGCTCCAATATTTTCAAAAACATAAAATTCAGGAAATGATCGAAAATACGCAAAATGGGTTTAGGGAGTTACAAATCTACCCCCTTACAAAAATTTTGTCCTCGAAATTTCAAAGATTTTTGCAGTGTATAAAATCAAACAAAATTTATTAAAGACAACAAAATCTAAATGATTTATTTATGGAGTAAAATAACAAGGACTAACAAGTAGTCACCAGACAATATGAAAATAGTAAATGCAAGAAAACTCAGAGACAAGCCTCAAAATAGGCAATACAAAAATATAGCTACTACAAGCAAGTAAGAAGATAACGGTCCATCCAACTATGCTCCTGCGGCTACTACTGATCCTCAAAAACTGGGTCCTCCTGCTGCTGCTCTGGTGCTGGTCCCTGACGAGTGAAAACTGCAGGATAATCTCTCACTTAGTGAGTGGCAGATCCACAAACCAAGCACTGCCCTAACTTTTTGCGGTATTCCTCAACATGGTATCCCGGTCACTTGCAGTATGCACAAAAAAGTATATCGGAGTCGAAATCTGTCTATGCTGCTTCGGTGATGTCGAAACTCGAACATGAGGATGCTGCTGATGCTGAAGTGGCCTCTACTGAGTGTCGGTCCACTTCGGTGGACCCTGGGAACTGATGGCGCCAATGTCTCGGTCCCGCTTAAGCTTCGGGTCCTTCTCCTTCTCCACTCCCTGAGCAACTTTAAGGATGCTCGCATAGGTAGTGGCCTGGCTGATAGCTACTGCATGCCGCAACTCCCTGGTAAGGCCCTTCTTAAACTTCCAAGCCCTTTCATGCGGTGTGCTGACTAGGTTCTCTGCGAACCTGCTGAGTCGGGTAAACTCCGATGTATACTGGGCCACTGTCATACTCCCCTGCTGCAATGCCTCAAACTGCATATGAAGCTCGTCCACTCCACATTCGGGAAGAACAACTCCTGGAACAGCAGTTTGAAATCCTTTCAAGAAATCTTGGGCTCTGCTAACTGGGGCTCCTCCCGGAACCAAGCCCTAGCAATGTCGAAAAGTCGCATGCTCGCAACTTCGACCTTCAGATCATCCGGGATCCTTGCCATCTTCAATGTCCGCTCAGCACTTTCTAGCCACTCGTCTGCGTAGACTATCCCCTCGTGGCCCCAAAAATCTATCGGGCAGAGGTTCTGATAGTCTTTGGCAGTCCCTGGCCTCGGCGCTGCTGGTACTGGTGGTGCCGGTGGTGCTGGCAGAGCTGGTGCTGCCGGCTCTCTGGTCCTGAGTGCGTCGATGATGGTCGCACTGAACTGTGCGGCCTGCTGACTCTGGGCCTCTCTGAACTGTACAGCCTGGTGATTCTAGGCCTCCATGAACTGCTGAAACATGGCCATCATCTGCGTGTCGTCGAACGTCATCGTTGGAGGAAGCGGCTGAGGCGGAGGCGGTAGAATCTGCTCCTGCGCATTGGGTGCAGGCTGCTCGCTAGTCCCAGCGTTCGTCGTGGTGACCATCCTGTAACAGAAAAATAAACTGTTGATTGCTATATCCTAGAAAAATCATAAACTAAACCTAAAAATCATAAGTAAATCAAATTTCAAAAGTATCAATAACCATAAACCAAAAACCATTTTTCTGCGGTTCCTATGCTGTGATGAGTTTTCCTTAGCTTTCGCTGGTCCCCCAATAACACTTTATTGCCTAAGTGTCATTAGGTTAGACCTGCGTGGGCCACCACTAAAAATATGTTACGACCCGTTCCCGAATAATCGGATACGAGTCGGACACGCCCAGCCTTCGTCGATAGACACGACGAAGTAAGCTGTACAATACTAAGAAAAACTCCAAGTCACAATGTAATATAAACAAACACAGCTTTTATAACATTTCCAGAATGATCACCAATATCCATCAAGTTAATTTTAGTACAAAATCAGCCGGAGACAAATCCGGTCAAATAAAATAAATATACAATAATGAATATCCAAAATACAATCGCCAGAAAATAAATAAAGTAAAAGCTGCAATATCCAATGCAATCTCATGCTCCATGTGGCCTCAAGCTCACCTGCAACGTATCCTGTCAGGAAAAGAGCAAAGTACAACCCTGACAAGAGCAATATACAATGTAATCTGTAGTACAGAATACAAGGTGAAGCCAGAATACCAGAAATGGAAGTGAAACTATGGTACCATAAATGAAATATAAAACTGCAGGCAATGGACGACAATCAATATGCTAGACAATGAACACGGCTATCAATGTGCAAGGCAATGAACACGGCAATCAATATGCAAGTGTGACAATTTCAAATATTAAACTAATGTGTGACCGGCTAAGGAGAACAATCAATCAATGAGTCAATCAATTCTACAAGGTCCGACTTCATCGTACGTGAAGTATACGATTAGGCTATCCACAATTCCTATGTTGGGTGTGGTCACACAAAAGCTAATATTTTTTCAATCCCCGCAATAAACAATGACTCACAAACAATGAACAATGTAAAGACAATCGTGTGTATCTCGTGTCCGATATGAGAACATGGCACATGAAGGTAAGACAAAAATACAGAGTACAAGTCGAGTCAGTGTACTTGCCTCGATTTGGTTGCACGAGAGTAGTACTGCATGGATGCAAGTGATCACCTGGTAGTTGTACAATTTTGATTAGGGTTTAAAATAATGATCATTAGCCAACTATATTACTAGCTAGCTAATGAAAATATTCTAGCTAAATAATATTTGGAAAATATCAATATAAATACTATATGATTTTAGAGATATTTAGAAACATTTTATTAGCAAAATAATATTAGTTAGATAAAATCCTTTTTGAAATAATTTGCACAATAATAATAATTAAAAATACAAGTTTGTTTTAGTAAAATCTTTATGGCAACAATATTTAGGAAAATAAATTATATACTGGGATTTAACTAATAACTAAACTGTTGCTAACAATATTAACTTATAGATTTTAAACATTGAGAAAATTATCATGAAGTTCCTAAGAATTATTTTATATACAATACTATCAAATAAAGGACTTTGAATTTACTAGTAAAATAATATTATAAATTCTAGCAAAATATTAATGAAATATTTTTATCTATAAAACATGTTTTAGAGTAAAACCAATATAGCTAAACTATTAAAAACATTTAGTAAATATAACCAGTCACTATATGTGTTAAAAATTTCTGCTAACTAAATACCTACATAAATACTTCTCTGAAAGCTTATACACTAGCAATTAATAGAACAACCATCCTATTACTCTTGGCCCAACAAGGTAAAATATATCTATAATTATTTACATGCTGGCTCAGCCTTCAGGCCCACCCTGCTACTGCTGTAAATATTAACACATTAAACTCCAGCCCATACTCAATTCTCCCAGACCCGGCCCACATCAAAACCTTACTGCTGTTAAATCTAATTTCTATTTCCAGTCCACTATTATTTTTTTCTCTTTCTCCTCAGCCCAAGTCCCTTGGGCCCCATACCCAGCCCATCCTCAACTATACAATCCTAAATTGACCTAGCTCTCTCTCTCCTTAATTCAGTACAACCTCAGCTCAGCCGACACAAAATTCCCACCCTCTTCTTCTTCCTCTACTCGAAAGCAAACCCTAACCCTAATAATTTCTCCATCTTCCATTCTATTTACTCACAGCCGACACACAATCCCCTCTTCTTCCCTTTCCTCCAGCTCAGCCCCGATCAAACCCTAGTTCTACAACTTCTCCTTCTCTGAGAAAACCTAACCCTAATCCTTAGGTTCCTCTTCCCTTCACAGCCTCTACACTCCAGATTCTTCTTCCCTCTCCCGACTCAGTCAACTCTAGATCTAGGTATTCTTCTCCAATCTCTAGCCAAGAAACCCTTATTTCATTCTCCTTCCTCTCATAGCTCTGAAAACCCTAGCCCTAACAGAAAACCCACCTCACTCAGCCATAAAATACCATAGAAATCACAAAGAAAAACAAAAACAGAAGAGGAGACAAGTAGATCGAGGCGGAGGACTCACTGGCCGGTCGGGGATGTCGATCCACGGCGGTCTAGCGGCGTCGATCTGGCAGTGAGCAGCCGACGGCTCGGTTCGGTGACGGCGACGAACGGCTAGACGTCGATCTGGCCCTCAACGGCCGAGAGCGGCAGGATCCAGCCTCTGAACGGTGGCTCTTGTCGAAGGCGGCGCTCGGCTGAGCAGATCCGGCTACTGGACGGCAGATCTCCAGTCGACGAGCAGTCGGCGATTGGCGAGACTCCTCGGGAATCGAATGATGTCAGTGGCTCCTAGGGAACCGAAGGGGCGGCTCTAGCTTCGAGGTGGCTCAGTATGATGGCGGTGGCACGGTCTACGAGGCAGCGCTCTGCTCGAGAACGTGCGACTCTAGGTAGCGCTCTGCTCGAAGCAAGGGTGCACGGCTCAAAAAATAGAGGCGGTGGCACGGAGGACGAGTCGCGGAGCTCCGGTCGTCGGGGATGAACTGCGGTGACGCTGGCTACATCATGGCGGAGCCACGGTGGCGCACGGCCAAGGACGGTCGGGGAGAGAGAGAACAGAGAGAGAGAGAGTGGTGACAGGAAGAATTAGGATTTGTGTACTGACAGTGTGTCAGAAAAATATAATAAAAAAATTATGTATTGTACACTATTTATAATAAAATATTACAGTGGTAAAGTAGTAATAAAAAGTAGATCTAGGGGTGTTCCCCAATTTGAGACAGTGGCAGTTTTTGAAATTAAACACAGATCTAGGGGTAGAAAATAGCATTGGTAACAGAATTTCAAATTCAAATTTTCGACAGTTTTCAATAATCAAAATATCCAACAGATTTTCAAAAAACAGATTTAGCTAATTCTAACTAATTAATTCATTTAATAATAACTACCTAGCTAACCAACTAATTAGCAATAACTGTTTAATAAAAAAATGATGTTCCTAAAACTTGCATATTTAGAATTCTCTAATTATCAGTAGACAATAATAGTATTAAACAAAATATAAATTAATTAAATAATTGCCAACAAAAACATGAGTATATTATAATACTACTAACAATCATTAACTAATTAACAGACAATTAACAACCAATTTACGAAAAATCACTTTATCTCTTAATTACTGAAGACAAGATATTAGTATTAATAATCAATTTTAAAACAAAGCAATATTAATTGAGATTTAATTAAAACAAAATATAGTTTTCCTGAATATTTTATCCAAATCAATATTTTTTTCTCATAAAGCTCCAATATTTTCAAAAACATAAAATTCAGAAAATGATCGAAAATACACAAAATGGGTTTAGGGAGTTACAATAGCACTATCTTTGATGGTATTCCATTTATACTTATTCTTTAGTCTCATATTGTCCCTTTTACCATTTTCTATTTTCTCGCATGTTATTTATTGTACAGTAGGCATGTATATTATCTGTCTTGCTAGTCCCCTGAGGACCTGGTGATCTCTCCAGGCTTAGCCAGGGATGAGGTTGTTCACGGCTCTGGCATTAAGACTGGTGATGTACCTTTGCAGGAGGACGAGATAGTGGCCGAGGACTTCTCTTGAGACATGTCTCTTTATTTTAGACTTGACACATTATTTTCTTTTTTTTCATCAGTGGACATGTAGTTGATACTTTGTTTCCTTTTTATTGTGGTTTCGGGATGTCTTACCCGCACAGTTATTATTTCTATTTCATGTTGGACAGATCTTTCTCTTTAGTATTATTTTTGGACTTGATATATCGTGTCTTATTTTCTGTGTGGATGAGATTAGCTGTGACCTATGACTTGTATTGTATTGCTGGATTGTTATCATGATTTACAGCTTAAGCATTGCGCTAATGGGCTTACTTTGAGCTTTGGCCCATTGGTGGAGTGTTGCTGGTATGTACCGTATCCTGGTTCTATACGTATTTTGGGACTGGGACGTTACACCATTGGTAATCAATCTTCCCAGATTGTCTAGCAGGGGCAGAGTAAATTACCCATCATCAGGGGATCGTCCAGGAGACAGTGAACCTCTTGTCATCGATCTTCAAAATCAGTCAATAATGCTTGTGAAAACTTGGAAACTTGGAAAAGCCATGTACAGAGAATAGATGCTTGTGAAAGCTTGGAAAAGCCATGTACAAACTCATCAATGCTTGTCAGCATTTGCTCGGCTCCCCACAACAAACACGCAAATTCTTCACAATTATGTCCCCACAACTTTTTTAAACAGAAAATTATATAAGAAGCATCAAAGTTCATCTTTATTGTGTAAAAGACACAACGTGTCGATATTTTGTGAATTCAGTCCCTTTTAGGGCGTAAACTATATTATGGTGATTTATGCTCTTCTTTTAGGCGTAAATGTATTTATTTATTTTTTATTTTCTCTCCTCTCGGTTAGTACGCATAAAGTAGGACGTAAAATTCTTGGATGCTTGATTTACGCCCTTCTTTTGGGCGTAAATTACTAGGTCCCAATTTTTGCAGAGTATTTCGGTTTCCTTTTTTTGGTTTTGTTTGGTTTATCTTTTAGTTTGGTTTGGTTTGGTTTAATCTATTTGTTAATTTGATATTTATAATATGGATAATAAAAAAATATGTTAGTTAATATGTTTATTATATATATTAATTTAATATTAATAATAGATTTTATTATTATCCATATTAGTTAATATACAAATTAAAATAGAAAAATATATATATATGTAGTTATATACAAATTATATATATATATATATATTTTTTATTGTATATATATATATATATATATATATATATATATATATATATATATATATATATATATATATATATATATATATATATATTTTTTTAATATATATATATATATATATATATGTATAAAAAAAAATATTTGTATACATATACAAATAAATGTATTAGTATATATATAATAAAAAATATTATAAAAAATAATAAGAAGTTAATATATTTGTGTACAAATAATATAGATAACAATAAATTAATTTAGAAAACAGCAAATTAATACAAAAAATAAATATATTAGTATACAAATAAATATATTAGTATATACAAATAAATATAAAATATAGATAATAACAAATAATGTTTACAACAAAAATAAATTTATACAAAATTAATTTGTATATTGACTAATAGATTTTTATTATTATCCATATTAATTATTAATACAAATTAATATATATAATAATAAACTAATATCTCTACTATTATAATGTGACTTAGAACCAGCTCTGTAAAACCCATAAAAATGGAGTTTAATAATAAATGAGCCTTTACAATATTTAATTGTTTGCTAGTAAGTAAAATAGTTAGGGTTGTTATTATTATTATTATTATTATTATTATTATTATTATTATTATTATTATTATTATTATTATTATTATTATTATTATTATATATTTGGTTGGTTAAATAGGAAAATTAATTTTATTGGTAAAAGATTAATTAAATCGTAGTGATTGCAATTGTTAATTTAATGAATGATTTTTAGCTAGTTTAGTTTAGGCCTATTAACTAAGCCCGCGGTTCCTAGCCCATAACTTAAACTCATTGACCCGAAACCCTCTAACCCGAAACCCTCTAACCCGAAAACCATTAACCTAAACCCATTACCCGTTCAAACCCACTCCCCTTAGTCACTCGTCAGATTCGCACCCCTCGCCCACGTAGCCATCTCCCACTCCTTACGTACAATTCTTTAGAAACCTTTCTTCCCCACAGAAACCTCCAGAGCCTTCACATTTCTCCACCTTCACAAACCCTTCCCGTCTCCACCCACTCCACCTCTCCTAAATCTGATCGCACCACGACGCTCCCCGCAACGCCCCGCCCAATTAAACACCTCTCTTAAGGCATTTCCGACGCAACCCCCGACCGGCCGACCGCCCACGCCGGGCTCCCGCGCCCCTGCACGCGTCCCCCGCGGCCCGTCGAACCGCTCCCGTCGCGACAGCGGCCAGCCCATCGCGCTCCCGCCACGCACCAACCGGCCGTGTCCCCGCCCGCCCACGCAACCCCCACCCGCGTGCGCCTGTGCGCCGACGCCAATCTCGCTCGCGTGCCCCTGCGCGCGTGCTTCCGTCGTTCCGTCGCCTTTTGCGACTTCGAGGCCGAAGCCACCCTTCGGTTGTCCTGCATCAGATTTCTGGTAGGTTCCCTAGACTTTTTGTATTATTTCCATTAGAGAAAAACCTTAATCCTGTCTGACCAAAATTGACAGAATAAAGCTCTGTCAATCTTGGAATAATTAGTTTCCCAATTTTTTTAATTATTTCATATGTTAATGTGATTAATTAAATAGTTGGTAAATAACGGTTAGATTATTATTAGAATTGCTAGTAATTATTGGGCCATCGTAGAAATTGTTGGATTAAAAATATAATTTTATTAGAATAAATGTCCTACGTAAAATGATTATTTAGTAATTAATATTACTGCTATCTTATTAGAATATAATTTTAAAATAATATTTAATTATTGTTTTTAGTAAATATTCTAAAATAAATAAAATAATTGTTAAAATAAAGGATTATCGTATTAATCATGGCATTTTAGGTTTAAAGATTTTTTACTAAATATGTTACGTAAATAAAACGCTAACTAGTTTCAAAAGTATTTTCATTACAAAAAAGGGTATTTTGAATATAAGAAATTAATTAAAATATCAGTTCTATTTTTATAAGTAAAAACTTGTTTATTATTTATTTTAAACAAAATATAGTAATTCTCACGTTATTATAAAAAATAGTTTTATTTAAAAGATCATTTATTCTCTAGTTTCTAATTACGAGTATTTTGTTAAAAGCATTGAAAGAGCGTTTTGGATAAATTATTTTCATAAGTCACAAATAAATACTAATTTGTCACTATCTTATTATTAATTGAATTAATGATAATTCCATCTAAGGAAATAATAAGTTTTATTATCTTAGTATAAAAACGTATTTTTTTCTTATATTCTCACTTAGAATTTCTCTAAAATATTTTATTGCCTTATTATAATTATTAGTGAATTTAGAGTCTAGATTATTATTGTATTACTAATAAGTTAATTAATTAGAATTATAGCAAACCTTAGACCGGCAACTAAGACATGTTTTACTAATGTAGGGTTCAGTTCCGGGCATTAGCTTGAGTATTTTCATGTCGTCACCTACAGCACCAAAGAATCAAGACAAGTTTAATATTATTCAGATTTGTATTTTAGTTGATAATTAAATGCATTGCATCATCAGGATTATATACTGTATCGACACTTGACTCACGGGATCCTCTCGGACCCAAATTGACTGCTCGATTGACTCATTGACTTGGGATTGGGGAGTAGTATTAGCACATGTAGTCAAAGCTCCATTATTGCCTCATTGTGGATAGCTGAAGTCTCACCTCACTCGGGCTGAAGTCGGACCGTGTTCATTAGAACACATATTGCCTCCATCCCTAGCCGGCCACGAGATGCTACACACTCAAAACACTCTCGTTAATTGTAGATTGCATCATTATTGCTTCCTAGAGATTTTATTGCTTCATTGATTCTTATTTATTACTTAGAAAATATAAAAATGTTTTAAAACTGCTCCTCGCATTCATTTATTATTTATTAGAATGCTGGATTGGATATATATATTCTTGCTCCACTCCTGACTGGAGACCAACATTTTTAGGTGACTGTGATGACGTGGAGCTTACATTTAGTTCCAACTATGGACCCGACCTGGGTTCTGAGGAGATAGTTGAACCCGAACAGGGAGCCCAGGAGTTCTAGCCGTATTTGTTATTTAGTTTCTTTCTTCGTTTTAAAGTTGTAATAAAGGACAAGTTGTAATAATTTAAATACTTTATCTGCTTGTGTGGATGTTCCAGATAGACATCTAGTTCTAATTTAAATGTTTTAAATAATTTTTTTTAATTTCTGCAGTTTAGAATGTTGTGCTTGAGTTACTACTGATTGAAACAGCTTACTGTTGCCGTCTCATAACGGTGCAGGCTGGACATGATCCGACTGGACCAAGTATCTTGGGATCGGGTCGTGGCAGGCTCCAAATTAAGTCGTTTAAGCCGTATGTATATTATCAACCAACTAATTTTAAAACTAAAAAAAAAAGTACCGTAAGGGTGTGTTTGTTAGGAGGAAAAAGTGGAAGGAAGGAAAATAGAGGAGAAAAAAGTGGAGGGAAAGATTCATTTTCTCTTATTTGGTATGGAAGAAAAATAGAAAGGAAAGAAAAGGGGAGGGATTACTTTTCCCTCCTAACATAAGAAAATCAATCCTCCCAAAAGTGGGAGGAAAAGTGTTAGGAAAAATAGAGGCTTGTATTAATTAACAATTATATCCCATATGAATGTATTATTTAAAAATTATTTACGAAATCAAATGGTAAATAAGTATTTTTAGTTGAGAATATAACTGGTAAATCCTATATTTTTTACTTTTTTTTTCACTTTTCTTCCATACCAAAATAAAGTAAAGTGCATTTCTTCTCTTTTCCATCCTTGCTACCAAACACAAAGAAAGAAAATGATATTTCCTTTCCATATGGAAGGAAAATAAATCATACTATTTTTCCTTCATTCTACTTTTCTACCTTTCCTACCAAACAAAGCCTAACTGTAGTTGTTTTCTCACGTAATTGATGAAAAAAAAATAAAACCTAAAATCCTCCTAACTACATGAGCATGTGTAAAACCTAAAATATTTTAAAATTTGAATTATATTTAAATTAACTAAATGATATTCTATAACTAAACACATATCCAAATTTTTAAAAACATATTCATAATAAATCATTACTAAAATAGATTCAAATTATATGTCAAATATTCTAACATAATTTAAATTTCTATATTTCAATAATATCGTAGATTTTTTTTTCCTTTTTTTACGTGCCACGCACGTGAAACTAACTAGCACATATATAAAATTGTTGTTATCTGTATACACATTAATATACAAACTAATATATATAAATAAATATATAATAATAACAAATTAATATTGTATATATTTATCTGTATATACTAATTTATATTGACTTATTGTTATCAATATTAATATATTTATTTGTTTATATAAATTTGAAATGAATACAAATTAATTTGTACACTATTATGTATATATTTATTTGTATATATTATTCTTTATATATATTATTAAACTAATAGATTAAACGAAATTATAATTTTATAAACTAATAGATTTAACAAATTAATAAAAATCTATAGATAGGCAATACGAACGCGAGCAGGGGCTGACGTCTAGCGTGTCGAACACGGGCGGGATTATGTTCCTGAAGAGGTTGAGGTAGGGGTCGTAGAGGTCCCTGATGGCGGACAGCGGCTGCCGGTCCCAGGGGATGTTGGGGAACCAGCTGAGGAGGACCCTGATCATGAGCACCCCGCTGTAGATATCGAGCCACTTGGCCATGCCCGACGCGACCACGGTGAGGGGGGTGTTGAGGTACCTGCTGGGCCGGTCGCGGAGGGCGGGGAAGAAGAGGGGCCCCGCGGAGAGGGCGAGGGAGAGGAGGGAGGCTAGGGTTCGGGTGGAGGTGGAGAGGAGGGGGTTAGGGTTTGGGTTTGTGGGATTCTTGTGGTTTGGGAGGAGGGTTGGATTGGTGGGGTTCTGGAGGGAGGAGAAGGAGGAGGCGATGATGCGGAGGCAGGGGAAGTTAGGGTTGAGCCGGAGGAGGAGTGAAATAGGGTTAGGGTTTCGGAAGGGGAGGGGAAGTTTAGGGTTAGGTAGTCGGAGTGGGGAGAGTAGCAGAGGGGTGGCGGAGATGAGGTTGGCCATGGCGCTCTCCCTCTCCATATTTTTTTTTAGGGTGTCGACTTCTTAATGGTGCTTGGAGGCATGCGGCTCGAACCCGCGCCACTGCGCCGGGATGCTCCACCGTTTCCAACAGACTACGGCCACTGGGACCTCTATATATATATATATATATATATATATATACTAGTCATAACCCGTGCCCATAGGGCATGGTTCATTTAAGGTATTCCCCCTCAAAATCTTGGACCCCCAATTTTAAACGAACAATAATAATTATGAGGTCCCCATCAAAATATTAAATCCCAACCACTGCTGGATGTAAATTTTTTTTGGATTCCCCATAAAATTCCACTCTCAATAATGCTCATCCACAACCATTATGAGTGCAAACCCCACTCACTCTCAATAATGCTCATTCCCCATAAAACTCCACTCTCAATAATGCTCATCCACAACCATTATGAGTGCAAACCCCACTCTTTGGATTCCCCATAAAACCCCACAATCGTTGATTCACCAAGATTAAATCCCAACCACTCTTTATCTTGGCACAGTCAGCCCTAGGATTCAAAAACCTTTGTGTTTTGTATAATATATATATATATATATATATATATATATATATATATATATATATATATATATATATATATATATATATATATATAAGCTAATATGGATAATTTGTGTATTAATATGTATATTATCTATATTACTTTGTTATTATTGTATATTTATCTATATATATTAATTTGTATTAATATCTATATAAGAAATAGCAATTATATATATGTATATTAATTCATTATTATCTATATTAATTAATATGGATAATAACAAAATCTATCACTTAATATACAAATTCATTATTTTATTAATTTTTATTTATTTATTTTATTGTATATATTATTTGTTATTATCTATATTTTATACGTAATTGTATATATATTATTATTATTATTATTATTATTATTATTATTATTATTATTATTATTATTATTATTATTATTATTATTATTATTATAAAATTAATATATATATATATATATATATATATATATATATATATATATATATATATATATATATATATATATATATATATATATATATATATATATATATATATATATATATATATATATATATTATTATTATTATTATTATTATTATTATTATTATTATTATAAATAATATCAAGTTAACAAATAGATTAAACAAAACTAAAATTTTAAACCAAACCAAACTAAAGATAAACCAAACAAAAAACAAAACAAAAACCCGAAATAATCTAGCAATTTACGCCCAAAAGAAGAGCGTAAATTAAACGTCCAAGAATTTTGCTCCCTAATTTAGGGCATAAAATAAAAAAATAATCGGTTTATTTGGTTTGGTATTAAGTAAACGTTAACTGAGAGCAAGGAAAAAAACAATTTACGCCCAAAAGAATGGCGTAAATCACCAAAATGCATTTTAGGGCTGAATTTACAAAATATTGAAACGGTGTCTTTTACACAATAAAGAGAAAAATTGAAGCTCTCTATACAATTTCTATTTTATAAATCATAAGCATTGATAAACAGTTGGAAACTTGGAAAATGGCAATAAATCGATGCTTGTGAAAACTTTGTGTTTGTGACATTACAACAAACAGTTGGCATGCAAAGATTAAAATATCTTATATATGTGTATTTTCTTCCGATCGAGAGTAGCTTGACGTCGATCAAGGGCAGCTCGGCGACGATCAAGAGCCCTTACTTGCGACGTGTAAAGGAATTGACACCAAGGGGGCGTTTGGTATGCGGAATACTATATAGCCGGGAATTCTATATTCCCGGAAATCAAATTTTAAGGAATTAAATTTCCTGGAAAATTACATTCCCATGTTTGGTGACAATATAAATATTCCCGGGAAAAAAATAAAAAATAATAATAACGAAAAAAATGAACAAATATAAAAAAATCGGTAAAAACGAAAAAAAAATTGGTAAAAATAAAAAAAAAATGGTAAAAACGACAAAATAACAAAAAACGATGAAAACGAGAAAAATGACCAAAAAGCGACAAAAAATGTATAAACGACCAAAAATAACAAAATAAGGGTAAAAACGACACAAAATAACAAAAAAGGGTAAAAACGACAAAAATAACGAAAACACTACATAAAATCGGTAAAAACGACAAAAAAAACAAAATGCGACAAAAACGACAAAAAACAACAGAAAATCGGTTAAAACGACAAAAATCGGTTTAAAACGACAAAAAAAGGGTTAAAACAACAAAAAATCGGTTAAAACGACAAAAATAACCAAAAAATGACAAACGAAAAATAATCGATAAAAACGACAAAAAAGGACAAAAAATTGGTTAAAAACGACAAAAAAATCGGTTAAAACGAAAAAAAAATGACAAAAAATCGGTTAAAAACGACAAAAAAGGTTAAAAACAACAAAAAAAATCGGTTAAAACGACAAAACATCGGTTAAAACGAAAAAAAATAACCAAGAAGCGACAAAAACGATAAAAAATCGGTAAAAGCGACAAAAATGACAAAAAATGACATAAAATCAGTAAAAATGACCAAAAAGCGACAAAAACGACAAAAAAAAGACTAAAAATCGATAAAATAACAAAAAAGCTACAAAAATACAAAAAATTGCTTAAAACGAAAAAGCGACAGAAAGGACAAAAATTAGGTAAAAACGACAAAAAATAATCAAAAAGTGACAAAAAACACAAAAAATCGCTTAAAACGACAAAAAAATCGCTTAAAACGACAAAAAATTGGTAAAAATGACAAAAAAACGAAAAAAAAACGACAAAAACTAATCAAAAAGTGACAAAAAAGACAAAAAAAAAAAGGGTAAAAAACGACAAAAATCGCCTAAAACGACAAAAAATTGGTAAAAAACGACAAAAAATGACAAAAAAGCGATAAAAACGACAAAAAAAAAGAAAAAATGTTCAAAACTAATCAAAATTGATCAAAAAAGAAGAAAAAAATTTAGACAATTTTTTTTTTGTCCGGACAAAAAAAAAATACCCACCTATTCTAAAGGGATAGAATTCCCATGTTTTGTGGGTAAACTATTTACCCGGGTATTTATAATTTCCGAAAATAAATTTTTTATAAGCCAAACAAACGTAGTAATAGATTCTCATCTTAAATTTTTCCGGGAATAAAAAAAAAATACCGCGTACCAAACGCCCCCCAAAGGTGAAGCTGTTGAAAGAGGTTGAGTGAGAAGTTTCCATATGCCGGATGGGATTGGGACCAAAAGGGGAGTAGTGGGGAGGGCTCGAGGCAGAGAAGGGGAAGGGGACGTTTGCAGTGAAGAGAGAGAGATTGAAAAGGGAAAGATGTGGAGGGGGGGGGGGGGGGGGGGCGGTGGGGGCAGTTCTCAAAAAAAAAAAAAAAATCTATTGACCAAATAGCCAGAGTTTTTCATCGGGTGGGCAGAGGTTGGGGTGCGCTAAGATATTGATTTGATTTTTTTCTATGCAAAAAATAAGGAAAATTTAGGGTGGGCTGGAGCTACCCTAGCCCACAACACAGTTTCGCCGCCCCTGCAGAGCTATCAACAATGCATGGATAGAAGGTGAGAAGAAAAAAAAAACGTCTCTCTCTTCCTTAAAAAAATTTAAATATTTCCTTAAAAACAAATCTAATAATGTATCTTTCAAAACAAATCTATTTAAATATAAATTAATATTTTCTAAAAAATAAATATAACAAATAATGTATCTTTCAAAACTCAAAACGACGTCTCAATGTCAAGCACATAATAATTGCATCTGCATTTAACATTGCAGAAGAAAACCAACATTGTTTTCTCCCACTTCATGAAGAAAAAGATGTATAGCATCAGAAAATTAAATAGACTACTTTCAAACCACCTAAAATAACTGCATAGACACATTATAACCAAAGGCAACATCACAATATTAATGCTTCAAAAATAAATGTCTTAACTGAGTCGAGTAAACAATCCAGTCATCTGTTTAGGCATCATTAAGTATATATACATAAAGTTCGACATTCTTCATATATTAAAATGTTTGTTGGCATATTTAACAAGAAGTCACCTAAGAGCTTCCCGACAAAAGCTTGCACAAATGAAGAATCTGACCTTCACTCAAAGGCCCACTGGTTCTCCCTGCGAACCTCCTCTTCTTCCTCAGGGGTGAAGTCATTTTTTATGTTAAATGTCTTACGGATCTCCTCTGGAGTTTTTCCCTTGATCATATCAGCAACAGTCTGGCAGGTCAGATCCAGTAGACTCTTAATGTTGAGGTAGTTAGCAGCCTGGAGATAACAAACAAAGACAAATGGTTGTGATAGATTCTTTCTGCATACACATGCAAAAACTAATAATTAGAAACAAATGCACTAGTTTATACAAAATTTTCATTTTTATGGGTTGTATAAAGCAATATGTATCATACACAAAGATTGTTCTAATTAAAATCTTGACTAACGGAAGGACTTAAAAAAATAAAAATATTGTACAGATTAAGCAGAAGGATCATTGACAACAATGATGGTTGAACATTAAAGCAAGCATATGAAACTAAAAGAACCTGCAGATGAAAGCACGCTTACATGATTATGAAATAATTTATCCCCGACATGTTTATAATTTATCCCCGACATAAGTTGCTCATGCTAATGCAAAGAAGTAGCAAAACCGATAACATTACACCAAGTTGTTACAGTATAACCACCTTTAGCAACTTCATTGCCTACTTTAACAAAATATGAAACATACAGCTGATCAGTGCAGAGAAGTAGCAAAACCGGCAACATTTCACCAAGTTGTTACAGTATAACCACCTTTAGCAACTTCATTGCCTACTTCAACAAAATATGAGACATACAGCTGGTCAGTGTAAACCGTCACAGTGCATACTACATATGACTTGCAAACTATGTTGACGGACACAAATACAACACAGTATCTATTTTATGTCCTACTGTATTTTGCAGTGTCCGGGCTGTATCCAACACGTGTCCGACACGACACGGTCCACATTTTTGGAGTGTCCATGCTTCATATTCATAGCTTACAACAGGCCACGTGGCTTAGAACAGACCAATTGGCTAACGCTTGGCATCTCCTATATGAATGTATATTTGGCATATAAATAACAATAATGCTAATAGGACAGCAAAATATGACCACATGATGTGGCAACCTAGTGTTGATAGGCATTATGTGGTGGTCCCACCACATGATCAACACGCCATATCATGTGGTCAGCAAAATGTGGTCATATATTGGTATCCCCCTACCATTGCCCTATAAATAAATATAAAACATATCAGATTATCAATTTCACACAAGTACATTAGATAAATCATGCTACTATATTCTGCCAAAGATTTGAGACCAATTCAACAGTGACACACAATTGGGGCCAACAGTGACACAATTGGCCAAAGAGTAAAGGGCATTGTTAAATATCAATAATAATAATAAGGGACGTTATATGCCGTTATGCCACTATCACAATTGTGAATCCATAAATACATAAACTGATGATATAACAAGTTTAAACTTTCATGAAAGAAATGAACACGGTATATTAATTCATTAAATCAAACTACAAGTCTAGGATGACCAATCAAAAACATTAGATGCATTTTGAGACCAAAGAGTACTCCATCTGAAGGATACCGCACTTCAAAAATGAAAGGTGGAAGTCATAATAAAATACCAAAAAAAAATTCATGAGTATAAACTGACTTCAATGAAATTAGCGGAACTGAACCTCTGTGTCAACCAATAAGATAACTGATGTAATATGACACTCAAAATCTAGTATTGTAACAGTTTAAACAAGAAATATAAACTTGTTCAGATTGCACACTCCCAACGTGGAGATACTAGTGCAATCATTACGGAACTAGAGAAATGGTTTGAACTACAAAGTTAATACAATCAGTGTTCTAAATGGCGGCCGCCTAAGCCGCCCAGCAGTAGGCGGTTCTCCGTACCGCTTTTCGGTAGGCGGTGGAGTAGGGCAGCCAACGGAGGTTGGCGGCATAGGCGGAGGTGAGGTGGTGTAGGCGGGCGCCTAGGCGGAGCAATACCTAACAAGATATTTTGACCAAAAAGGATTTGTAAGCATTATGAACGTATGGTTCACTTTTACAAAACTAAAACTTCATAAATCTTCGTTCTACAACTTAGTTATGCATGGAACACCCTTAAAATATGCATATTATGCAAAAAAAACAGTGATAAAATATTAAAAAATGTTCAAAATGTATCGACTGCCTAGGCGGTACCTAGGTGGCCTAGGCGGTAGGCGGACTCTCTCCGCCACGCACCCGCCTACCGCCGTTTAGAACCTTGAATACAATAATGAGTGTTAGTTTTATGAAAACCAGTGTTATAAAAATAGGCCTAGACGCCCGCCTAGGCGCCGACCCACCGCACCGAAAACCCCCTAGGCAGTGGGCTAGGCGGCTAGGCGGGCCCTAGGCGCCCCTAGGCGGCCGTGTTTTTTGATTTTTTTTATTTTATTTATTCTTAGTTGTATTTTGGATATTTGTTTGGGTTTTAAGATAGTATTTGAATTTTAGAACATTGAAATTTCAAATTTCAAAATTCAAAATTTCTAAAATTTCAAAAAAAATTAAAAAAAATTCTAGACGGCCGCCTAGGCGGACCTCCGCCGCACCGAGTCCGCCTAGCAATTTTTAGAAAACTGATGAGAATTTTTAAAGAATTAAGACTTGAAAATACCTAATCTTATAATGATGCACAAACATGTCACAGGATGAGCAATTATGTATCCATAAGCACATCAATTACTGACCTTAGAATTTAATATATAGATAAAAGGGATGAGCATGTTACAGTTGAGCAATACTTCAAAGTTCAAACTACAAATGACTAATGAAAGCTGTCTTTGAAGTCCAGGACCTGTACCAATTACTGATGAATGTGCGATGCACATTTTGAACAAAACCATATTCCAAATAAAAGATTTTGAATAGTCATCATAAACACCAACAAAGAAATCAGATTTAAACTGAAATAAATAAAGCTAAGAGTAAATCATGTAAAAGTACTGAAAGAAGATCCAAATCGATTCAAAGAACTTTTATCTTGTCCAGATCACACGTTTCCAATGCGGAAAAGTATTAGTCACTAGAAAGGGTTAGATAATAAACACTGCCTGTCTTAATTTTATGAGAACTTAAATTTTTTATTTATGTTCATGAAGAAATCATGCTTGATTGTTTAAAGAAAACTCAAAAGGGTTCGATGAGAAATCCATGGCTTTGATGATCATGATGTGGATAAACTATTTAGATATTAAGAAAGCTGATAGTGCTCGTTGGCTTTGATTTTATGTACCTAATGTTACTTGGTTCTTTTCTCTCTTGATAACATTCAGACGATTTAATGTTGTCTTGGACTCGTCTTTTCATCTTCATATAAGTTTTTATTACTTGTTTTTATTGAAGATACCTAACGTGTTTTTTCCTTCCTTAGTCACTATCCCTTTTCTACAGAAATAACAAGTGTAGCCAAAAGTAAAACTCATAAATTTCATATTAGAGTTGTTTAAATGTATAAGACAACCACCTCTCTTTACTTTAGGTGTCCTAATGACAGCTTTTGGAGGTTCTTGCGTCATACTTCAAGACACTTCGATATTCAAAAATTGGCACGCCAAGAGATTAAACTCCCCCACACATGTTCACACCCACTTAGGTGCACACACAGACTTGTGTCATCAACTCCCATCTTCTGAGATTAAGATAATCCATCACCTTGAACTGGCTGAAAAAACACAGTTGTCCTATCAACAAATCAACATAATTTGTAATCATTCTTCTGCCGGTTGTCTTTACAAGAGGATTTATGATGTCATAACCTCTAAACGAAACTTTACTGCATACCACAACTGTAACCGTGTAACCAACAGCAATTGGCTTGCTCCTACATAATGTACTAATAACATGGGACTTGTTTAAACCTTGTATGCTTTCATAAATAACACTTGAATAAAAATTTTGAGTTTGAAAAGCCTAACAGCTATAAACATCTGACCAACAAATAAACCACAATCGACGTTCAACAGATAAAGGTTCAAGAACTTCTACTATACGATTGGAAAGATCGATGTTCTTGAGCATCTTCTCAAAGTTACATCATGTTCATAATTATGTTCGTTGCAGTCGAAATTCTCTACAAGACGTCTGCTCTTAAGACCAGTGAAAAGAATGCAAGATTGATCCCTTAGAGTTATGGATTCAGTTGGGTCAATTGAGAATTATTTGGGGGTAAGGGAGTGGTGATGGGAAGGATCGTACTATGTCTGGGTTGGGACTTTTTAAGAGTTTTGGAGATTGGAACTTGTTCATGGATGTCATAGTCGTATCCAATTATTCAATTTATTTTAATTAATTGTACATTTCTTTTTTCCCTAATTAATTATTAATGTTTTATTATAATGAAAATGATCTAATAATTTAATTAGATGAATTTATTTCATATATGAATATTTGCATGAAAGTCCATAGTTTAATTTTGCAATTACAAAAACCACATTGACACCTCAACCTACTAGGTGTCAAACCCTCACCAACCCAAGCAATGACTCATCAAACGAACCATCTCTCCTTGAATTTTCATATTAGAGTTGTTTAAATGTATAAGACAACCACCTCTCTTTACTTTAGGTGTCCTAATGCCAGCTTTTGGAGGTTCTTGTGTCATACTTCAAGACACTTCGATATTCGAAAATTGGCACGCCAAGAGATTAAACTCCCCCACACATGTTCACACCCACTTAGGTGCACACACAGACTTGTGTCATCAACTCCCATCTTCTGAGATTAAGATAATCCATCACCTTGAACTGGCTGAAAAAACACAGTTGTCCTATCAACAAATCAACATAATTTGTAATCATTCTTCTGCCGGTTGTCTTTACAAGAGGATTTATGATGTCATAACCTCTAAACGAAACTTTACTGCATACCAAAACTGTAACCGTGTAACCAACAGGAATTGGCTTGCTCCTACATAATGTACTAATAACATGGGACTTGTTTAAACCTTGTATGCTTTCATAAATAACACTTGAATAAAAAATTTGAGTTTGAAAAGCCTAACAGCTATAAACATCTGACCAACAAATAAACCACAATCGACGTTCAACAGATAAAGGTTCAAGAACTTCTACTATACGATTGGAAAGATCGATGTTCTTGAGCATCTTCTCAAAGTTACATCATGTTCATAATTATGTTTGTTGCAGTCGAAATTCTCTACAAGACGTCTGCTCTTAAGACCAGTGAAAAGAATGCAAGATTGATCCCTTAGGGTTATGGATTCAGTTGGGTCAATTGAGAATTATTTGGGGGTAAGGGAGTGGTGATGGGAAGGATCGTACTATGTCTGGGTTGGGACTTTTTAAGAGTTTTGGAGATTGGAACTTGTTCATGGATGTCATAGTCGTATCCAATTATTCAATTTATTTTAATTAATTGTACATTTATTATTTCTTTTTTCCCTAATTAATTATTAATGTTTTATTATAATGAAAAGGATCTAATAATTTAATTTGATGAATTTATTTCATATATGAATATTTGCATGAAAGTCCATAGTTTAATTTTGCAATTACAAAAACCACTCTGACACCTCAACCTACTAGGTGTCAAATCCTCACCAACCCAAGCAATGACTCATCAAACGAACCGGGTTACTCACTAGTGCATTTCCCAATGTGTTAATCCACGTCCCAACAAGTACTGGGAGATGGGGGGATATTCTTAGTCGTTAGAAGCTCGTCCAACTCAGTGGAACCTTATTCGATGTCTCGAAGCTTTCGGTTCAAGTTTTTAGAAGTTTTTGTTCAAGGTGTTTTATATTTTCTTTAGTAAAGGAATATGATATATGGAACATTGTAGCTTGTTTCAGTTTTAAAAGATGTAAGTCAAGTTTGGCATTTTGAGTTGACCAGAAAGAGCATTTTGTAATCCCAGTACAAGTAATGAATAGAAGAATTTTGACCTAATCTCATTGTTGTTATTTAGTTTTTTGCATTAATTATTCGTTGCTTCAATCTCAACTCAATCTATTTTGTTAATGTGCAAGTTTGTGTCTTATACAAGTGCAACTTAAGACTTGTACGACATCATGCCCAGTAACAACTTTTCGATCTTCCGGGATCGGAACGTAACATAATGGTATCAGAGTACACTTTTACTTCCTTGGATTTCTAAAAACCATTTTCAAAACTATATAAGTATCTTGCTAATTTAAAACCCTGATTTGAGTTTATGAAAATCAATGTTCCATAAAGTAAGTCCATAATATGTTATGAGACAAATGGATGTTACCCTTGTTTGTCGAGCAATGGCGAAAGGAAATAACATTAACAATTCCAGAGCATCAGCCTCAACTAATCCGATAGAAAGGATGATGGCTTTGATGGAGACACAATGAAAGCAAGCAAAAACCCAGCAACGACAAGTTGAGGCTCGGCTCATTCCGCAACAAAAGCAACTTGATGTGCTGATACAGATGGTTACAATGATAGCAGCTAATAACAATGTTACTGTGGGGCGACCACAGCTACGACTCAAGAGACTAGGCTAGTGGAAGATGATAAACCCCAACAGACGTGCAAGAAATCTACATTTAAAGTTCCAGAGTTCAAGAAGATGAATCCCCCAGGGACTAAGAGAATAACACAGCCAAATAAGATGATGGATTGGGTTGCAAATAAGAAGGGCTTGTTTGAGCTCATTGGAATCCAAGGGACCAAGAAGGTGGCGTGCATGTCAGTACAACTACGTCTGAGAGCACACGACGGGTGGAAAGCCAAAAAGAAAAATCTTAGTGGCAAAAATCAAGAAGAAAAATTTCTAAAAAGATGTTCAAGCAGATGTTTCTAGAAGAATACCTTCCCCCTAGCCATTAGCCATTCGTCAGAATAAAGAAGAGTTCATCGGACTTGCACAGTGAAGCATATCAGTAGAAGATTACGAATGAGAATTCTATAAACTTGTTAAGTTCATCGACTCCATGCTACTAGATGAGAAAGCTAAGACCCACAAATTTGTGGAAGGCTTGAATGATGATATATGAATGGATGTTATAAATTGAGAATACAAAACATATATAAAGTCTTTTGAGGTAGTAGTGGAAATGGAACAATTCAGATCTCGAAGTGCTAAAAAAAGTACAGAACAGTCGCAATTATTTCAACAAAAGATACCACGATGAAAAAAAGAAGGCCGAAGGAGAACAGCACCACGGGCTAGAGTGCAGCTTCTGCGGCCGATGGGGTCACACTAAAGAGGATTGTCACAATGCAAATAAAAGAATGTTACAACTGCAGTCAACAAGGTCATATTGCTAAGCATTATCAGAACAAGACTGCACCACCAAACCGTAATGATAATGTAGGATGTGAACAGAATCACAATCAAGTGTCATTTCCAGGCAATCAACGAGAAGAGCAACCAAGGAGAGGAATATTTTATAATATATTCAGATTGAGCGTGAGGGTACCCACGATATTGGTAAGTCTATTCTTTAAGTTTCGAAGACGATACTTTTTCGTAGTAGTTAGTATGTATTGTCCCGCTCCTGGAGCTGCATTATGTGAATGGAGACTAGACCGAGCCAATCAGAAGGGAATCATCTTGGGAAAACCTTGTCGGTGTCGATCGATCAGTAGTTACAAATTGGGAGCATTTTCTATTCATGGATTGGCTTCTGATGGCTTCAATCCCAAATTGCGTGAATCGTGCTTGGCAAAAGAATTCTATATAAGAGGTTCTTTCCATTCTTTTCATTGTTGTTTTGTTAGACGTTTTCCTTGCTCGACTTTGATGAATATGTTTTTGTTGTCGTTTTCGATGAATGGCTTCGTTATTCGCTTTCATTGATTTTCGTATTCGTTTTAAATCTTGAGAGAAAAAGTAAGAAAAAAAAAGAAAAAAAGTATTTTGAACCTTTGTTGGTGCAATTTTAGGTGAGCACATAAGCGAGACATGATCGTTGCATAAAGCTCCTCTTTCTCTCGGATCTCTTCATTTTAGTGAGCGGCTTTAATCCTTCACTCCTTTATCTCTACTACTTAATAAAAGATCTCTTTTATTCCAATTGTTGTGTCCCTACGATCAATGATACCTTAACAAAAGAGATGAGTGAAAAAAGAAGAATTGTATGTTAGAACTATAAACTAAATACAATTGAAAGAATTATTGTTATACATGTTAAAGAAAGAATGATTGCATGTTCCTTATCATATGTTGTAGAAATAGAAGTGTATAGAAAACCATGTCTATTTGTAAGTAAATGATACGAAACAAAGAAAAGAAAAAGAGAGCTACGGCTCTATGGTCGGAAAGAAAGAAATAAATGTTTACTTGTTATTTAGCTGTTGCATCGTAATATTTTATCTGATAGAAGTTGGATATCATGCGTCTTGGACAACTTGTACAGAAAGTTTAATCTCTCGAATGGTCTCCAAGTCACCGGAATCGTGTTGTCCTAGGAGAGATGGAACACCTTGAGGCTTGTACGTCCTCGCGATCAGAGGGTAGAAACGGATTCGTATATTCCATCTCCTAATTATGGAAAGCCACCCATGGATTATCATGTAATTAGATCTCATGCTAATGATAATTCTCTTACAGGCCTAATCAATTAATGCAAAGACGGACAAAAAATATTAAAAATTTGTATATGAAAATTGTTCTAATCCTTATTTGTTGCAGGGATGGATAGTCGATCGTACGTAAAATCACTGCATAAATGATGTTTCTATTACTTTATGATTCTTACTATGAATTGTTAAAAATAATCTAAAACAAGTAGAAAAACCACCTAATAATAATTGTATGCTTTCAGAGTATTAATATGTAGATTTAAGTGAGTCGATTAATACCGCCCATCATTGCATTCCGCAATGTGCAGACCTACATCCCAACAGTGTTGACACAAAGTCACAGTCAACCAAATATTAACAATATTGACTAAATAATATCTGTAATAATTCAATACGACACACGACGTCTGCATTAAGCTCAAGACAGAAGACAGCTCAGCTTCCGTGTCTCAGTTGATTCGAGTCTGTATTTTACACTTTCTTTGAGTCTAGACTAATGTAATCTGAGTCATGCTGAGCTCTTGAAACTTAGACTATAGCCTACCCAAAAATCCCAAAGCTCCACCAAACCAGAAATTCCCAAATGGTCCCCTTTGAACCACTCTGTGCTCTGGAGACAGAGTTCGGGCCGAACTCTGCCTCCACACAGAGTTCGGGCCGAACTCTGTCCCCTAGAAATCAGGAACCCTAATTTTAGGGTTAGCTGGTTGCTAGTTGTCCAACGGCCAAATATTTGAATTTTCCTATCCGAATTCTGGCCGAATTCTGCCTATAAAAACACTATAAATAGGGCATGAATTCTCTCATTCCAATCCATCCAATCTTCTCTTCTCTTCTCTTCTCTCTTATAAGCTCAAATAAGCCATATCCTTCCCATCTACTAGCCACAAGCCTCCTAAGTCTCGAGTGCTCAGCATCTCTCAGTTAGGATTCTTGTGCAAGAGTCGAAGAAGTCGCTTGGACAATTCCAAGCAAATCGCCACTGCGATCCTCTGTTAGAAGTTGACGTGCTCTTCTGAAGTAAAGGCACGGGTTGTAAACTACTATTTCACAAATAGTGGATTTAATCCTGAGCTAGAGTTCTCAGGCCTGGACTAGTCCTCCACGAGAGAAACCAGGTTAAAATCGCTGTGTTTGCGTATGCTCTTTTGCTCTCTATTTATTTTCCGCACTTTACTCTGATTATTTATTATTGGTGAAAGAGTTAATTTTAATTGGCTATTTTTCTATATAAACTCTATTCACCCCCCTCTAGAGTTGCCAAACTGTTCTTCAATTGGTATCAGAGCTCTGTTCTCTTTACAAGGACTAACATCCTAAGAGCTGATCCATGGCAACCACACAATCCTTGATTTCCAATCATGGTGAAGGTCAGTCCACTCATAGGCCTCCCCTATTTGATGGGACTAACTACACATATTGGAAAACAAGGATGAGCTTCTATCTTAAGTCTCTAGACTTTGACCTGTGGACTGTCGTCACTGACGGTTACAAAAAGCCCGCCAGGATAGTTGTCGATGGTGACCTCATTGAGAAATCACACGACAAATATTCTGTCGAGGAGAAGAAACAGGCAAGTCTAGATGCTAGGGCTATTAATGCTTTATTCTGTGCTATAGACGGGAATGAGTTCAACAGGGTCTCTACATGCACCACTGCTCATGAAGTATGGAGACTTCTAGAAGTGACGCATGAAGGAACCACACAGGTCAAGGAATCCAAAATAAGCCGTCTCACTCAAGAATACGAAGCCTTCAAGATGAAGCCAAATGAGACGATCACTCAAATGATCACAAGATTCCTCGACATCATCAATCCTCTATCCTCGCTTGGAAAGCAATACTCAAACCACGAGAAGATTCGTAAGTTGCTCAGAGGGTTACCAAAGATTTGGAACC
This sequence comes from Iris pallida, assembly GCA_029216955.1. Classification (NCBI taxonomy): domain Eukaryota; kingdom Viridiplantae; phylum Streptophyta; class Magnoliopsida; order Asparagales; family Iridaceae; genus Iris; species Iris pallida. The sequence goes on along the minus strand of JANAVB010007399.1, from coordinate 53,714,402 downwards.
CTAAGGTGACTGCCATCATAGAAGGAAACGATCTCACAACAATGTCAATGGAGACCTTGATGGGTAAGCTCATGACTCACGAGCTTTGACCTCAAGGACTTCGAAGAGCCTGCTCCGAAGACCAGGGAGATCGCACTCAAAGCTCATCAGCGAAGGGCTAATCACGATGAGACCGAAGAAGATAACTCGGATGATGAAGTATCCAAGCTTAAGTTAGGCTTACATGATGCTGAAGCACGTATTGAGCAACAAACTCAAGAAATCACTACACTCAACACGTTGCTTGCTGAAGAAAAGAGTAGACACAAGATTTCCATGACTAAGATATATGGCTTAAATATTAAGGTTGATGAACTGCAAGCTGTTTCTAAAAGATTAGAAACCAAATTGGGTAAACAGGTTGTTCAAACCCAATCACATGGGCACAACACCACTCATGCTAGTCAACCACGTCATTCTCATGCAGCACATAACCATGCATTTATATACACAAACTTTCACAAACCACGTGCACGTAAGAATAATTCTCACTCAGTACACAATCATCATGCACAAAGACACAATCAACATCACTCCACACATAGGAATCATCATGCCATGCCATATAAACAAGATCATCATGCAATGCCATATAGACAAGATCATCATATGCCATATAGACAAAATCATCATGCCATGCCATATAGACAATATCAGCATGTCACACATCATAGACAATACCATCATGATATGCCTCATATACACCATCACCATGCCACTCATTCTATGCATAATCATCATCACCATGCTAACTCTTCACATCATGTTCATCCTCATCCTGTTGCTTATAGATATTATTCTCATGCTCCTAGTATAAATAAGAATGCTATATGTACTTACTGTGGATCACATGGACACATCTCACCACAGTGCAAAGTTAGAAGACTTGTAGATAAAAAGATATATGCTTGGTTTCCAAAGACTAACTTTTCAGGACCCTCAAGAACTCGGGTACCAAAGGTCACATCTACTCTTGATGTAGGTGGACCTTCCCTCTTCAACTGAAAGTAAGTGGATTCTCGATAGTGGATGCTCGCGACATATGACGGGAGACGCAAATCTTTTTGCATCACTATCGATGAAGAGAGAAGGATATGTATCCTTCGGTAACAATCTCAAAGGGCACATAATAGGTAATGGTATCATTGGTCATCCTCCTTCTCCTGTAATAAAGGATGTCTGCCTAGTGACCGAGTTAAAGCATAACCTGCTCAGCATTAGTCATCTTGCTGATCATGGATATGATATTAACTTTGGACAAAACAGTTGCTACATCTATGATAGGTCAACAGGAGACATTGCTTTTGAAGGGAAAAGAGAGGACAACATATATATTTTCTATCTTTCTATAAATACTAACAATACAGGTAGATGTCTATATGCCCACAAAGACGAACGACTACTTTGGCACCAGCGTCTTGGTCATGCCAACATGGATGCTATATCCAGGCTGTCTACCAAGAAGCTAGTGAGAGGATTGCCTGACATCACATTCAAAAAGGACACGGTATGTGCCGAATGTGAACTAAACAAGGCAACTAAATCCTCATTTCATTCCATCAACTCTGTAAGTACTACTAGACCCTTGCAACTACTTCATATGGATTTATTTGGTCCTAGTAGAATAGCTAGCCTTGGTGGCAAACTTTATGCATTTGTTATTGTTGATGATTTTTCGAGATTTACTTGGGTTTTCTTTCTCGCTAATAAGAGCGATGCTATTTCTGTTTTCAAAGTTTTTTCAAAACGAAAAAGGCTACATGATTACTCGAATCCGAAGTGATCATGGAGGCGAATTCGTAAATTATGATTTTGAAAATTTTTGTAATGCAAATGGTTTTGATCATGAATTTTCTTGTCCTAGAACTCCTCAACAAAATGGTGTTGTAGAGCGGAAGAATAGAACTCTCGGCGATATGGCCAGAGTCATGTTGAATAAATTTTCACTTCCGAAATACTTTTGGGCAGAAGCTGTCAGTACAGCATGCCACATTTTGAATAGGGTGCTGATTCGTCCCATTACGAAGAAAACACCCTATGAGCTTTGGTTTGGGAGAACCCCCAATGTTTCTTATTTTAAAGTTTTTGGTTGTAGATGTTTTATCCTTAACACCAAAGACAACTTAGGCAAATTTGATGCCAAAGCTGACGATGGTATCTTTCTTGGTTATGCCGCCAAGAGTAAGGGATATAGAGTTTTTAATAAACGCTCACTTATTGTGGAAGAGTCAACAAATGTGACTTTTGATGAAGATAACAGTGCAGTAAGTACTCTTGATGATGACGTTGAGCCATCAATTTCTACTCCAATGAATACTTCAACCGAAACTGATTCTCTGGAGGGTTTGCCTAAGAAATTCTCTTTCAAACCTTCTCATCCAGAAAATTTAGTAATAGGAGAAGTTTCACGTGGAGTAACTACTAGATCATCACTAAGAGACTCCGTTGCTAGCACTGCCTTCATTTCACAAGTAGAGCCTAAAAACATTTCTGAAGCCTTTAATGATGAATTTTGGATTTCTGCTATGCAAGAAGAACTCAACCAATTCGAGAGAAGCCAAGTATGGGAACTCGTTCCTAAACCGGTTAATCACTCGATAATTGGTACTAAATGGGTTTTTAGAAACAAAGTAAATGAAGATGGTTCAGTCACACGTAACAAAGCTCGTCTAGTAGCTCAAGGATACAACCAAGAGGAAGGTATCGACTACGATGAGACGTATGCTCCTGTTGCTAGACTAGAATCCATTCGGATGCTTTGTGCTTTTGCTAATTTTCAAAACTTTAAATTATGGATGTGAAAAGTGCTTTCTCGAATGGTTTTATTAAGGAGGAAGTTTATGTGAAACAACCTCCTGGCTTTGAAAATCACAAATTTCCCGACCACGTGTTCAAGCTAAAGAAAGCGCTTTATGGCCTCAAACAAGCCCCCAGAGCTTGGTATGAAAGGCTAAGTAGCTTCTTACTTGAGAAAGGTTTTTCAAAAGGGAAAATTGACACTACACTGTTTATAAAATCTTTTAAAGACACTGTTCTGTTGATTCAAATCAATGTTGATGATATCATTTTTGGCTCTACTGATGAAACCCTCTGTCAAGAATTTGCCAAGTGTATGCAGACGGAATTTGAAATGAGCATGATGGGAGAGCTCAACTACTTTCTTGGTCTGCAAGTGAAACAAATGGCTAATGGAACTTTCATCTGTCAATCGAAGTATACCAAGGACATGCTGAAGAAGTTCGATCTTGACAACGTCAAACCAATCAGCACTCCAATGGCTACTTCAACCAAACTCGAACCAGATGAGAGCGGCAAACATGTTGATCAACGTAAGTATCGAGGTATGATAGGCAGCTTACTTTATTTAACTGCTAGTCGTCCCGATATCATGTTCAGTATTTGCCTATGTGCTAGATATCAAGCTAATTCTAAGGAATCACACATGACCGCGGTTAAGCGTATCTTTCGATACCTTAAGGGTACGGTTACAGTGGGCCTATGGTATCCCAAGTCCACATCATTTGACCTTATTGGTTACTCTGATGCTGACTTCGCTGGATGCAAGGTCGACCGTAAAAGTACGAGCGGCACGTGTCATTTATTAGAAAAGGCTTTAGTCTCCTGGTTTAGCAAGAAGCAGAACTCTGTCGCACTATCCACAACAGAAGCTGAATACATAGCAGCTGGGCGTTGTTGTGCACAAATTCTGTGGATGAAGCAAACCCTTGAAGACTATAAGTTATCTTTCATGCATATTCCTATATTCTGTGACAACACTAGTGCCATTAATTTGACTAAGAACCCTGTCTGCCACTCACGCACTAAACACATTGATATTAGACACCACTTTTTGCGTGATCATCAGCAAAACGGCACGATTAACTTAGAATTTATTGACACTGATCATCAGCTAGCAGACTTCTTTACTAAGCCTTTATCCGAAGAGCGCTTCAATTTCCTTTGTCGTGAACTTGGAATTTTAGATGAAGCGGTCATAAATTAAAATTTACCTGCGTAAATATCGAGTATAGTATGATTCTTTTACAATGAATTTGGTATGGGTACAAGCCGAAAGGGTCCTTCTGACAACAAGGCGTAAAAGCCTAAGCGACACGGTGCACTAGTCCTCAGGACTACCGCTAGCTGGGATCCGGCCCCTGCAGCTAACCCATGGCAAATTCAAACTATTGAATTATATTATATTTCCTTGTTTATTATATGGTTTGTTTTGATTTATTACTGCCTATTTACTAATTTCTAAGTTCATTCTGATATGAGTCTACCTCTCTATCTATCTGATTGATTTCATCAAGCTTTTATCCTCATTTCTAACTCTTTTTCACCACTTGACCTTTTTCTCTAATTTTTGGCCTGACTTATGTTCTGGGACATGAACCCAGAACTCGGGCCGAACTCTGCCCCTACCAGAGTTCGGGCCGAGTTCGGTCCCATTGTTCCAGAGTCGGGGACAGCTTCAGCCGTTGGATCATTTTAGATCATACGGTCAGAATTCTATCCGACCAAAGAAAACCCCCTCTTATATTTCGGGTTTTTCTTCTCTCTCCTTCACTATTTCCTTCTTCTCCACCTCTCCAACCTTCTTCCTACAAACCCTAACCCTAGTTTTTGATCTAGAAGTGCTCCATTGCTCCTCAAAATCAAGGGAAAGGGGTTTCTCATCATTCTCTTCCACTGTTTGTTGTTGAGTTCAGGTATAACTCCTTCTTCTTCTCTACTTCTTTTTGTGAAATGGCTCCTCGTTTGTTCAACCGTGGAAAGAGAATTCGGATCGAGAGTGTTTCCTCGTCCGATTCTCCTTCTCTCGTTGAGCAACCATTTGAACAACTACAACCATCTCATCCGTTGTTCAATCCATCTCGTCCCCGCAATCCTAAGACTTATGACGACCGATTATTTATATCACTTAAAGCATCCAACGAGTGGTTTAATGATTTTCGGACTCGTCCGATATTCGCGGGGCATCCAATTAATTTTTCTATTTTCTCTCTATTTGACTCTTTGTTCCACGACCTTTGTCTCGATGAGTTAGTCACTGCAACTTCTGCCATCTATCGCCATGCCATCCAAATGTTCTACTACAACTTGACCTATGATGACACTCACATCTATTCAAGGGTTGCAGGTATTGATATATCTTTTGATGACTTTGACTTAGCCGAATATCTTGATCTACAAGAACCCACATCTTGGGAAAAGCTTGTTGAAGCCCGGTCGTTCCGCTTTCCAGACGGAATTTCCCTTGAGAGCTTCAAAGACGATCTGTGCACCCCGTACACACGTCCTCGCAAGCTTATGGCTAAATTTTTAAATCCATATTTTTCTGATCTTCATCGGATTATTTTCAATACTATTCTGCCAAAAGCTGGCTCACCCGATGAAGTTACATATTTTGAAATCTCAGCTATGTATCATCTTCACTTTGGTATCTCGTTCAATCTTCCACGTACCATGATGGACTGGATGATTAACTGTAGGAAGAAACCACGAGCCTTGGTTTTTGCATTATATCGTCCTATGGTCTTTCGTGCGTTCCGTATACCACTTGACACCTGTCCTTTCCTGCCTGCTCCTGCTTTTCTTCAGGCAGTCGTCACCTCTCCTGAGGCTTCTGAGCATTCTGATGATGAGGAGCCTGACGCCCCTCCACTCGGTCAGGATGTACCACTTCCACCTGCCACTCTTGAGTCTATTCAGACTATGCTCCGGGATCGGTTTGACCTTGAGGACGAGCGCTGGACCCAGCTGGATTATCGTACTACTCTACAGATGAGTGCCCTCGGCAACTCCCTGCATGATATACGGTACTCCATGTCTCATCATCTGCACATTCCCATGGAGCGGGATCCTGAGCGCGCGGGCCATCGCATTGATGATCCATGGGTCATGCGTTACACGGATCCGGATGCTGCATTTCTGGACCCCCGTCGCTCCTTCCCTGGTCCTTCAGACCCTCCAGGACCTTCTCGTGCTCCGTGATGGAGATTGGCTAGATCTGCTGCTGCTACTGATGATGATCTTAGTTGATGCTTTTTTATTTCAGTTATTTAGTTTATTATGGATTTATGTACTTGGTTTTATGTACTCAAACTCTGGTTGTGTGTTTGACACTTGGTTTTGTGGATGACATTTTATGCTCATTATCATAGTTTTACTTTATGCTAGTGACTCATTTTGTTTAGTCATACACTGTTTCTTCTCTGCTTGGTGTGGTTGCATCACTCTTAATTGTCTATACTGCAGTTTATATGATCTTTCATTCATATGCAGTCTATATTGCTAACTGCCAAAAGGGGGAGAACTATGTATATTCTGGCTAGATATATTTAGTATCATATCTTTCGCTTTTGTATATCTGTGCTTGTTTGTGCTTTTTGGAGATATTATACAGGTTCAATGCATTCTTTACGGGGAGCTATCTCTTCTAGCTCAGCGCCGTTCACTGATCACGGGGGAGCTCTTATTTCTAGCTCGGCATCGATTATGGGGGAGCTATGTTGCTATGATCAACTGTGTCCAGGTATGAATGTTGAATATACATATATTATTTTGTCAATTATCAATATGGGGGAGATTGTTGACACAAAGTCACAGTCAACCAAATATTGACAATATTGACTAAATAATATCTGTAATAATTCAATACGACACACGACGTCTGCATTAAGCTCAAGACAGAAGACAGCTCAGCTTCCGTGTCTCAGTTGATTCGAGTCTGTATTTTACACTTTCTTTGAGTCTAGACTAATGTAATCTGAGTCATGCTGAGCTCTTGAAACTTAGACTATAGCCTACCCAAAAATCCCAAAGCTCCACCAAACCAGAAATTCTCAAATGGTCCCCTTTGAACCACTCTGTGCTCTGGAGACAGAGTTCGGGCCGAACTCTGCCTCCACACAGAGTTCGGGCCGAACTCTGTCCCCTAGAAATCAGGAACCCTAATTTTAGGGTTAGCTGGTTGCTAGTTGTCCAACGGCCAAATATTTGAATTTTCCTACCCGAATTCTGGCCGAATTCTGCCTATAAAAACACTATAAATAGGGCATGAATTCTCTCATTCCAATCCATCCAATCTTCTCTTCTCTTCTCTCTTATAAGCTCAAATAAGCCATATCCTTCCCATCTACTAGCCACAAGCCTCCTAAGTCTCGAGTGCTCAGCATCTCTCAGTTAGGATTCTTGTGCAAGAGTCGAAGAAGTCGCTTGGACAATTCCAAGCAAATCGCCACTGCGATCCTCTGTTAGAAGTTGACGTGCTCTTCTGAAGTAAAGGCACGGGTTGTAAACTACTATTTCACAAATAGTGGATTTAATCCTGAGCTAGAGTTCTCAGGCCTGGACTAGTCCTCCACGAGGGAAACCAGGTTAAAATCGCTGTGTTTGCGTATGCTCTTTTGCTCTCTATTTATTTTTCGCACTTTACTCTGATTATTTATTATTGGTGAAAGAGTTAATTTTAATTCTATTCACATAATAGGTAATGGTATCATTGGTCATCCTCCTTCTCCTGTAATAAAGGATGTCTGCCTAGTGACCGAGTTAAAGCATAACCTGCTCAGCATTAGTCATCTTGCTGATCATGGATATGATATTAACTTTGGACAAAACAGTTGCTACATCTATGATAGGTCAACAGGAGACATTGCTTTTGAAGGGAAAAGAGAGGACAACATATATATTTTCTATCTTTCTATAAATACTAACAATACAGGTAGATGTCTATATGCCCAATTAAAATTAACTCTTTCACCAATAATAAATAATCAGAGTAAAGTGCGAAAAATAAATAGAGAGCAAAAGAGCATACGCAAACACAGCGATTTTAACCTGGTTTCCCTCGTGGAGGACTAGTCCAGGCCTGAGAACTCTAGCTCAGGATTAAATCCACTATTTGTGAAATAGTAGTTTACAACCCGTGCCTTTACTTCAGAAGAGCACGTCAACTTCTAACAGAGGATCGCAGTGGCGATTTGCTTGGAATTGTCCAAGCGACTTCTTCGACTCTTGCACAAGAATCCTAACTGAGAGATGCTGAGCACTCGAGACTTAGGAGGCTTGTGGCTAGTAGATGGGAAGGATATGGCTTATTTGAGCTTATAAGAGAGAAGAGAAGAGAAGATTGGATGGATTGGAATGAGAGAATTCATGCCCTATTTATAGTGTTTTTATAGGCAGAATTCGGCCAGAATTCGGGTAGAAAAATTCAAATATTTGGCCGTTGGACAACTAGCAACCAGCTAACCCTAAAATTAGGGTTCCTGATTTCTAGGGGACAGAGTTCGGCCCGAACTCTGTGTGGAAGTTCGGCCCGAACTCTGTCTCCAGAGCACAGAGTGGTTCAAAGGGGACCATTTGGGAATTTCTGGTTTGGTGGAGCTTTGGGATTTTTGGGTAGGCTATAGTCTAAGTTTCAAGAGCTCAGCATGACTCAGATTACATTAGTCTAGACTCAAAGAAAGTGTAAAATACAGACTCGAATCAACTGAGACACGGAAGCTGAGCTGTCTTCTGTCTTGAGCTTAATGCAGACGTCGTGTGTCGTATTGAATTATTACAGATATTATTTAGTCAATATTGTCAATATTTGGTTGACTGTGACTTTGTGTCAACAATCTCCCCCATATTGATAATTGACAAAATAATATATGTATATTCAACATTCATACCTGGACACAGTTGATCATAGCAACATAGCTCCCCCATAATCGATGCCGAGCTAGAAATAAGAGCTCCCCCGTGATCAGTGAACGGCGCTGAGCTAGAAGAGATAGCTCCCCCGTAAAGAATGCATTGACCCTGTATAATATCTCCAAAAAGCACAAACAAGCACAGATATACGAAAGCGAAAGATATGATACTAAATATATCTAGCCAAAATATACATAGTTCTCCCCCTTTTGGCAGTTAGCAATATAGATTGCATATGAATGAAAGATCATATAAACTGCAGTATAGACAATTAAGAGTGATGCAACCACACCAAGCAGAGAAGAAACAGTGTATGACTAAACAAAATGAGTCACTATCATAAAGTAAAACTATGATAATGAGCATAAAATGTCATCCACAAAACCAAGTGTCAAACACACAACCAGAGTTTGAGTACATAAAACCAAGTACATAAATCCATAATAAACTAAATAACTGAAATCAAAAAGCATCAACTAAGATCATCATCAGTAGCAGCAGCAGATCTAGCCAATCTCCATCACGGAGCACGAGAAGGTCCTGGAGGGTCTGAAGGACCAGGGAAGGAGCGACGGGGGTCCAGAAATGCAGCATCCGGATCCATGTAACGCATGACCCATGGATCATCAATGCGATGGCCCGCGCGCTCAGGATCCCGCTCCATGGGAATGTGCAGATGATGAGACATGGAGTACCGTATATCATGCAGGGAGTTGCCGAGGGCACTCATCTGTAGAGTAGTACGATAATCCAGCTGGGTCCAGCGCTCGTCCTCAAGGTCAAAACGATCCCGGAGCATAGTCTGAATAGACTCAAGAGTGGCAGGTGGAAGTGGTACATCCTGACCGAGTGGAGGGGCGTCAGGCTCCTCATCATCAGAATGCTTAGAAGCCTCAGGAGAGGTGACGACTGCCTGAAGAAAAGCAGGAGCAGGCAGGAAAGGACAGGTGTCAAGTGGTATACGGAACGCACGAAAGACCATAGGAAGATATAATGCAAAAACCAAGGCTCGTGGTTTCTTCCTACAGTTTATCATCCAGTCCATCATTGTCCTAGGAAGATTGAAGGGGATACGATAATGAAGGTGATACAAAGCAGATATCTCAAAGTAGGTAACTTCATCAGTGGAGCCAGCTTTTGGCAAGATAGTGTTGAAAATAATCCGATGAAGATCAGAAAAATATGGATTTAAAAATTTAGCCATAAGCTTGCGAGGACGTGTGTACGGGGTGCACAGATCGTCTTTGAAGCTCTCAAGGGAAATTCCGTCTGGAAAGCGGAACGACCGGGCTTCAACAAGCTTTTCCCAAGATATGGGTTCTTGTAGATCAAGATATTCGGCTAAGTCAAAGTCATCAAAAGATATATCAATATCTGCAACCCTTGAATAGATGTGAGTGTCATCATAGGTCAAGTTGCAGTAGAACATTTGGATGGCATGGCGATAGATGGCAGAAGTTGCAGTGACTAACTCATCGAGACAAAGGTCGTGGAACAAAGAGTCAAATAGAGAGAAAATAGAAAAATTAATTGGATGCCCCGCGAATATCGGACGAGTCCGAAAATCATTAAACCACTCGTTGGATGCTTTAAGTGATATAAATAATCGGTCGTCATAAGTCTTAGGATTGCGGGGACGAGATGGATTGAACAACGGATGAGATGGTTGTAGTTGTTCAAATGGTTGCTCAACGAGAGAAGGAGAATCGGACGAGGAAACACTCTCGATCCGAATTCTCTTTCCACGGTTGAACAAACGAGGAGCCATTTCACAAAAAGAAGTAGAGAAGAAGAAGGAGTTATACCTGAACTCAACAACAAACAGTGGAAGAGAATGATGAGAAACCCCTTTCCCTTGATTTTGAGGAGCAATGGAGCACTTCTAGATCAAAAACTAGGGTTAGGGTTTGTAGGAAGAAGGTTGGAGAGGTGGAGAAGAAGGAAATAGTGAAGGAGAGAGAAGAAAACCCGAAATATAAGAGGGGGTTTTCTTTGGTCGGACAGAATTCTGACCGTATGATCTAAAATGATCAAACGGCTGAAGCTGTCCCCGACTCTGGAACAATGGGACCGAACTCGGCCCGAACTCTGGTAGGGGCAGAGTTCGGCCCGAGTTCTGGGTTCATGTCCCAGAACATAAGTCAGGCCAAAAATTAGAGAAAAAGGTTAAGTGGTGAAAAAGAGTTAGAAATGAGGATAAAAGCTCGATGAAATCAATCAGATAGATAGAGAGGTAGACTCATATCAGAATGAACTTAGAAATTAGTAAATAGGCAGTAATAAATCAAAACAAACCATATAATAAACAAGGAAATATAATATAATTCAATAGTTTGAATTTGCCATGGGTTAGCTGCAGGGGCCGGATCCCAGCTAGCGGTAGTCCTGAGGACTAGTGCACCGTGTCGCTTAGGCTTTTACGCCTTGTTGTCAGAAGGACCCTTTCGGCTTGTACCCATACCAAATTCATTGTAAAAGAATCATACTATACTCGATATTTACGCAGGTGAATTTTAATTTATGACCGCTTCATCTAAAATTCCAAGTTCACGACAAAGGAAATTGAAGCGCTCTTCGGATAAAGGCTTAGTAAAGAAGTCTGCTAGCTGATGATCAGTGTCAATAAATTCTAAGTTAATCGTGCCGTTTTGCTGATGATCACGCAAAAAGTGGTGTCTAATCTCAATGTGTTTAGTGCGTGAGTGGCAGACAGGGTTCTTAGTCAAATTAATGGCACTAGTGTTGTCACAGAATATAGGAATATGCATGAAAGATAACTTATAGTCTTCAAGGGTTTGCTTCATCCACAGAATTTGTGCACAACAACGCCCAGCTGCTATGTATTCAGCTTCTGTTGTGGATAGTGCGACAGAGTTCTGCTTCTTGCTAAACCAGGAGACTAAAGCCTTTCCTAATAAATGACACGTGCCGCTCGTACTTTTACGGTCGACCTTGCATCCAGCGAAGTCAGCATCAGAGTAACCAATAAGGTCAAATGATGTGGACTTGGGATACCATAGGCCCACTGTAACCGTACCCTTAAGGTATCGAAAGATACGCTTAACCGCGGTCATGTGTGATTCCTTAGGATTAGCTTGATATCTAGCACATAGGCAAACACTGAACATGATATCGGGACGACTAGCAGTTAAATAAAGTAAGCTGCCTATCATACCTCGATACTTACGTTGATCAACAGGTTTGCCGCTCTCATCTGGTTCGAGTTTGGTTGAAGTAGCCATTGGAGTGCTGATTGGTTTGACGTTGTCAAGATCGAACTTTTCAGCATGTCCTTGGTATACTTCGATTGACAGATGAAAGTTCCATTAGCCATTTGTTTCACTTGCAGACCAAGAAAGTAGTTGAGCTCTCCCATCATGCTCATCTCAAATTCCGTCTGCATACACTTGGCAAATTCTTGACAGAGGGTTTCATCAGTAGAGCCAAAAATGATATCATCAACATAGATTTGAATCAACAGAATAGTGTCTTTAAAAGATTTTATAAACAGTGTAGTGTCAATTTTCCCTTTTGAAAAACCTTTCTCAAGTAAGAAGCTACTTAGCCTTTCATACCAAGCTCTGGGGGCTTGTTTGAGGCCATAAAGCGCTTTCTTTAGCTTGAACACGTGGTCGGAAAATTTGTGATTTTCAAAGCCAGGAGGTTGTTTCACATAAACTTCCTCCTTAATAAAACCATTCGAGAAAGCACTTTTCACATCCATAATTTAAAGTTTTGAAAATTAGCAAAAGCACAAAGCATCTGAATGGATTCTAGTCTAGCAACAGGAGCATACGTCTCATCGTAGTCGATACCTTCCTCTTGGTTGTATCCTTGAGCTACTAGACGAGCTTTGTTACGTGTGACTGAACCATCTTCATTTACTTTGTTTCTAAAAACCCATTTAGTACCAATTATCGAGTGATTAACCGGTTTAGGAACGAGTTCCCATACTTGGCTTCTCTCGAATTGGTTGAGTTCTTCTTGCATAGCAGAAATCCAAAATTCATCATTAAAGGCTTCAGAAATGTTTTTAGGCTCTACTTGTGAAATGAAGGCAGTGCTAGCAACGGAGTCTCTTAGTGATGATCTAGTAGTTACTCCACGTGAAACTTCTCCTATTACTAAATTTTCTGGATGAGAAGGTTTGAAAGAGAATTTCTTAGGCAAACCCTCCAGAGAATCAGTTTCGGTTGAAGTATTCATTGGAGTAGAAGTTGATGGCTCAACGTCATCATCAAGAGTACTTACTGCACTGTTATCTTCATCAAAAGTCACATTTGTTGACTCTTCCACAATAAGTGAGCGTTTATTAAAAACTCTATATCCCTTACTCTTGGCGGCATAACCAAGAAAGATACCATCGTCAGCTTTGGCATCAAATTTGCCTAAGTTGTCTTTGGTGTTAAGGATAAACATCTACAACCAAAAACTTTAAAATAAGAAACATTGGGGGTTCTCCCAAACCAAAGCTCATAGGGTGTTTTCTTCGTAATGGGACGAATCAGCACCCTATTCAAAATGTGGCATGCTGTACTGACAGCTTCTGCCCAAAAGTATTTCGGAAGTGAAAATTTATTCAACATGACTCTGGCCATATCGCCGAGAGTTCTATTCTTCCGCTCCACAACACCATTTTGTTGAGGAGTTCTAGGACAAGAAAATTCATGATCAAAACCATTTGCATTACAAAAATTTTCAAAATCATAATTTACGAATTCGCCTCCATGATCACTTCGGATTCGAGTAATCATGTAGCCTTTTTCGTTTGAAAAAACTTTGAAAACAGAAATAGC